>JAZDUA010000695.1:285000-600000 GCA_038098605.1 Gryllus longicercus
AATTCACACGAGTTTCGTGTACTATGTGAGAATTTCCAGTCTCGTCAACTACGTATTTCAATAAGTGTAGTAAATATTATGACCCCGAGAGGTGGCGGTGTTCTCCCTTGCCGACATGTGAGTTCCGGCGCCGACCAATACATTGATATGGGGGCATTTCTCTCTTTACGTATCTCACGCAACAGGGCGCCACTCCAACCGATACAACCTCTAAACTTGCAATGGTCTCCTGACATGAGTGGAAGAGGACTGCTTATGTGTCGGTGAGGAAGAACTGGTGTATATTACGTGGAGATGAAACTGCTTCACAAAGTCTCAAGGATAGAGTGACGAATCTGAACATAATGAAGGACAAAAACGTATACATTCACAAATTGCAAGAGCTATGAAGATTGTAATTTATGTTTGTATTACAGATACTCTCATCGTATTAGATACACAAAATATCATAAAGAGTTAATAGAGTGTGCCTTGGATACAGGAAAAGTGGAGACTGAATTATGAGATCCTATAACGTGTCTTTTGACCATGATATTCATGATTGTGGCTTTGATACGTTATTTATGCAAAATTTACGCTATTAAGCTTGCAAACAAAATACTGAGCAAGCTAACTACAATATTCAAACGTAAAGGAAGAGGCGATGGAATAGTTTTCTTACAGCTGCCCTACTTTAAATTTTTATACCGTTGTCTTGGTTATTCCTGACGCTGCGAATGCGTGGCCAATTCCTCTCGTTCACCATTTAACAAGTAAAGATTTCAATGGTGTTATACAAGGATGATATGACGTTTTGCTCGAGTTAAAGCAGACGTACCGATTGACAGTTATAACCATCCCACATCGAGCGACTCAATTGAGGTCTTTCACTCCACCACTACTTTCCTCTTCCTCTTGTCTTTTTTTTCCTTTCCTCCTCTGCGCCATCTTAGCGGATGGTCCCTCTCCAACACGTCAGGGAATTTTAGCGCCAGATGTAAGGAGATATCCTTAAACTCTATTGATCACGTGACTAACGCCTTCATACGGTCGTAATGAACAACGTTCAGAAGAGTTTTAGCAATTGCGACATTGCGTTATACATTATTACAAAGGAAGCATTTCAAGCGTTGAACAGAGAAATTGCATTATATATTAAAGAGTGTTGGCTAGTGGTGAGACATTTAAAACACGTTATGAGTCAACAGAACAGCAAATACACATTGTACATGGAGTTTTAGATTTTGAATCTGCTTTTCTTGAAAATATAGGAAATACCTTAAAACAGTCTTCGTTATTAGCATAAGACATAACCTATCCCGAAGATATGATTTGAACTTCTTTTTCGAGAATTTGTTTCCTGTCACCTCTCCAACATATCCCGTTAATTTTTGCCAGCGTTGTGGATTTCGTAAGGAATAATTGTAACTGCCGTACATACGAGAATCGGTTTATTATAGTTGAAAAAAAAAACTTTTCGTGTTTTTAGGCGGCTATTTTGCCACTTGCATGGTGACCGTAGAGACTCCCACTGGCGTGCACTATTTTTGAAGGTATAAGGTCGTACCTTAGGCCTAAGGTAAGACGTTATGACTTCAGGGTCCCGTCACGTGACTGTTAGTGCATAACGCCGCTACCTTACGCGTGGCGCTAAGCGTTCCTCCTGCCACGGCCGCCGCCCCTATCGTCCCTGTCGACTCGGCGCCGACAGCTGAGAAAGCGAAAACGGTGCCAATACTGGAACCGCCCGTCGGTCGACCTTAAAATGCAAAGCGCCGGGCTGCTTACCCGGCGGGCGGCGCGCGGGACCCGAGCTCGTGCCAAGCGCCCGCGCAGACCCAACCCGCGGCCAAGAGAGCGCGCAGCTGAGGCGACGCGATTTAAGGCCCGCCTCGCCGACTGCTTCGGGCCGAGCTGGCGCCGGGCCCGGCTGTTTGATTTAGGGCGAAACGAATGATTTGCGAATGAAAGGCCAACTTTTGCATGTGGTCGCTACAGGTAGCTGCCAAGGGCAGGAAGTGGGCAATATTGAATGTGTGTGATTGAAAATGTGCTCTTTTAAAGCGTTCGGAGTGTAATGAAAGTGTTTGTTTTCAAAATTGAAACGTGTGTTAATTTTTCAAAAGCATGCGAAGGTTGCTATACATGAGAATATGTAGTTTTCAGAATGTTAAATATCTGACTAAAACTAACGATCTATTGCATGTTCTCATTATTCTGTGTTTACTGAATGCTTAACGTAACTCCTAAGATGCTCCACTAGCAGATTTACGTTTATTTCAGGATTACATTTTTTTATTGTATGAAAAGCGATTCTCTGCCATGAATAAAAATACACCAAAGTTTAGGAATTGAAATGAAACATTTAATATTTATTCAAACTCAAACAGTAAAACAAAAATTTTAAACATATCTTGAATAAAGATATCTCACTATATTTACAATCATTTTTAATGATTAAATGACCGTAAAATTATTTTTTAAGTAAATACTGTCTTAAAAATTGATTTATCCTAAAAAAACTCCTGTTTTCAGATTTAAAATTTTTATCAACCTGATTAGGCTATATACAGCAAAAAACAGACACGATTGAAGTTTCTAAACCGAGGCGTTAGCCGAGCGAATAATTATGTATTTTACACCTGAGTAAAATACGATATTATGTGCGAGTTAATTCATTCACGAGCGCTTTAGCGCCAATTAACAAACAACTAACCAGTTTTAGTAATTTAACCCTTAGTTTGTAAGAAGAGAAATTATTGTAATAGCGCCGGAACGACGAACATAGGACATAAAATCTCTTATTGTTGGTAAAGAAAAATTGGATAAATCGTGTTCCTTTATACTATAATAAATTACTTCCTCTAACACGTTGTGAAGTCGTCATCTGTATTGAATCTCTCTGAGTTTGAAAGAGATGTTTTGATTTTTGGCGTTACTTTTCAGAAAGCCTTTAATTTTTTTAATGGCTTTCTATTTTTTATTGAATTTTGTTTTCAAACAACATAAAGGAAGCATAAGAGAATGGTGCTGATCTCATTTTCGTTAAAATCTCTGATTTTTCAAACATTGTAAAAATTCAAATATTTTTTCGGCGTCTTCCTAGAACTACAATACAATATTGAAGATATAGATGCCTTTCCTTAATGAATTTTTTTCTTTAAAGACATCTTTAAATAAGGACTCTCAAAAAGATTGTAAATTTTTTCATCAAATTTTCTCCTCATATGTATTAGATGACGATAAAAGTTGGTATTAGTAGCATTTACGGCAAGCTCTCTGAATTTTTGAAAATTGCGATAAATATAATTTCAAAACTACAAAATTGAATATAAGAACTTTTGTTTTAAAAAAAATATTCTTAACAATCAGCTCTTTAGAAAAGATCAAGAACATTTTTTTAAACAAATGAGTTGGTTTTGGGTAATTGGTGCTTGAAATTAATGCAATTAAAGACAATTCTCAAAAACCGCGTCAACGTTATTCTTCAATTTGTTTTCCACAGACAATACAAGAGACGATTGAACAAAAGGGGCAAATCTCATTTTCGTTGGACTACCTGATTTTTTGAAAATTGCGTGTTGGAAATAATGGGAGACAACTAGAATTTTAAGCGCTGGTGCAAGTGAGTATGTCAGAACAACTGCGTGGTGTAGCGGTCAAGCGCACGAGTTAACTCGATGGTCCTTTGAAAATATTTTTGCCGATTCATGCAGTGTCATAATAATGTGGAGCAGGTATAAATAATGCGAGAAAATATATGCTTAGGTCACATCACTAGTTTAATATTTTTTTAAATATTCGGATACCTTTTATTGACCAACCACAATTCTTTCTTTGATTCTGATGTGAAATGCTCTGAAAGAAGTGGTATTTCTCCCTATATTTTATTCCCGTCTTTTCAATCCTATATGAAAAGGAATTGGAGATTAGATTTTTCGTATCTTACGTAAAAGTCGGCATACTGACAGAACAGAAGGAAACATGTTTAAAAAATTGCCTCTTTCATTAAGACCTCAATTATTTATTAATTAAAATGAGGGGTTATGTGGGAAACCCTTTTGTGCGTTTATCGGAACCATCAAAGTTTTATTTTCCCATCATGTCACGTTTTCCACGCCATTTTTTTTATCTTTTCCGTTTAATCTTTCCATCATCCAATAATCGATTAAATATGTTGCAACGTATGGTCGTACCGAATAATTGACGCATCCATTAGCTTTATATCGCGAAGATTCTATAACGAAAATACTGTCTTTCACCTAATTTACTTCACATGTCTGGAAAAGAAGACTTAGACAATTTGTTGTTGAATTTTACGTGACTTTCAAGAACGTTTCTTCAAAATAAATAGTTTACAGAATATGATGTCAAATCCATTGTCTCATTTCCTTTCACATTTTTGAGACATGTATTTTATATCGTTGAAAAAATAGGACTCAACAGAACAATTGCGTTGAAGTTCCCAGATTTTTGTATTCCTATCTGAACTCTCTAGATTTCATGACAGCATTGCCTGGTAGTATTATTTGTACATTGAGTCAATGAGCTTAATTTTGAGTTAACGTGACAATGCGAATCTTTTTCGCTTTTTGCAAGGCTATATTGTATTCCAAATCGCTGATATCAATCAACTATTCTGTGTTGCCAAACTGTAAGATACAAAACTATATTCCGATATATGATACATCTTATTTTAGATGTCATTGCGCTACAATGTTTCATAGAAGTGTTCTTTTCTAGCTAATTCTCAATTATGTTGATTCGTAGCTGACAGTAAATTCGGTGCATGTAACTATTGTTTAAAGAGGTCACGTGTCTGTACTAACATACTTTCATTTCGTTATCGAACTTTGTACTTTCATCAGACTTTCAAGGACCTCACACAATACCTGATGACAGCCATTTTGTTTATTCGCGTGTTTTCCCCTCCTTTGCAATATCTTGTCTAGATTACTTTCACGTGATAATCCAATCTCAAAGCAATTTTACGCTTAATAAGGATCTTATGAGACTCTTCTAATTGTTCTTTACAAGATTCTCAAGCGACATTTCGTCAGATTGGCGACGTTAAAGGAACATGTGCGTTATTGTTGTCAACTGTTATTTTAACATCGAGCGATGAGATTTAAACAGAACTTTTCATGTGATGCGCGGACAACATGAAAAAACACGCGAGTTGAAAAATTCCCTGCGTTCACGGCGGTCTGGAGTTTTCGAGCTGAATATAAAAGGATTTTCATCTGGGTTTAATAAGTTCGCGTTTAACATTCCCATACTTTTGAGTTCCATTGTCACTTTTGTTTCAGTAAAAAGAAACAAAGAACTTGAAAAATTGTTGATTCTTATATTTCAATTGATTGGTGTTTCTGCCAAGTCAATTGCTGTGGTCATTATATGTAGTGAATGTTTTATCCATTAACGGTTGTTGGTGGCATATTTTTGTATTTTACTATAGGCGGCTGAGAGAAAGGGATTTGAATACCATATGAAAACGCGTTGGTTTGATCTTGATCTCTCAGGTTTTTAAACATTTTTCTATTAACTGTATAACCGAATAAATAAAACACGTTTTAATTTGTTTACGAAATATTTTTTTCAAAAAGGAACTAGTTTTCTAATTTTTAAAAAAAATGTTTGCATCGGTGTAGTCAATCGTTAGTAATTCGTGTTGTGACAGAAATTTAATATTTTGTGACATTAAAGAACAAAAGATGTTATTTCATATGAAGTATTAATTGAATTCATTATTTTTTAATGTATCTTATTTTATCTTATATATCTTATTTTTTACACTTATCTTATTTTTAGTTTTTAAATTTCTTCTTAATCCCAAAAAAACAACATTTTATTGTCTGCAATTTTGTGTATACGTTTGGTATGTTTTAATGTAAGTCTTTGAGAAGATTTTGAGAAATTAAATACAGAAGATATTTCTACTCGCTGTTTTGCTGCTTCGTCTCCCAAAGCGCACCTCCAAGCACATGCCAATCAACAGTAGACGACTACCATCAATATACTTCCACAGAACAATAAGTGTAAATATCCCTTCATGTTTTACACTTGCCAGATATACATTTGTGGCCTTCTTTGCCGATTACATTGGACTAAAATGTATCAAATTGATTCAATTTAGGATGAAATAAGTATTACGAAAATATAGTACGAATAAGCGAAGATGATTTAATTGATATTTCTTTTGCTTCATTTTACTGGAAATATAGTTCATTAAATGTTTCGAAAACAAAATGATGCAACGTATTTTCTTTGTGACTTTTATAGTTTTTATCTCGAATTATAGATTTTTATGTTAAGATAATAGAAATTACAGTAGTATTGATATTTTAGTAAGTCTATCTCGTTGGGCTGTATGAGCTGTATTTATACAATTGTTTTGAATGTGATTTTGAAATGGATTCATCAAAGTCCTACTTTCAGCGCGGTGCGGAATTTTACATCGGTTTGTAGAGAATTTCCCTCTCCAGGTATTCCCCCCAGCGGTGCACTTCCCCTGCCGGGGCAAGCTCTAAGCTGCCGAGATGAGAGGTAGTGTTTTGCGTGTAGTGCTGTGCATGTCTTGTGATGTTTGTGGTGTGGGTATGTGAGGGAGATGAGAGAGAGAGAGAGAGAGAGAGAGAGAGAGAGAGAGAGAATGAAAGAAAGAAAGAGAACATATAAGAAGGAAAGATCGCGTGTGGTCCTTGACCCGTTTGTTAGGGTACTGCTCCAGCATTCGCCTGGTATTGATCAGAGAAACTAGAGAGATCTAGGCCAGAGATGGTTACCAAAATAAAACCAAAATAAACATTTAATCAATCTTCAAATTTAACATTGTCACTTTGTAATATTTAGCGTTGATTATTTACCACATTTGTAATTATAACAATATAAATAAATTAATGAAAATAAAATTTAAAACTTAGGATCAAAGTTCACAAGAGCAGAAATACCGCAATGTCAATCAAACATGAATAAAAACAGAGTGTTGCACCGAATGTCAGCTGTCGCAAATCAGAAACCACACAAATCTCTAGTAACCAATCAATTGAATAAAAACGACGGGTTTTCACACTTCAAGTCAACCCCCCTGATAGAATAAGAACAGTTTCTGTAACAGGCGAGACGTCCAGTCATCGACAGATGCGGCGATGAGGAAATAAAGTTACAAAAATTATGCGTTTTCAATAGTTTAGAGAAGAATTTTGAATTAGAAAAAACCTACCAGCTTTTTTAGAGGTAATACTAAAAAAAGGAGCTGAAAAATAACCATCAACAACGAAAAGTACGAAAAGGATTCGTCAATATTAGCGCTCGCTGCCGCTCACGGCCGCTCATCCGGCCGCTTCGTGCAGTATTTCTTTGCGGTGTAACGTCATGAGTTGGCTGTCGGGCTTCGAAACGTGCTCGCGGGCGTTGGAATGCTGGTGGCCACAGGATAACAAAGGCCGGCACAAAAAACAGGGCCAGCTGAGGGGGTGGGGTGACCTCCCACCCTGAGGGCATGGATGTGTTGGCCGAGCGGCCATCCTCGCCCCTCAGGGGGCCCTTGGGAGATCACATGACCGACAAAAATAAGTGAGCAGAGACACCAGGGTGTAGAAAGACTTTGCTCTGGGATTGCATCGCGTGCGATCGCAACTGCTAGCCACGAAGGCGGACGTGTACTCCTGGAGACACTGCGAGTGCGTTGCGCTGGGTGTCCGGGTACAGGCGCGGTAAAGCGTCCTGGTGGAGGTCAGGGGTTGGGGAGCAGTAGGCGTGGTTGTAACGGGGGTAGAGAGCAAACATAACCCCAGAGCTGAACATAGTTGTAAAAATATTATAAGTAAACAGATTATAAGTAGAGCCCTTGTCTGAGTCTTCGTTTCGCTACCATGGCGGGACAGCAGGGTGGAAAGCGCTCCAGTCGTTTCTGTAATTGTGAATTTTGGCTGTTCCTGGCCAGGCGCGAAGAAATGTTCAATTAGAAGGTGGTATGAAGTTGCGAGTAATATGATACATTGTGTTTTGTATGCGCCCTGATTCTCGACTGTTTTTACTGAGTTTGTTAGTGTTTTTAGATCATTTTAGGTGTCATGCACTGTAAAGGGACATGAAAATATCATAGTTTAATAAAAAAAATAGTTCAGTTACATTTGAAGAAAAGCTTTTAATTGTTATACCTTGATGAAATAGCTTTCATTAATTAATTTTTGGTTTATTCAATGGATTTCCACAGTCAACAGCCTTGCATTAAACGCAAAAAACATACACATTCACTGTGATATATAATTATTCATGAGTTATTTCATATCCTAATCTGATCTGATATTTATCATCTCTTTTATCTTTTAAACGTAGAGGACGTGCAATATTCTCCAACGCAAAAAATCAGCTGAAGAAAATTTTCAGTTAATAAAATGAATAAATTAGATAACTAAAAATAGTATTAGTGCATCTAAAAAAGATTAGATAATAGAAAATATCAATGTCTCTTTAATTGCATCAAACACATCAATCTCGCCACCAACTCGTCAAAGAGCAACATGTATTGTATAATGTCAATTTCTGACAACTGGAACACCACGTTGGGGGAAAAAAAAGTGTCTGATTCCATCATGCGTGCACCAAAGAGCTTCTCGAAACTACTCTGAAATGTTGCAAGGCGGCGCTTGCCCGCAAAGTCGTTACGTATCTCGCCAGCAGCCTCCACCCACGTCGCCCTAAAAGCCTTCGATGGCGCCTGCCCTTCCCCTTCGTCCTTTCGACCCACATAAAGGCGCAGTATGTCGCCGAGGCGTCATTTAGCCCTCTGTCCCCGGCGCGGCGCGGCCGTTCCGCCGCGCCTCCGCCCGCCTCGCGGTGTGTGTGTGTGTGTGTGTGTGTGTGTGTGTGTGTGTGTGTGTGTGTGTGTGTGTGTGTGTGTGGAACAGAAGGGCGCGGGCCCCGACCGCAGCGGCGAGGCCCCGGGTGACGCTAGCAGCGGCCTTGCCCCCTCTCCGCCCACAGCGTGAACGCCCGGGCGCCGACGACGACGACGCCTACGCGCCCTACTTTCCAGAGGACGCCGAGGCCGCACGAACGCCGCGCCGCGCCGCGCCACCCTGTCCGGTGCCCCCTCCTTTTCTCCCCGTTTCACCCCGCCCTATCCCGCCTCATCCCAGTATTTCCCAACACTTTGCGGCTGAGTTGGCTCGAAGACAGCATTGTCCACATCTCAGCAATGGAACTGGCCTGGAAGTCGTACGGTTGGACTCCTGACGGAGTCGGATTTATTAGAATAACTATATTATTATTATTATTATTATTATTATTATTATTATTATTATTATTATTATTATTATTATTATTATTATTATTATTATTATATTATTATTATTATTATTATTATATTATTAGCCAACTAAGACTTCATTAAGGGCAAGGACCTCCTGCGTTTTTATCAGGCAATACTATTGGAGTGGTAGGGAGGTCTAGAATGATGGTGTGAGGTGGCAAGTGGGGTGCTGGGAGTTGATCGTGGCATTTTCAGAACCATCCCAGTGTTCTATGACAGAGGGAAATCACGTTAACCCCGGTCAGGATGGCTGGCCCGGGAATCGAGCCCGGACCTCCCAATTGCGCTACGCAGTGAGCCACGCTCGGTAATAACAATACAGCAAAGACGAACTCAACCGTTATCCGAAAAAGAATTCTAGAGGTCAGAAACTCTGGCGGGCAGTTTTCCGTGTTTTTTTTTTCCGAACATTCCAGGGTAATGCTGGAGAAACACAGTCCCAAATATGTCACGGAGTGCGATCTTTCCTCCCACTACCTTGTTGTTTGCTTTTCCCTTAGACACACACACACACACACATGAACTATACTACCGCACACGTCGGGATACCAGTTGGGAGCTTAGCACGGCCTGGCAGGGGGATACCTGGAGAAGGAAAAGCTCTCATGCTTACGTGTAAGATTGCGTCGGACCCTCTTTCCCATTATCGTCGCTGCTCTGTCCCTCCCCATTTTCCCAGATGTGTGACCCTAATTTCCAATCTCTTTTTATTGAATGGCTCTCTTTCCTCTTTCTCACCGTTCCATTACATAGTTACGACTTATTTAACAAACACTATTCACCATTTATCCACTGTTATCGTTTTGGCCCTCACCTATTTCTCCCTTAAACTACCCACTTTCCAACCACTAGTTCCCTACTGTCCTACTTGACACTGTCGCCTGCCCTTCCGTAATTTGTCGCCTCGATGTATTCCATCTTTCCCTTCCCGACTTGCTCCTCTGTCGTGTTGCACTTTGTCTCACGCTCCCGTATTTCTCGAATCAGCAATAGTTACAAGATAAGCGGGGATCCGCAAGTGAGTATAGAAGACTTGTGACATTAGAGGCAATTGTGGTAAAGTAAGTCTCAGTAACCTCTCTCAAGAAGAGGATGTTGTAAAGGTACCAAAAACTGCCCATCAGGAGAGCGAGGTGCATCTGGAGAGGCAGTGTGAATGGTAGAAGTGAAGATATTTCACGTGACATGACGACGAGTTTGACAATACTAGAATTCCTTATGGAACGAATACACACGTCAGATTTCTTAGATGTGATGACAGAATCATAGACAAACATGTTTATTTCCATTTGGTGGGATCGGTGTTTGCGAAGCCTACATTAGCGTGGTGTAGTCGACGGAGACATGTGAACTATAACAGTAACACATGTCATTTACGCAGATTCTCGATTTTCGATCAACTGTTTTCATGAAAATAAACTTTCCATTACACTTCTCAAATTTTTACACGTTCGATACATGGCGTTTGCTATGCTGAGAGAATAATGAGTTCCTGCCGGTATAATCTACCTCCAATTCGGCAAATTCGAAGCAACCAGTGCCAGACCTAAGATTCACTTAGGATTGGATATTTAACATCACCTGGAACCAGCGAATAAATTGTGATAAATTGCGCGGATGAGATAAAGATGAATTGCTACAGAAGCGGCAGTGGTGACTACTATGTCATTAATGATGGGAACGACAGTTATTAATTTTGTCATTGTTACAGCTTTTAAACGTTTAAGGATTAGCAATGCTAAGAGCGTAGATGCAGTGCTACGGTTAGTTGTAAATGAGGACTGGGGATCGCCAAACAATTACCTGATACCAGCGGATAACTAGTAATAGATTGCTGCAAAGGTATCTACTGTATGAGACATAGTGACTACTGTGTCTCTAATTTCAGGAATGGAGAGTTGAGTAATTGGTCAGCAATGGTTTTGAAAGGTTTAAACAAAAGCAATGCTACCAGTACATACGTCGGTGTGGTGGTGCGGCTAGATTTAAACGAGGCATAAGGGGGACTGTGGATCTCCAAAGAGGCTACGAGCGAGAGAGATTCCGACTTGTAACACTGTTGCGTCGGGAAACGCTCGATCTGCGAGCAGCCCACGTCTCACCCCCCCCCCCGCGCCTTCTCATCGTTCCTGTGCCACCTTCGCACAGGATCACTCGAGTCCCCTCCCCGCCACCTACGTCTCGTTGCACACTCCGCCTCTCCCCTCCGCGACTGCCCCCGTCATCACCCCTCCTCACCCAGCCTCTCCCCTCCCCGCCTCGCCTCTCCCCTCCCCGCCTCTCCTTACCCGCCTTGGCCTGCGTGCTCACCTTCTTCATCACCGCTTCGCTTCCCTGCCCCGCTCTACAACCGCCTCTGTCCCGCTTCACTCCAGCCTCCGCTAGCGCCACTAACAGATTCCTCCCCCCCCCTCGCCGTTTCAACCTCCTTACCTGCTCTGTGCCGGCTTCCGCGCCCGCCTCGGTTCCTCGCCCCCCCCCCCCCCCCCCGCAACGGCTCCTCCGCCGCCGCTCCCCGCCGCCGGGGCTTCGCCCACGCCCCTGGCGCGCCGCGCTGACGCAACCCGCCCACCCGCGCGGCCGGCAACAGCTGTGCGCAGAACCCGCCCTCGCCTCTCCGCCGCGCCTCTCCTCGCGCCGCTCAGCTGACGCTCCGCTGCTTTACAAGGGAAGGGATGTTCTGGGCCCTGGGATTGCTCTTACACGCGTAAAATGACAGTAAAATATTAATGTGGACCGGCGAAGGTAGCTCAGGGCATCAACTGATGCCACTGCAATGACTCTGGCCGGGAGATCTTGAGTTCGAGTCCTGACGGTGGCAGGATTTGCATTACTAACTACACAGCTAGGTCGACTTCAGCCTCTATCTGGAGGAGAATTTTAGCACCCGGCTGCTCTGATCGGTGGTTTCGCCGATCAACACTAGTCGAATGCCGGAGCAGTACCGTAACAAACGGGCCACGGACCCCGCGCGACCTTTCCAATATATTCAATGTCCTATCCTCATACCTTATAGTCACATTCACTACACTCTCACACATGTCGGGAGATCAGTCGGGAGCTTAGAGCTGTTTTCTCTCGGCTGGGCTTTGCACCGCTGGTGGGAAATAAATGGTTGAGGAAAATCTCCACAAGCCGGCATAGGTCGCTGCGGGATCTCGCCAGCCAGCGGGGAATGAGGGAGCAGTAATCGCTGAATTCAAAACTATGAGTACCGTCTTAATGTCTGTAACATCTACACTCAGTCGGTGCACTGACCGAAGAAGAACAAAAACTGAACTCGCGCCAGAGTCGCCAGAAATCGCAGAGTTGGTTCGTGAAATTGTGTAACGCGCGTGGGCAGACCTCTGCTAACATGTGCTTAAAAGCATGAAATATGTCTGTTACTAGAATACTTTGAATCTTTTGAGCATCTTCAGTTATGTTAGTAGTCTTCTTAACAAGTCAATCTTCAGAGTCGACGATCGAAGCTACCAATTTGTAAAATGTATGTGTGTTGCTATTTTACAAGAGCTGGTGCTTTCAAAGTAAATAAATGTTACTTTTTGTACTATTTCAAAGCGTGCGATTATGTGCGAAGGATTCCGCGACCATATGCCATTCAAATTACCGTACTGAGTTTTCTTAGGGTTCTGGATAAATTTATGAGGTGTAGCCATCCAGCCATCTCTTCTTAGGTCTTCCAACCGGTCAACCCTCTTATATTGCTTTATTTGGTAGTATCTCGTAGATGACATACGTTGCACTGTCCTGACAATTTTAGAAGACGTAGCTTTGTGTGAATAATAATAATAATAATAATAATAATAATAATAATAATAATAATAATAATAGGGGAACTAGAAATACGCAACATTTATAGAGCATTTGTATATAACTTCAGTTAAAATTGATCAGTTCAGAAGAAGAGCAAATTAGAGGATTTGATGAATTTTGGCACTGATACAATTCCATTCGCCTCTGTTTGTGTTACTTCCACATTTCATGAGGAGAATGGGGGGGAGCGTTGGGGGAAGTATCTTCTTTTCATGTGTGATTCAGAACAGAGGGAGGATTTCTGGAAGACGGGTGTTGTGGACGTTGTGAATACAAAGTTGTTGTTTAAGCATAGAAGAAAGAGGACGTTTCTTTCCCTTTGGTCATAAGGCGTCAATTGTGCAGCCCGGGAGTTGCCATACAAAAAATTTCCAATAGTGGATTAGTGTATTTTCTGCGACCTTGGATAAAACGTTACGCTCTGCAAAAATCGAAATAAATATTCGTAAAATACCAAAAGATAATTATGAATAATAACACTAAATTTAAAAACAACATCCGTTTCATCGAATTTAAGATTTCTCTCATCCTCACAAAAGGTAATTTCGTTTAGTGAGAGACATTTGAATTTTTGTCTTTCCGTTTCTCACGTTCCTTATTTTTATTTTATTTTATTTTTTAGATCAATTAATTTTATCTATTTAGTTTATTGCTTATTGATGATTTTCTTGTGGTACGTGGGGGCAACGTGCAATGATGTATTCAGGCAGGGAGGCGCCGGGCGAAGGCAGAAAAGACGCTTGAGTGTCCTTCCTCGTATGTGTCAAACGCGTTTCCACGTGTTCTATACTTCTGGGACAAATGGGACTTCGCTTAAGTAGGGTGGGTGATGTAGGCTTTTTTTGCTTTAAGGAGAATGACGACAATATTGAAAAAGTAGCGGGGATCCATTAGCACATACTTTCTCACATTATTTCTGAATTTTCTAATTTTGAAAATTTAGAAACGTCAATGAATATGAGACCTACGCCATTTTTAAGCGGCCATTCCTCATTGTTCATTATCAGTGTTAGAAAAGAAGAAAAAATGGTCTGGATTTAGAGAAAATGGTTTCTTTTATAATTTGCATTAATCAAGTACAAGTTGCGCGAAAATACTTTTTTCAAAAAATTGTACTTAAACCTTTTTTAATATCTGTTTTTTCATCGGATTTCATTTAAAACAAACATCTCTATTTTCAATATTGTACTTTTGGAATGTAAACGTCTTTCAACTTTCGAAAGTACAAAGAGTTCGCTGAAAATGGAACTTTCATAATTTTTATTATGTTATTTCATGCATACAAGAATAAATTTTAAATAATAAGTTTGGAGCTGTTTTCTGAGAAAATAATTGTTTAAAAATTTATTACACGCAAAATTACGAGAAAAATACCCACATTTTCGAAACATTCAACATTACTTTATTTCAAGATGGTCAGTATTGTAGTTGTAGAAAGCCGACTAAATGGTTTCCTTGTTATATTTCAAGATTGAAGATATTTTAAAATATGTTTCGATATGTTCAATAAGTTTTAATCATAACTTCACGTAGCTATCAGAAAATGAAAATGAATTGCATCAGCGAAAGAGGTAATTTGTAATAGACATACAATACGTAATGGCCATTACTCGCAGGAGACGTTGTTGGTATATCCCATTTATATATAAACTATTTGTTTACTAAACTTACGTTCCCGAGTTCGAATATCAGCAAAGACATTTTTGCAGATTGGAAAAGCTTTGCGGGTTCAAGAATTATTAAAACATTACGTAACAGTAACAAATAACACCAATGAGTGCTGTTTTAATATTATTAGTTTTATCTGGGTATCAAAGGTTAAAGTTCAGCGGATCGATTAATCTAGATTAGTTTATTAAACGAGCAGCGACTCATTCATGGTGAATTCATGTGTGGCACTATTTATCAGAGATATTTTGGAATCGGGATAGTGTGAAAAGGGATTTGCATCGTCATTTCCTTTACTAAACAAACGCTACTGTTGGGTACAATTGAAGCATGGATTTTGTTTTGGCGTGATTCATATCAGTGATGGCGTCAGCGTCATTTGGGGCACATCGATTAGCCTGCATTAAAAAATAAAATGCATTAACTAAAAGAGAATGCAGATAGAGCTAAATAAAGTGAAGTTCGTTTAGCCGTACTTGTATCATTAAGGCACACACAGACACGTAAATGGAATTGAAAAACATATCCAATATCTTGTAAGCATTTACTTCTCGAATACACTATTTGAATCATTTGAAAGTTATTCATATTTCAACATCAAAGCTTCGGACATTGTGGAGTACATCGGTGCGATGGTCATCAGATAGAGGTTTAAACTCTATGAATTTATTCATTAAATTAAATTCCGAGAAGTCCGTTCATTTAATAATAACTGACGTTTTCACTAAACTAAAATTAACGGCTACAAAATACCATATACGACAGAAAAAGTGAACTGAGCATACGAGAAAGAAATTCGGAGACAGGCAGAAAGAGAGAGAGAGACAGTGAGAGAGACAGTGAGAGAGATAGTGAGAGACAGTGAGAGAGACAGTGAGAGAGACAGTGAGAGAGACAGTGAGAGAGACAGTGAGAGAGACGGTGAGAGAGACGGTGAGAGAGACAGTGAGAGAGACAGTGAGAGAGACGGTGAGAGAGACAGTGAGAGAGACAGTGAGAGAGACAGTGAGAGAGACGGTGAGAGAGACAGTGAGAGAGACAGTGAGAGAGACAGTGAGAGAGACAGTGAGAGAGACAGTGAGAGAGACAGTGAGAGAGACAGTGAGAGAGACAGTGAGAGAGACAGTGAGAGAGACAGTGAGAGAGACAGTGAGAGAGACAGTGAGAGAGAGAGAGTGAGTGAGAGAGAGTGAGTGAGTGAGAGAGAGTGAGTGAGTGAGAGAGAGTGAGTGAGTGAGAGAGAGTGAGTGAGTGAGAGAGAGTGAGTGAGCGAGAGAGAGTGAGTGAGCGAGAGAGAGTGAGTGAGAGAGAGAGTGAGTGAGAGAGAGAGTGAGTGAGAGAGAGAGTGAGTGAGAGAGAGAGTGAGTGAGAGAGAGAGTGAGTGAGAGAGAGAGTGAGTGAGAGAGAGAGTGAGTGAGAGAGAGAGTGAGAGAGAGAGTGAGTGAGAGAGAGAGTGAGTGAGAGAGAGAGTGAGTGAGAGAGAGAGTGCGTGAGAGAGAGAGTGAGTGAGAGAGAGAGTGAGTGAGAGAGCGAGAGAGAGATATGAGAGGGAGATTGCCTGATGATCACTTCATTGTTTTAGTTATGGCATATATTCTATTTAAATTTTGTAATGTGTAATGATTTGAGAACATAAAAAAGATCCTGTGACAATTTAATAATTTTCATTAACAATTAATCGAATTGAAATTTATTGAATTAGTACATCAAATAGAATCTAAGATCCTTTTTCTTCTGCATTTTCTTTCGTTTACATCATTCTGATATAATTCATAAATTCTTGTTAGTTTTCAACAATCTAAAATAGAATGTAACTGCTTTTGCCCGCAAAAGCATTATTTACAAACATTAACTTTTAAAATACCTTTTCTTAACTATCATCTCTCGCCCATCATTCAATCCAGGCAGATTAGGAGAAAATGAGGAAATAATTAAAAAAGTTGTGAATTTTTGCAAAAACATTCAATGTGGATGTAGTGACCAGAGAGGGAGATTGTCTCTCCTCGAAAGGAGGATTGCGTCGTCAATTTTTCTCCACAAAATTATGTAATATTATCCAATTCTATTCAAAAAGTGTTCGTACTTCAAAGATGTATTTCAATTTTTTAAACATTGAATTGAATTGATCTGTCGCCTTATTTTACATGGCAAGACTCTGGCAATGAGGCCTTGTCTTCCGTCAGACACGGACACATTAGCCACAAAAGAGGCTATTTTCATGTTTAATGTGAAGCAAATCGTTTTTCAGATATTGGAATTTTAGAATCCATTAGCAAATATTTCGGCGTTATTTTCGTTATTATTCTTGAAAAAAAGGTACACTTTTGTTTCTCAACTACTAACAGCTTGAGAGACGAAGCATAGATTACAAGTCATGTTTTCAAAAAAAATATAGAAAGAAACTCACAAGGTTTGATTATATCATGTATTATACTACAGGATATAAAACACTTTAAATACCCATGTATCTACTGAACATAATTATTTATCAGAAACGTTTCAAATCCTATCGTCAAATCAATGAGAGTCGATCATAGGAGTTACGATCTCGGCAACTTTTACACTTTGTTGTTCAGCGAAAGTCGCCTTTCATACTTTCGTTTTCTTTCATATCCTCGTGTGCAAGAAGTAATATCATTTCCATTATTGGTGTTTGGTTCGTGTGAATTGGAGCGAAGGATGAGTGTGACTTCTACTATCCCATTTTTGAGGTCGAATTAATTGCGGCTCGTGCTTAGATTGCACGGTTGCACAACCCTCAGATAATCGAAAAAGATCTTATATTACGTTAGGTACATAGATTTTCCTTTTAATGACATTCAATATTCCAAATAAAGCATCAATAATGTATATGAAATCATTTTGAAACCAAAGTGCGCCCAACTAGCGCTCTTTTCGGCGTATGGTGCTCTGCCAGGTATTGCACCGTTTCGGACTTGGCTCTATTATTGTGTTTACTGCATTTAGTCTTTGGCCCTCTGCTTCAATATGGTTCAACACAGGGCCACCCGAGGGCCACCTGTTTTTCAAGCAGCGGGGGATGTCATCGAGAACTGCGCGGCATCCAAGGGGAATACCAATTGTCTGTCATCGCTTGACGAGATGCAACTTATATTTATGATTTTAATGTGTTCTTGAAAGTACACAAGTTGAGTCAATTAATGACGGTATTGAATACATTATTTATGACCTTCGGAGAATTTATTTTCCTTTGATGTTAGTTTTTTGATTTAAAATGTACATTTGATTATGAATCCTTTGTGTGAAGTTGGTTCTTTAATAAAGTTCTGGAAGGATGTTCCTTTCTGTCTCTCACAGTGGGTGTGTATTTCCGACTGCAGTTACAGCTGAGTAACAATCTCCGAGTATTGTTGTGTGTGTGGAATACTAATACAAGATACTAATACGAGTGTATACTAACACAAAAAATTGAGTGCCCACTGGAAAAGAAAGCCAGAATCAATTGCCCGGCAGATGAATATATCTGGCACAGACTCTACGCAAGAACTATGTAAATAATGTTTCAATATAGGCTTTTATTAAATTTAGTTTAAATTAATTTGTATGAATTGCCTACATTCTATTAAAAATTAGTGTTGTGAATTTTGGAAATTTCATTTCCATCAATTGATGGAACTGCAATCTTCAGCTTGTTGGAGCATCAGACTCCACTCCCCCAACGAGATGTGGGGTAGCGCTTCATTAAAAGTGATTGATAAGTGTGAGATCATGAGAATTGGTAGCCCTACCCACAAGGTCCACAAGTATTGTACTATTTCGTCATTTAATGTCTCTTTACCAGAATCACTTCCTAATTTGGAGGACAGATTTGGGTAAGGATGATTTTTTTCTCCTTTTTCTCCAATTTAGTCAGATGTCTAGTTTAGCGCATTGAAGAATCTGGGAATAACAATACATTCCTGTGATTGTTTGGATAAGTGGATAGTTCTTAATTTTTGTTTCTCAAATATGTATGAGATGGACTCTTAGACTCTTATTGTATGGAATAATAGGATTGATTCATTGCGGTCATGGACGAACAAGGAAAGACGTATCTTTTAAACACAACAACTGTGTTTACCTTGCTTTCCTTGATCATGAGAATGACTGTTATAGAGCAAAAGCAACAAGTAATACAAGATTAACATCTTTCTTGACCTTTTGTCTGGAATAATTGTGGGACATATATTGTCTTTCGATCAATGTAATGTCTGCATCATCTTTTGCAATAATCTTTAAGTCGTTTATGAGTAATTATTTTGTATTCTGATAATTTTGTGTGCTGCACCGTATATTATAGAAAAAATGAAAGGGTTTGATGAAGAAAATTGTTCTTTTAAAATGGATCAATGCAAGAAAAGATTATGAACCCACCGCTATAAGTTCAAGTATTTTAAATCAACGAAAAGTTGAAAATAAAGTTACCAACGTTTTAACTTTAACGACTCTTTTGAACATTTTTTTTCTTTGCACACAATTTAGAAAAGACAATAAAATCTCTATTTTATTAAGCTTTTCTACCAGCGATAAACATTACTTACAATGTCAGTGCCCGAAGATTGCTTTTGTTTCTACAATCCGCGCAAAATCAATTTGGGAAATGCAAAGTACGGGATTTGACGTTGATATTTCTTTTTTAAATGAATCCTGCTCTTTCATGTTTGTCGGGCGTGTCCTGTAAGGTCGACCCACGTCGAAGCGGAAGGAGAATCGGGTCAGACGACCCGTTCACGACTCCAATCGATCGGATCTTCCTGCTCCAACGACCAACTTATCACTTCCATTTGGTAATTGAAGGTCACTCCGTCGTCCACATTTCGACGGGCGCGCATTATTCTGGATGACATTTCGCTTCTGACATTTACAGGAACGACGAAAGAAGTAAAAGATCGAAGTTGTGTCCCTAAAGACGTGAAATGATTCGTAGTATTCCATTCCAGCGCAATAGCGTTGGACGGAATCATATCGAAAATGTAAAAAGTTTCATCGTCACTACGTCCGAACTTCTAAAATCACATCTACTGAGGCGTACTTCCCACGGGATCCAATTTCCTTCTTAGTATTCATTAATAACTTGTAACTGTGCATTATTCCACTTCTTAGCTTCTCCAGAATGAAACAT
This sequence comes from Gryllus longicercus, assembly GCA_038098605.1. Lineage (NCBI taxonomy): Eukaryota > Metazoa > Arthropoda > Insecta > Orthoptera > Gryllidae > Gryllus > Gryllus longicercus. Next base: position 304,902 of record JAZDUA010000695.1, read on the forward strand.
ATACTGTAAGTTTTATTACTGACTAGACATGTCGCAACATTCTCCTATGATTATTTTTTTGGGTTTATAGCGTTGGGAGTATGACTTGAAACAACTGGAGTAAATCAACTTAAATATTTAAATATTACTAATACTAATTTGCGATTACATATTACTAATTTGGGAATTAGCCGGTTTATTCGCTCATTACCATGAGAGAAAAAGCTGTGAAGATCATTTCGGACACAATTGGGTAAATGTTGGCATTAGTGACAGGCCGCAGGTTAAATTAAGTCCATTTTCTGAGCGGGAAGCGACTCTGCTTTCTCACCTTCATGCATCAACTTCACTGTCGAATCCTGCCATTCCTGGTTAGCCCGGATAGCAAAAGAGCTTGCATGCGAGGAAAGTACTCGTAGCATCGGGGTCATCCCATCTTCATCTTTTTCTAACTTTCGAAGCGCGGGTTCAACCCCAGTTGAACCCCAAATAACACTGCCATGACGGTGTTAGTACCATGCTACTTTCAGCGGAATATGTGCAGGACGGATCCATGGTGTTGCCTTACAGGTAACTTGATCAATGATGGAAACGTAAGCCGTAATGATGGAAGCGTAAACAACCTGGTCGAATCACCCCAAGAACAAATTCCAAAACACTCTTGAATTCCAATATCTGGGCAGACCATTGTTTACATCGTCGCATGTAGATATTGTGGTTGAAGAGAGGCAGTACCGATATTGTTCGTTTCCATTTCAGCTAGCAATATTTAGCACTTCCCAGTCTTTTGAATGACCTGGAAGTTAAGTCAAGTTCTTACACAAATTTTGCAGAACAAATCCCAGAGCTCCGATAACTGTCGAGACGACCGGTACTTTTACGCCGCACATTTGACCGGTCCGGATTTCCGAACTCTTGTATTTAAGACCTTTCTCTGCATCCTTGGTTACGACGATTTCATCACACAGCGCAGCCACTCCTACAAGTAGACATGATTGTTTCTGCAAATCTCGGATAACTTGTTATTATTATTATTATTATTATTATTATTATTATTATTATTATTATTAATGTTAATAATAATAATATAATCATCATTATTACAATTAAAAAAGAAAAACAGACGGTCCGGGTTTGGTAAAGATAGAATATTAGTGAAGAATGGCCCCAGGTTAATTACTAGATCTTCTTATCCAACTATAGAATAGATGTTTAATGGGTGAAGAATTACCAAAGAACTTCAGGAAAGGATATATTTCTAACATCTGCAAGAAAGGTGAGAGGATATAGTGTACAAATTATAGAGGTATTACTGTCCTTAGAGACATTGGCAAGTATATGGGAAAATATTGAAAAACCGGCTCGAAAGAGACCTTATAGATTTTTTCAATAGTATTTAATATGACGTGCGTGAAAACGAACGGCCTCTCACAAGACATTCGAGTCGAATAAAGATGAAACAAAGCAGTAACACAACATAGTATATACAATGCAGATTATACAAAGTGTACACCTGATGATGATAAGTGAGATCCCGAAACCTGAAAACCATATAACTAAATGACAGAATACAAAAGGTGTTTATTTTATGACCCATAACTGGCTACCATATAAAATAAAATAAGACCTTATAGATGTCGAGGATTACTGCCGTTTCCGGGCGCGGTTAACCCACAAACGTCTCACCCGTAACACAATTACGTGAGAATTTTATTTTAGGTTTAATACCTAGAGTTAATAATATTACCACAAATAATTGGTGACCCCGATGTGATTTGATCGCGCAATATTTTGATGTGGTAGTGTGTTACGTTTACATGTTGTAAACTCACATGCACTACACTATCACATTTGCCGGGAGAACAGTCGGTAACTTTGCGCCTGTCCTGCATGTAACTGTAAAATGAGTGTAATGCATGCAACTGTAAGAGAATGTACGTAACGGTGAGGATAGGACAAGAAAGAGGAAGGAAAGATCGTGCGAGAGCCCTGGCCCGTTTGTTAGGGTACTGCTCCGGCATTCGTCTGATGTTGATAGGAGAAAACACGGAAAACTACCGATCAGAGCAACTGGCCTCCAGAATTGTCCTCCAAAAACAGCGGCTGAATTCGCCCTAGCTATGTAGCTAGTGTCGCAAATTCGTTATCACCGGGACTCGAACCCTAGGACCTCTCAGTCAGAGTCCCTGCAGAGGCAACGGCAGTGCTGAGAGCTCATTTCACCTATATTTACTAGGCTGTCCGGGTGACGCCGCGTCCATGGCGAAGGTGCCGACGTTTCGGTCGCCATTCTGCGACCTTCCTCAGGGCATATTGCAATACGTCCTGAGGAAGGTCGCAGAATGGCGACCGAAACGTCGGCACCTTCGCCATGGACGCCCCGCAACCCGGACAGCCTAGTAAATACTGACTCCGGCCGCAGAAGCCTACGCTCTCACTCATTTCACCTGATTGTCTCGAAGAGAATTCTAGTGCCGGGTCGGCTGCTCCGATCTACAGTTCGCCGTGGTTTCTCCGATCAAATCCAGGCGAATGACGGATTAGTATTTTAACAAATGAGCCAATAGCCGACCGCGATCTTTACTGTTCTTTCTTATCCTACCATCTCTCCTTGCACGCACACATACCGCTTACATGCACTACACTACCACACTTGTCAGGAATCCAGCCGAGAGCACGAGCTTGTGTCGGCTGAAGTGATGCACCGCTGGGAGAGTTATCTGGACAGGGAAATCCCTCGCAAGCCAGCCTGTAGTTCGGCTCTCGATCCACTGGAGATGGAACGCATACGTTCTACTACATAGAACTACTCTTTTGTTGTGCTCTTTGAACTCATCGAAACTTGCAAATTGTACTGAGGTTCACACGATCTGACTTAAAAACAGGCAACTTTTTGGAAAGAACCAATTTCATTCAAAAACAGTATTTTTATTTTGTAGTTACATGAGGGTAGTGCAAATAATTGAAACTTCTCCAGTTTTCGGAAATTCAAACTATTCCATCAAGAAATGTAAAAAAAAAACATCTTTGGAGATATTTTTATCAGAAAATTTTTAAAATTTACGAAGACCTTCATGTGAAGTACCCCCCAAAACATAAGATTAATTTCAAATTCGCAAGGACTTGAGTCGGATCAGATTAATTATAGAATTATCATATGGGCAAGGGGATCCTACGAATGGTTTAAGAATTAGCGTTGTTGAGACACAGATGCAAAGAAGTTTTGAAAAGACACACTTCTTCGGTTTGAATAAACACAATAAAACTTGTATTTCCTTTAAAACATCGCAATCGATATTCCACGGCATTACGTAACTTTTTCTATACTACGTTTAGACGATATTGTAAACAAATAACACTACAGAATGGCAGAGACTTTCTCTACCAGATTGTTTTCTATTCTTTAGGTTCGTTGCTAAATTTTTGGTTTTGCACTATCCCCTTTCGAGCTACCATATATTGGCGCCTAAAAGGCTACCTAAGCATCCCGCGGTACCACCTACCGTTTGTGATTAAGGAATTGAATTCCAACATCGAAACTTTACAGATAATGAATTGGACACCATCCTGGACACCATCTTAGTCAAGGCGTCACTCGCACTCTTGGTGCTTCTACCGTTGTTCTCGATGGTGCAATTCAATTCCTCAATCACAAACACAAACAGCTAACACGGCAATCTCACACATAGTTATCGATCAGACCAAGAGAATCCAAAATCCATTATCTGTAAAGTTATTTTATTTTTTATAATGTTTTTCATTTCTCTGTTGATGTAATACAGCAATTAACTGTGTTTTTCTGGTGTCTCAAAACCATCTTGCTTGCCCTTATATTGTCTTGACTCAAGTAATAGAATTTCGAATTAAAAGAGAAACGTCTTTTAAAAGCTTTTGCTTACTTGTGTGCCCTACAGCCTGTTTTATTGTTATAATGTTAATGGTTTAATTGTTGAGTCGTTTGCTGTGATTCTGAGTGCGCTTAAATATATACATTTATTTTATTTTATTTTAATATACAGAATATTTTAATAGACAATTAGAGTGAACTGTGGAAGATGACGTGGTTCAGTAATTGCAATCACTCAGCCTTACAATCATCGATCATATTGAATTGACATCTAACGGATACATTACAATTTAAATTGACCTATGAAATGTTTAATAAAAGCCTAACATTGGAGACATTTTCGGAGTTTTTGTAATAATCTTTGAAATAAAAATTGTATGACAATATTTTGCAATACTTTTGTTGCAAAATATACCAACAAAGTTATTCGAAAAACAAACATTTTTTTAATTCTTTGAAGGCCTGTAATGGAGATGACATTAATTCACGCAGGCGTTATCTCTTTCTAATGATTTAGTATTTTCTTCAGTTTGGTCTCAGAGGAAGTAATATAATATGTGGAACAAAACTTTGTAAGTTTTTTTTCAGTTTTTATTACCATATTTTTTTATAAACCATGAAGAATCTATTTTGGTATTTACCTTAGGATATTTAAATACTATCAAAATAAGAATTATTTCCAGGAGTAGATACTGTCTTGATGTTAGAAGGTTTGAACTACTAGAGAACGCGACAACAACTAGACAAAAATGCAATAGCCATTCACCCCCCAAAAAATGTATACACTCAAAAGAGTGACCTGATGGATAGTTTAATTTTCATTAAAAGAGATAAGCGATGCATCCTTTTCCACTCCAAGCGTGTGATCTCATTTATAATGCATTGCTAAACAGTCTGCAATATTATATCTTGAGAGAAGCAGTTACATCTTCTCTCCAGAGGAAATGGAAAAATCTTAAAAGTGAAGGCGAGCCGACGGAAAGGCATTTTATATGAATACAAATAACGGGTTCGCGTGATCCTTCATTTTTCAGCAAGATCTTCAAGAAATCGTTGTTCACAAGTGTTCATTCCACTCCGTGAACAGGACGGTGAGAAGGAAGAAGGCTTATAAGAAGGATTAAATGTAGGCTTTTGAAGTAATTTTTATCGTAAATTCCATAATTTCAACCACTATGAGAGTAGAGAAAGTTTCAGTGTATTCTTCAGTTCTTTAAGCCATTTATTTTGGATAACAGGTACGACTGATTATGATTCTGTGAAGATAACCAAATCTGAAGAAATTTTTTGTAAAAAGAGACCTAATGCTTTAATAATTGCCCAGGTTTCACAGGAGAAAATAGAAAAGAAGTATGGTAAAAGACATAGCTGTATTTCTCATCACATCTCATTGTTGATGCTCATTTAATGTAGCTTATGATAAAGACCACGTTATTTCGCTGAGAAGATCATGGAAAGCAAAGAATGTCATATTTGCATGATATGCTAATGTCGAAATTCAATAGGTAAAATTTGTTAATGATTTCAATGTAACTATTACAAGCAATATTCATAGAATACATCTCTATTCTGTTACATAATTTAAAAAATGTCTTCTAAGATAATGAATGTGAAAGGCTTCAGGTTTCATTTCTGTAGTGAAAAGTTTGCAATTGCTGTCAAACTCCTATGAAAAAGTTTGTTTTAAAAATTTAATTAACATTCAAAATGTAATTTTTAATTCGATTGACTGCCAAAAATTGAGTCTTATATTTGAATTAACATTCAAAATAATTCACAATTACAATGTATGTGGAAATGGACTTGAAAAGTTGAATAATAAAAGAAAAATGACACTGTCTTAATGAATGGTGTGAATTCTGTGCCGAAAAAATGTTGGTATACATTTTTCAACAATTTCCTACACTATGTTACACGCTGATTACATCGCGTACTGCCGTGCCAAAAACGTGATTTACCGATCCTTGTTGCCTGTTGAAAAAGAACAAAAGCTGTGACAGCCTTTTCATTATATGTGATATTTTATGTTTTCATTTCTAAAAGCAGTTAAAATGTGACTTTAATAACACTCGTTCTAAACATTCACTTTATCCTTGCCGGGATAAATGTGTTGCCTTCGCCCCTTCACCACCCTTCTCTCATCCCTAATTGTGTTTCTTTCACGACTTAATCGTTAAGTTACTCTGATCATTCAATGATAATCCCAAGTGTCAAAGACACGTATTCTTATATGCTAAGCAAGTAATACTCTCAAAAGGACCTGCGATTTTCTATCCTTTTTCCATTTGCACAAGTTTTATTACGTTTTACCATAGTCGTGATTAGATTGCATGTACGTCATTTAAAGCATTTAAAGCATTTAAAGCAGATATTTCTATTCGAATATTCCTATAATGTAATTATTTATGTCCTTAAGTAGTTCCCATGTTTAAAGCATCCCCTTCAGATACTATCAATACGTACTTCTTATCATCCTCTCGCGAACACCAATCACTCGTATACATGATCTGCAGTCACAATGGTTTATTACAATTGCATGTTCATGGGCACTAGCTAGTATGTTGTTATCTTCATATGTATGTATATATGTTTAAAATGAAAAAAAAAAATGAATCACAAAAATGAAAACAAAAACTGAAAACAAAAATGAATCACAACATATTTAATATTTCACTGAATTTGATAGGGGTGTATACTCTCAAGATATTTAACAATCATTCGTGAAAAAAATTCGTTGATAAATAGAAAATATTAAATAGTGCTCGGTGCCTCCTAGTGATGTGTTTCTTCGGGTTAAGACTTTCCGATTAGTAGAAGTAATCTTGCATTTTGACCACGGACATGTTGATTTACATTGGTGTCAAGGAGATATACCTCATCCAATCACGAACGAATATGCGCTAAATTCTATAGTATTCACTCTTCCTACATTCACCTTCTTGGCGACAATTTCTTCACAATTTTTACAACATAACCCAAATCTGTATTCACCAGACAACGCAATTCTGTAAAAGATTTAACCAATACAACAAAGCCTAACCTAAAAAAGTAAAATAATAATAATAATGATAATAATAAAATAATAATTATATAATAATAATAATAATTATAATATAATTTGATCTCCGAAGAGCGAACAAGCTCACCGTCAAGAAGCCGGTTCCCTTTACTCAGGCCGGAAGTCCTCCGGGAACGAAGATGGTCTGTTTCGTTTAATTTCGGGACCTAAAGGCGCGTCGTGTTGCAGGAACTCGTTCCCTAATTGTGTGCCTCTGAGCGCGATAAGAAGGTCTGGGGTCATGCGACGTGTGTAATTAGAAGTGACCTGACAGGAGACGAGTCCCAAAGAGTCGCCCTGGTCCCTCCCCACTCCCTGCGCAGCACGCGAAGGGTGGGGGAGGGGAAGGGAAGAGGAAGGGGGAGGAGAAACATAACAGGTACGCGGCACGTGACATGGTGCGTTGGGGCGAGGAGGAGTGTTTTTTATGGATTTTTTATTAGAATGAGGCCCAGTAGAATTCTTGTGGACGATTTGGAAATGTCTCTTTCAGTACTTTGATCAACCAGAAGGCAGCCAAGTACTAATTAATGTAACACCGACATACTATACAGTGTAAGGAGTAAGTGATGAAGGTGCATTTTAAAACAATGGGCGACTTAACTAATATTTAACAGTATTTCATGGAGTGTTATACGATGGTATTTTTGTTTTTCTCAAGCAGTGTGCATGCTACTTTAGAAAAGCATTTTGTATGCTTTGGTTCAGTTGAATTTTTTCATCCTAGAGACCACTACTTTGTGTTGTTTCTTAAACCTTTCTTAAAACATTTGCTTTGCTCTTAAATTTGAATTAATTTTATATAAATTTACACATGTTGGTAGAAAGTGCTAGAATAAATTTTTCATGTATTTTAAGAAATGAGATAATGGAACACGTTTAATTAATTGAAAAATAAATACAGTTATTATACGGCTACATGGAATCCAATTTTCATTACCTTATTTAAATTAGAACACGGAGAATTTTAATCTTATTGTAATAGTCTTACTTAAACAACAAATGAGTCGGTCAAAAAAGTCAAAATTAACTAGCACTATTCTTTAATGGAAAGAAAGATCCGAAATGTCAACAAGCTAATATCTTCAAAATTGTTGTTATCAACTACCATTAATCAGTAAAAGACATTAAGGGCGTTGCTCATTTTCTACAAGTTCATGTACTACCCTAAGGTTTTTCTCTACCCACTTTTTCCAAGAGGGTTTCTAGAAATATCACATCAACATATTTTAAGAAATTGTCGGTGAAAATCCTTCACGTTATTGGCTTGTACGTTTACGTAGTTTGTGAAAGAAAATTGTAAAAATATGACAGTGCAGAGAGTTCAGCGCAGAAAATGAAATGTGCGCGAGAAATTGGCAGACAAGAAACAAAATACGACAAAATATAGTGAAGGGAATGGTAAGGGCGCGACACTTCCCTTTGCTCTTGCTTTATTAAAACGGTTCTTCGTCGGGTGCCAGGGAAGACATTCCATTAGGCGCAAGCTGGCGCTAGCCTCGCATGCAGCGGGCGGCTGTCACGTGACCCGTGCGCGCAGTTAAAGCCAGGAGGCCTCGCGGACCGCCAGCAGGTGGCATCATTTCCAGTCGCGAGATCATAAAAAAGAGTAAGAAATTCTATCTGACAAGAATTAGCGGCTTCCTGGCCTTTTAGAGCATGGTATTGGACCAATGTTTGTCTCTGACGAGTATTATTTCTCAAGAATTATTATTCTGAATTATTATTCTGAATTGCATTTTGGTCTTAAAGAATGTGAATGAGACTGGGAATATTTCGGCTGCACTAACGGCTCTTTTTTCTGCATTTTTTTTAAGTTTTAAAGAAATTTTGGATGATTCTTACACTTTATTCAGTTTAATTATTCTAAATAAATACAGAAAAGTCATTTAATATAATAATTAGAACTCATAGTTATTTATTTAAAAAGACAGATCGAGATCCATGGCCAGATTCTGGTGAAATTATTTCTACATCTCATTTATTAATTGAATGTCCTTTCACGAGTAATCGTAGGAAAAAAGTTACAATTTGATACTGACCTCTATTGTGTATTAAATTCTTCTTCTTGATGTTACAAAATTAATTAATTTCCGTGTATTACAAAATTATAAGTATTCATGTACTAGGCTCTATTTCTATTCTTGTTGTAAAATGCACATTGTTTGTATTATTAAATGTTATTATCCTTTGTTGAAAGTTATAAATTGTTATGTCGATGTGAATATTGAAATGTGTAAACATAAATGTAATATTAAGTTGTAAATGAGGGTTTGATTGCGTATGAGTTGCACAGAGATCTATTTTTTTGAAATTGAGATATTTGTCTCACTGTGAGATTAGACTTTGTATCCCTGTGTCAGCCTGAGACAGGTATCCGAGTTTTATCTTTGTCGTCTTATCAAGTTTAATCTTTGAAGTTTCTCCCATAATACCTATGTGGTGATTTTTCACTTTTGACTAAAATGTCTTTGGTAGATTGTACACGAAGTATTTGGAAATTCTATGATGACACTTTTAATTTTGTTTCGAATTTTTCGTTTACTTAGTTTTGTAATTGTTTATCATCCACTTAATACCGTCTTATACAGTATTGCTCAAAAAACCGCCTTTCTCACAGTTGGAATCTGCAATATAATTCTAAACCACTTGATTTGCAAAAAATGAGTGAGTTATGAACAAAATGGAATCTCAAACATCATATAATGGACATGAAATGTATGATTACTAATTTCTACTGATAATATTTAAAATGTTTGAGAGCAGATTGGATTAGAAACTGAAATCCCATTTTATTTAAGTGATGCGATTTTTTAGCACTACTGTAAGCTTATTTTATCGAAGCCAAAGGCCGAAATCACTATGCACAGCATTCCTGGGTTTCTGTAAAATCAATTAATGTAAGGAACATGAGAACGTGATCTAACCTAGAATTTCAATCACTTTGTCGAAATTCGTCTAGTAAAACGTTTTAGACAAGTCTGCCGGCAGACCTCTTGAATCCACCTCCAAGTTTAATTTCTCTGCCATTTATTAGCACCACCACCACCATCACCACTTGTGGATTAATCTGGGTTCTCTTCAGTACCCTTTCCAGTTCCACCTTTTGACTTCGGCCCCTCTGCGTAGTGCAAACAAGGCGAAAACTATCCAAATTGAACATTATAACTAAATTAATATACCCGGCGAGTATTGTGGAAATTATACCGCAGAAATTAATGTTTTGCGTTTCTCCCGCGGGCGCTGCGAGAACAAGCAGGAAGTTGTAGTCGCAACCGTGCGCAGCGTTAAGGTGGCGGCGGTGGGGGCCGAGGGGTGGCGGGGGTGGGGGCTGAGGGGAGAGGGAGGCGTCAGCAGCATCCAGTCGACCTCCCGCGAGCGCTGACCGAACATTCAACGAAGAGGGAGGAGAAGGAGAAGGCAGGCGGGGGGAAGGAAAGGGGAGACGGCTCGGCCCGGGAGGGTGGGAAAGCGAGAGAGAGAGACCGAGAAACTCCGGGAGAGGAACGGCGGTCCATCCCTGTGAGCATAGAGGTAAGATATTACAGTATTTGCACAATACCAGCGTCTCTTTGATTGTGTGGCCCCTTGTTGTGTTAAAATATTGTGAGGGCTACTATCGAAATATGCAAGTAAAAATATACCATACACACAATCACTGACGCATGGACACATTCACACTAACTCATGGAAAATTCAATGGTGCAAAACCGACTTCAATCCGACTATTAGTTTCGAAATTATACGCTTGAAAACAAATGAAGCCCAAATCCCGAAATTGGGGAAAAATCTGGGAAAAAACTTAATTTCGTAGAATCTTTCTGAATTCACGTATGTAAGTACAACTCTGGATAAGAAATTCAATGGTGTAGAGCAGACTTCAATCCGACTATTAGTTTCGAAATTATACGCTTGAAAACAAATGAAGCCCAAATCCCGAAATTGGGGCAAAAAATGGAAAGAAACCTAATTTTGTAGAATATTTCTGAAATCACGTATGTAAATACAACTCTCGACGAGAAATTCAATGGTGCAAAGCAGACTTCATTCCGACTATTAGTTTCGAAATTATACGCTTAAAAACAAATGAAGCCCAAATCACGAAATTGGGGCAAAAAATTGGAAAAAACCTAATTTCGTAGAATATTTCTGAAATCACGTACGAAAGTACAACTTTTGACGAGAAATTCAATGGTGCAAAGCAGACTTCAATCCGACTATTAGTTTCGAAATTATACGCTTGAAAACAAATGCACAAACACAAAACGTATTGTAAAAGGTAGGTTATAACATAGTTTATAAAGCTAAAATATCACTTGATATTTCTCATCTGTCACGAGCGGTCAAGATTCGTAATAAAACAAAATCAATGAAAGTATTTAAATTGATAATAATCCACGGGAGAATCAATAACTGATTTAAATTTGACAATTTTACTCTCAAAGTCACTTTGTACATTTAGTTTGTTTGTGTACTTATTTTTCAAAAGAACAAAAGTTGAAACGCTTGTTCCTTCTGACACGTGGTCGGGTATGCCCATCAAATGTATCATTGTAATTTAATCTATTGCAGATTCCGGTCAGTATGTGGTTCGATTAACGAGTCTTCTTCATTTGATGTTGTCTTTTCACTTCAACCCAAGTCTAGCGTTCTGTACTCCACTAAAACGCTGTCCGAGATCCGCAGAACGAGAACCGCTGCCTCAGGTTCGGGAGCTAAAAGGTGGGGGGGGGGGGACAGTCATCTAATGGAGAGCTTCAATACTAAAACATTAGGTCGTAACGAAGCTTGCGATTGGGTGAAAGAATCATGGATGATATCTTCCAAAAGTCATTGTATTTTTTCTAGGCCTTTAATTCAGCGCACAGCCGGTTACCCTTTACGTCCCGTTACGACGCATATTCGACCATACACTAAGCACCAATACACTTGCGGGATCTTTTGAACTGGGGTCTGCAGAACGTGAGGCCCTCGACAACACATACATGAGAGGTAAGGGACAATCATGCCCTGGTGGGACTTGAACCCGCGACCCTTCCGACGGAAGCGCTGATTCGTTACACGCTCTTACCCACATCAGCCTTCCAGATCGGCTAAATCCTCGTATTTAAATCCGACAAAAGAATGTGGTTATCGCGGGAGGTCGAGGACAGACGTGGCCGAAGCGAGAGACACAGGCGGGGACGAGATAATGGGGCGGTTCAAGTGAGCCGTGGTCGGCAGAATGGGGCAAGGAACGACACAGGTCACTCAATCTGGCCGTGCCTATGTTTCCTAGCGCAGAAAATACGAAAGTGATTCTTCTAGTAACTGGAAGTTTCGATTATCACATTTGTTTTTCATGCTCTGCTCCGTGTGATATAGTGTTTGAACTTTGTTGAAAGCGGCGATAATCCCAAAATATAACGAGCCCTTTCAGTAGAAGGTGATGTTTGGTTCTTACTACCTAGTGATGGTAGTGGCGTGCGAGGAATGGTGCTTTTTTCAGTTTTTTAAGTGATATTGTGATTCAAATAACAAAATATACTGAACACATTACAGTATTTGTATTTATATGCGATCCAGAAGGTATGGTTGAACAAGTCATTGTTATATTTTCTAATTTTCTTTCTCATTCTACGCCGCTCTCTTCTCCCATTTTGAATTCCATTTCCCGCTCCAAAAACATTAACAGCTCTTTCTCAGTAACGAAATTAGAATGAGAATTGAGTTCTCAAAGGCAAACCAAATGACTGCAGAGGTTTACTGAAGCCAGAGCTTCCTAGATTTAAAGCTTTCAGGGTAAAAGCTTTCAGGCTGTTACAATTTTCCATGCAAAATTACGTGTCAGAGCAGTAGTACATCCTCCTTAAGGGAAGGAAAGAGTGAAGCATCAATCTCCAGTTCTCCAACAACAAGAAAGCTAAAACTCGCCTAATTAAAGAATCTCCCTCTGAACAAATCAATGAGCTCGACGTCCCCTGATATTTAATTAAGCCATTTTGGGAGGATGGGAGGAAAAACTTCCACGAACAACATTGTGTTGGGATTAATGAAGGACAATGAAGTAAGAAGAATCTTCTATTTTTAAATACTTCATGTGGAAAAAATATGAACATTTATAAATTTACTGTCTTAAACTACACCGTACTAGTTGAAGACAACGAAATGTACATTGATAATTATTGAAGTAAAATATACAAACCAAAGATGCAGGTAGAATTTTATCGATATAAAAATATTTTTCTATAAAATATTTTACTACTTTGTGCACTCGATACGGTGTTCAATAACAATGAGAATAATTCTGATGAAATTCTCAAAAAAAGATAACAGGTGTATGGAGACTCTATGTAGATTTCTGTACGGTTTTGATATTTTCTTCTCCTACAAAACACAAGAGTCGATAACATAAACATAACGAATAGCGTATACTTCAATGATGAGAGAACACTATCAATAAATTTCGGTTGGATATTCTGGGAAGAGCCGAGAGTGAGTCAATTCATTAATCAAGTTCCTTTTTAATAGAGTTTCGCCTCCAATAATTATTGATTATTAGTTAATGTTTGAATTCCTAATTATAATTAGTATCGGGGAATAGAGACATAGAGAGGAAGGGAACGAAGATCAGGATGAGCAGGGATGTACAAGAAGGAAAGTGTAAGAGCAAAAGCGATAGTTGGAAAATAAGGTAAGAAAAATAGAAAATGCAGAAGAAATTATATATTCGGAAAAGAGGGATGGGAGGAAAGGTAACAAGGGGTGGAGATGAGAAGTGGTGTACGATGTAAGAAAGGTAGAACGAAGGAAGAAGGGTACGATGTAAGACAAGCTGCGATAGCTCATTGACATCACCATTGCTTCGTACTTTTACGTCTGATCGTTGTCCAAAAGACGTCGAGACCTAATTGTGAAGGATTTAGAATACTAAATATACAGCTTGGTAGAATTCCTCCACTGTCTGATAGAGACTTCTATCGGCTCTGTTTTATAGATGTTTGTGATTTCTCTTGTCAATAACAGGTGAACGCCAGGCCACAACAAACCGGCTACGCCCCGTGTGCGATATCTTCCCCTCTCCCCCTTATATACATACACACACACGCACATACATGTAAATGCACTACAATTCCACACATATCAGGAACTTAGTACTTGTCCTGACTGAGACGGTGCTCCTCTGGGACTGATGACTGGAGGAGGGAAACCCAGCAAGCCGACGTGTTAGTCGGCGCCTGTTCTACTGGGGGAGGAACACCGCCCTTTTCCGGGATATAAGACGCGAAACGCTGGCTAATTAAGTAAATAATCTCGAAAATAATAAACACTCCCTCACGAGCTTAAAGAGTAGAAGGATGGAAGAAGTGGGAGGGAAGAAAACAAAACAAGAATAGAAATGAAACCGGTGGCACAAGAGGAACACAGGCGTACCGCGGCGTACTTAAATGCACCACACTTCCGTATACATCGAAAGCTTAAAGCTTCTCCTGACTGGGGCGGTCGCTGCTCCTCTAGAGCTGATACATGGAGGGGGAAACCCTGCAAACCGAAGTGTAGGTCGGCGCCTTATCTAGTAGGGGGAACACCGCCACTTCCCGCGCTATAAGATGTAGTGTACTGACTAATTATGTAAGTAAATATACGTTATGCGCTCGCTAAATATTCTATTAATATATCTCTCTTTATCTCTCTTTTTCTCTCTCTTTCTCTTTCTTTATCTCTCTTTTTCTCTCTTTCTCTCTCTTTCTCTCTCTTTCTCTCTCTTCTCTCTCTTTCTCTCTCTCTTTCTCTTTCTTTTTCTCTCTCTTTCTCTCTCTTTCTCTCTCTCTTTCTCTCTCTTTTTCTCTCTCTTTCTCTCTCTCTTTCTCTCTTTCTCTCTCTCTTTCTCTCTCTTCTCTCTCTTTCTCTCTCTTTCTCTCTCTTTCTCTCTCTTTCTCTCTCTTTCTCTCTTTCTCTCTCTCTTTCTCTCTCTCTTTATCTCTCTCTTTATCTCTCTCTATTTCTCTCTATTTCTCTCTATTTCTCTCTCTATTTCTCTCTCTATTTCTCTCTCTCTCTATTTCTCTCTCTCTATTTCTCTCTCTCTATTTCTCTCTCTCTATTTCTCTCTCTATCAAATAATGTTTAATTTGCATAAACAAAACAATAATACGAAGTTTATGGTAAAAATATTAAAACTATACTGAATTTGCTCAAGGGTAACTTCGTTACACCTCCCTTGGTATTCGACGCGTGTAAAATACCTCGGAAGTTGATCGTTTAAAGAGCAGAAGGATAGAGGAAAGAGAGAGGGTTGAAAAAAAGAAGAAGAGAAACGGTGAACCGGTGGCACGAGGCGAACAAAGGCGCAGCGCGGCGGCGGGCGCCGAGGGGGAGACCTCTTCATAGAGAAACGGGTTAAAGCGCGGACGTGCGCGGGCGGTTGGACGATGCTTATCGCGCATTCGAGGCAACGCAATGCGCAATCTTTGTGTGCGGGATTTGAGGCCCAGCGCGCTCGCTTCGTGCTCTTTAATTCAGTTCCCGTTTTAATTCCTCCTTTCAGGCGATATTTTCGTAGCGCGTCGGAGCTTTAGATTAGACGCAGGGGGGGGGAGGGGGGGGTGCGAGTGGACTCCGCGTGTCACGGGCAGAGAAACCCTTTGCATGTAATCAGCGGGACATAATTATCGCGATTCATGCGACGTCAGCAATTAATGTGCTGCGCTGGAAGCAAAAAAGGAGCTTGCAATTTGTTGGCACGGGCGCTGTGAATTGGAGAAAGAACGTCTAGGCAAATTTAATGAAGATGTGTAGTAGGGGAGCCTGCTCAGGCTGTTAGAATAAAAACGCAGAGACTGCAGGTTTCAAAATGCTCGTACAGATAGTAACAGCTTAGTTAATCAACATTGCGGGCCATTGTTTTTCGATTGGTTCATAGGTGGTGTGAAGCACACAAATACATCCGTGCGACTTAGGTCTTTAACTTCATTAAAAAACAAAGAAATTATTTGTTTTTAGAGGGATAAAAACAGAATCTTAAAAGGAGTTAAAAATAGAAACATGCTCTATACATGAATTGGAAAATGTCATTTAACGAAGTTATGCGATTTTGTTCCTGATAATTAAAATATTTGCGGGTACATTTGGGAGAACATTTGGGAGAACATTTGGGAGAACATTTGGGAGAACATTTGGGAGAACATTTGGGAGAACATTTGGGGGAACATTAGGGAGATCATTTGGGAGATCATTTGGGAGATCATTTGGGAGATCATTTGGGAGATCATTTGGGAGATCATTTGGGTGATCATTTGGGAGATCATTTGGGAGATCATTTGGGAGATCATTTGGGAGATCATTTGGGAGATCATTTGGGAGATCATTTGGGAGATCATTTGGGAGATCATTTGGGAGATCATTTGGGAGATCATTTGGGAGATCATTTGGGAGATCATTTGGGAGATCATTTGGGAGATCATTTGGGAGATCATTTGGGAGATCATTTGGGAGATCATTTGGGAGAACATTCTGGAGAACATTCTGGAGAACATTTGGGAGAACATTCTGGAGAACATTTGGGAGAACATTCTGGAGAACATTCTGGAGAACATTCTGGAGAACATTTGGGAGAACATTCTGGAGAACATTTAGAAGAACATTTGGGAGAACCACAGCGAGAACCATTGGAAGAACCATTGGGAGAACAATTGACAGAACAATTGACATAACATATAGCGATCTTATGGGGAATGTGCGAAGGTACATTCGGGGTAGTTTTTGAGGATACAAGCGAGGAAAAATGAGGTGAACATGCGAGGGATCATGTCGTAAACATATTTATCCTTAAATACTAAACTATTTATACTTAATTGCTCATCAACAGTGGGAAGCAAGAAAGTGTTTAAATCATCATGGTAGACCTGTGCAGTTATAGTGCTACACAAAACAACAAATGGTGCAAACCCCCTCCATGAAAAACACGACCACACCATAGCATCATTTTGGACGTGTCCGAATACTTTTAATCACACAGTGTATGTATGTATCTGTGTATGTATGTGTGGATGGATGTATGTACTTGGCCCGTCCGTGAACGGGCTCTGCCTACCGGGGACGTCCCTGAAAGTGCAGAATGTTCGCGAGGATTCAGCTAGATCATTATTATGTATCTTTCAGCGTCCGCCGCTTCGCGTCGCGTCACTTCGCCGCATCCCGCAGGGTCCGCCCACCCGCGCGCGCGGCAAGTGCTGTCGCCGGCCTTTGAGCAGACGCCGCCTCCGCCTCCGCCTCCTCTGCCGCCGCCTCCGTCTCCGCCTCCGCCGCCGCCGCCGCCGCTGCCACCGCCTCCGCCTCCGCCTCTGCCTCCGCCTCCGCCTCCGCCTCCGCCTCCGCCTCCGCCTCCGCCTCCGCCTTCGCCTCCGCCTCTGCCTCCGCCTCCGCCTCCGCCTCCACCTCCACCTCCGCCGCCGCCTCCACTGCCGCCGCCTCCGCCTCCGCCTCCGCCTCCGTCTCCGCCTCCGTCTCCGCCTCCGCCTCCGCCTCCGCCTCCGCCTCCGTCTCCGCCTCCGCCTCCGCCTCCGCCTCCGCCTCCGCCTCCGTCTCCGCCTCCGTCTCCGCCCCCGCCTCCGCCTCCGCCTCCGTCTCCGCTTCCGCCTCCGCCTCCGTCTCCGTCTCCGCTGCCGCCGCCTCCGCCGCCGCCTCCGCCGCCTCCGCCTCTGCCTCTGCCTCTGCCTCCGCCTTCGCCTCCGCCTCCGCCTCCGCCTCCGTCTCCGCCGCCGCCGCCGCCGCCGCCGCCGCCTCCGCCGCCGCCGCCGCCGCCTCCGCCGCCGCCTCCGACGCAGCCGCCGCTGCCGCGCCGCTTGCGCAGCGGTCGCGACCCCGCGCGTTGGCGCTACAATTTCCGCTTCAAAGCCGGCTGGCACGGCGTTGGCGGCGGCCAGACCAGGCCCAGGTCGTGTACCCCCGCTGCCGCCCCTCCCCCGGTCGCCGGCCACCGACGCCGCGACCCACACAATTGCTACCACCATGCGCTGCGGAGAGACGTTCTAACAGCGCTTCCTGCCGTCTTCAGTTCCATCACCCCCGCACGTAACTACCGAACATGTCGGAAGACCAGGCGGGGGTTTAGGTCGCCTCGTCTGAGGCGGTGAGGCCACCCCTGTGCCAACAGGCGGTGACCGGCTGGGGGCATTCCAGACGGGAACACCCCGCAATTTTATCGTGTTGATCGGTAGTGAATCACACGTTTCAGCATTAGAGAAACATCCCCCTCTCCCGGTATATGACTTGCATTACACTTAAATGACTAATGACCGAAATAATTTGTTCTTATGGTTAAGGAAACTGTACTCGAAAATGGAAATAATCAATCAATCCAACGCTAATAAATCCAACAATGCTCTTGCCGACAGCAACTCTATCACAACTTCTACAATTCCCCCGGAATCAGTCTTCGCCTTTTAATCAGTCATTCACCTCCAGGCCAGAACCTTCATTATCTAAGCTTACATTTTTTTCTTTCTTGCAACAGTCCGTCGCACGCATTCACTTCAACTTCTCCATGTGGTCAATTCCAGGCAACACGGAGAGTCACATATCAACATACTGCATTATGCTAGTTCACTACTGTACAGTACAGTTCACATTGTATAACTCTTAACACTCTATTCAAGAACAATATGAACAACATGCATTATTTCATATATATTTTAAAGACGAAATGCACACTTGTGTAATTTTCCTCATTGCCTAAAACAAGACTTCAAAACTGCTTAATGCAAGCAAAGTATAAGTGTAGTGCAGTACTTTCGTGTACCACAGAGGGTTCTTCATCTCTGAAAATCTTGCTGTTACGCGGATATGCCGAGAGTGATATCGTGACCTTCATGTACAACCCAACTTTCGTCTCGCAAAGGGTTGAGTATGCAAACTAATTCCACTGTGCCAATCCACGGTGTATTTACTGTTTTGCGTTCCCGATTCCAGGCGTGCTCCACGAGGCCTACCACCTGCTAGGTCGACATGTGGTCAAAACGTCGCCAGCAGGACCATCTTTGCAGTTTCATACGTGTTCTATAGCCCCGGCCGTAATGCAACAATTGTGAGTAAATGTTCTTCCATCTGAATCTCATATATGTGTATATGTTGTACGAAGAATTTCGGATTTTTATTCACTTGTAACCGCCCTATTAAACATATCTTAGAGTTTCAGCTATATGTGCGAAATTACTACCTTCCCAAACAGTCTTCTCTTTCAATATCTATCGCACCACTCTCAACGCCGTCTTAATTCTAATTTATGAAGACAGCCACTGCTGATTTTGCCAAACGCACAACCTCACAGCCATCTTCATCTTCTTTCACTCTCGTTGTCCGCCCAACTATTGTGGCACGTGACTGAGGGGGCCCTGACTGCAAATGACGTTCTACAGAAACTGTCGATGGATACGAGCTTATTTCCCTCCTACTATTTCTTTACTATTGTATGCTAAGCAACCAATTCTACATGTTTTTTTGTTTTTTTCAGTAAATGAGCCACATACGTTCGCGATCTTTCCTAGGTCTTCTTTGTAATATTCTAAAATCTTTCTTACACACACACTTACATGCACTACACTACCTCACATGACGGGAGAGCTAAGAGCTTATTCCAACTGGAGAGGTGCTGCTCTCGGAGAGATACCTGGAAGATGAAATGCCCTAGAAGCCAACGTGTAGGTTGGCGCTGTATCTCATCATCTAGCGAAGGAGAAACACCAGAAATTTAAACTATATGGCAGATTAAATTAATTACTGTTGAATTACTGATTTTGGAGGTGCGCTATATTATTTATTGAACATCGAAACGATACCCCTGAAACTTTCATTGAAATAAAGAAAATTATACATCGTAGGCGAATACATTATTGTAAAATCATATTAACATGTCACTCGTTATTGAAGCTCCGAAAATAAATTCGTTCTCCATTGCCACATTTCTCTTTTTTCTATTTCTCTGAACTTACAGAACTTGTAATGAACATAGATGTTTCACTTCTAAATATATCCATAGTTTAGAGAAACCCTTTACTTTAATCGACGCGGTGATGAGAACAACAGAAAAGCGGACAATTACATTCCCATTAGTTTGCAGTTTCGTTTCGCTCAAATATTGGATTTCGGGCTCTTTTTCTTTTGGGTTTAACATTTGCAATACATTTCAACTAAGTTCATCAACTCTGTACAAAACTACGAGAATTACAACGCAAATCATGCAAATTTAGTTTGCTTCCATTAAACTAATAATAGTAGAAATGATTTCGGTCCAGTGCAGCACTGTTAAATACACTGGGTAAATGGAGGTCGGAATACGTGCTCGGAATAGAACCTAGATGAGTATGGAGAGCAATTATTTGAACGGGTTTATTTAAATACAAACAGAGAAACATTTGGAATGTGTCGCCATGAATTCACGCTAAAAGTGCACGCAAGTACACAACTGGCTGGTAGGTGGCTAAGGTTCCCGGAAGTCAAATCCAATATAGTATAAATTCTATTTCATTCAAGTTTTCAATTAAAATTTCGTAAAATACACAATGACATTTCCTCGTCAAAATGTTAAAACCACAAAATAGTACCAGTTTTAAAATGCATTTTGTTTCCGGAAACTTCAAGAAAATAATTATTTTGCGCAACTTATCTGAGGAATCTATTCAATAATTATGATTGCACCTTGACAAAAGGTTTGTAAGTGTAATGCATATTGATTAATAGTGCAGATCGCATTTGAATTTAATAGTATATGTATTTTCTCCGCTATATTAAATATAGTAATACTATAATTGAAAACTTAATTGTATCACTGTGTAATTCCCTCGTGTGAAGCTTATTTTGGAGAAAGTAGTTTTTTTTGACCATTCGTTGAATAACTTGTCACTTTAAGGATTCTTTGTAAAATCAACTGTTTATTCACAATTTATTTCTTACACGAACATTCGATGTATTATTTATAAAAAATTAACTCGAGTGAAGAGTGGTCCTGTGACCACTTCTCAGATACAAATTGAATTATTTAACTTAGTCCAGTGATTACATGATTTATGCCATTTTGTATCTATGACTGAAGTGGAGTGGGTGTGGAGTCGTTATAATCTTCTGATGTCTTCACTGTTGTCCAGGATGTTTGGATGGTTTATATTAAGATTGCGGGTTTTCTCTCTTAAGTATAATCTCAAGCAACATTCGTTATTACTTGCACTTCCATATCATAGGGACATAATTTTTATTGTTAGTGTTAATACTTCTAAATAATATCTCCCTGTTATTTCTTTTGATGCTAAGTTTCCAGCTTAGATAGTGTTGAGGTTATTCAATATTTTACAAGAACTAGTCATTTCTATGTAAAAGAATTATCTCAATCTTCCCAGTAACATATTTCGTAAATATTCGTTTGCAAGTTTTGACGGGCCTTACACTTAATAACCCTGTATCGGAAATAATATTTTCTGTTCTAAAAATTATATTTCTGCAGTGAACATCTTTGAATTCAAAAGAAACAAATTACGTCTGTGAAACTTTAATTGAATATAAAATCTTAGAATATGAGGTTATAACATGTAGATAGTGTTCACTTTCCTGAAAAAACAACAAAACAACGTTATTTTCGCGTCGCGATGCGATTGTTCTACGTCTGAGAGCAACGATTCTGGATCGTTGTCCTTTCATGAGACAACGGAGCTCTTTCGAGTGCTTCCGGCCATTGTGCGTTTATGTGCAAGGCCTGCTACCTTCTGCTTCCTCCATGCAGCTGCAGAACACATTAATTTAGTTGTTAGCATTATGATACGATGCAGTTACAGACCCGTACACAATCTGTTTTAGATGTTCAAATGAGCCGTAAATGGAAAGTCTAATTATTATTTGAATTTTCGTTGTCGTTTGCCTTTGAATGTATTTATATTAACAATTATGTTTGTAGATTCGAATGTATGATTGTGATCAAAGGATCAGTAAAGATACGCCAATGACACAAGATGCAAGTACGTTAAATATATTGGTTGTAAATGCAATTGATGAGATGAGTAATGATGTATCTCGAAGAGAGGTACAGAACCCGAAAGAATAACCCAAATGTCATCTAAAGTGGTTATCTTCGTATTTCCACATCATTTGAATATAGTTGTGTAAAAATCTGACTGAAATATCTGATGTAGCGTTGATAAATTTAAGCTGCATGTGAGATGTTAAAGTTAACGTTAAATGATAATGTTTCCAAATACCAAACACTTGTTTTAGAAATTGCATTTCAAAACCTGCAGTATTTTTTGACTACTTGGCTAAAACGAGTGAAATCTCTATCCCGACCTATTTTTTTCGCGGCAGCGCTCTAGTTTGGCTGCAATATGCTCGGAAACGACAATTGTGAATTAATTAATTGTATTGTTAAATGATTAACATTCCCTTTTTCGTGAAACCATTATGAATGTGTTTAATCGCACGGGGTATTTGTACACCCCAGCCTTATATAATCAAAATATGATGGAAGACAATACGTACTTTCTGTAGAATGCAGTACGTTCATATAAAATTTGTACTAACAATACGTTCTCTAATGCACCATTGATTTCCTGTCCCTGGTACCATTTGACTCAACTAGCGGTTGAGATAGCTCCGGGTAGCAACTGTGTCCACTGCAGTGTCTTGCTGGGAAGTCCTCGGGTTCTGATCTCGACTGGCGGATTTTCAGCTAATTCAGCTAAGCGGATTCAACCGCGTACCGGAGGAGAATTGTTGCGGTCGACTGCTCTCATCGGAAGTTGTTTTTTTTCCATCATCAATACCAGGCGAAAGCCGGAGCAGTGTTCAACAAATGGGCCACGAACCGCACGCGATATTTCCTTCCGCGTCCTTGTTCCCTCTCTTCTCCCTCACACACTTTGGCGTGCACACGTGTCGGGAGACCAGTCGGGAGGTAAGAGCTTTCTCCCGGCTGAGGCAAGGAGTTGTCGAAGGAACCTGGAGGGAGAAGATCCCTGCAAAGCGACATGTAGCTCGACCCCGGATATTCTAGCGGGAAAGGAAAACGGTCACCTCCGAGAATAATAATATTCAATATCGAGTCTGATGACCGTAGGACCAGTTGACACGGTCGGTAATGTAAAATAATAAGTCAGTCATTTTTAAACAAGATTTATTCGTTTTACAGGACCGCAACAAGTTTTTTTTGCCCAGCAATAGGAATAATTCGCCGTTTTCCAGACCACAATTACAACCCTTTCTCTTCTTACGAAGTAAGGGCCGAAAAGTAAAAACATCAATGTCGACGCATCTGCACTTTCTTCCGATGTTTGGATGTTTCTTCCGATGTTTGGAGTACCCTCAGAGCATTTCTCCGTCTGTATCCTCAGTGCTCTTCCGAGCCCTTGCCCCGCCCAGCGCCCCCACCCAATCCTCGTCCTTTGGTAGTCCTCGCCCGGCGTCCTCGCCCAGCAGTCCTCGCCGCCCGTAAATATTGACTGACGCTTTCTCCGCGAGGCTAGGCGAGGCGGGGCGAGGCGAGGTGGGGCGGGACGAGGCGAGGCGAGGCGGGGCGACGCTGCAGTCCGAGGCGCCGGGCTGTAAAAATGTTTGTTTTTCCGCGCGCCCAGCTGTTAACCCTCCTTCCGACCGATTAATGCTGAGCGTTGGGATTGTCCTCGCCGCCGGCTCCGCCTATCGCTCGACCAAGATCTGAATGGCTTCGGCTCTTACCGGAATTCACAAGCCCGTTCTCTGGGAATTTGCACCACTGTCGCTGTAGATGTGAAGTTTCGGCTTGGAGGTTTAGCCGTCATCTTTCACACCTCATCATGAGTTCTTAAAATACCAGATTGAACAATTTCTTTCTAATCTTCTCCTCTTCCCCTCTTCTTCGACATTTCTGTCGCTCTTTCTTCCTGTTTTCTCCCTCCTCCTCTCCACTCTCGCTGTGTTTTGAAAATTGCAAGGTAACATTCCAAATCTGCGAACTTGAAGATAGAGATTTTATCTGAAACAAAATCTGTTCTAAAAAATTAGCTCTTTAAAAAAGATCAGGTACAATTTTGGGGGAAAACGAATAATTTTTGGGTAATTTCTGATTGAAAATAACGCAATTTATAAAAAGACCATTTTCTGAAAAACGCTCTAATTTTTTTCTTGATTTTTTTCATGAATGGAACAAGGAACGTTTAAAAGAATAGTACAGGTCTCATTATCGTTGAACTTACTAAATATTCGAAAATTGCGAGTTGTAAATGATGGGAGAGACAATTAAATGTTTAAACGTTGATCCAGGAGAGCACGTCAGAGCGATTGTGTGATGTAGCGGTTAAGTGCATAGCGAGATAACTCGACGAACCTGAAGTCGAGACTCGACGCGAAAAAAAAAACCTGTTGAAAACACTTTTGCTGGTTTATGTTGTAGAATAATATTGCGGAGCCATTGCAAATAATGCGAGAAATCATGTGCTACTGTAGCTCTACTAGTTAGAAAATTTGAGAATGCAACTCCTTGATATATGCACAACCATTTTTCCGTAAGTTTTGGTTTTGAAATTCGATGCAAAAATGAGATTTTGCTCAATTATTCTGTAGAATTATAACAAATGATTAATGCATTAGAACAAACAATAAGAAAGATTTCTGCTGACAAATTATTTGCTTCAAAATCCTCGATAAACAGAATTAAAATATTCCAAAATTCTTGTCTCAGAACGTGTTTAAGAGCTCCATGGTCTATTCCCAATGAACAAATGCATAATGAATTAGTCATTGTACCTATCAAAGATTATTTTCAACAACTCTACTATGTTGTATTGTCACATAAACCATATACCATCTGCATTTCATCTTCAGATAGGAAAAACATAACTCTCACCAAAACAAAATCAAACGAAAACTTCCAAAACATTTATTTCATCCTTCTTAACCTATCTCATTATCAATCACCGATAGCATATAAATTTAAATGATTCAAAAGATGCATTAGTTAAATTTTGTTTCTCTTTCATCGCTTTGATGAATAACGTCTGTAATTCTTAACCGTCTGCCAAAACCTTCACAGGCTAATGCATGCCGATATTCAATAACAAATTAATTACATAAACCTGCAATTTCATCAACACTTTACGAAAATTAACGTGAAAGTAGCTAAGTTTTGGTACTCAAACCTCTGAACTCAATTACTGGTTAATTATTTCTAGAGAGTTCTGTTCAAATGTCGAGCAATGCTATTTCAATATTTTCCGTATTATTTCTTATCTTTCTTATTGATTCTGAGATTTGTTTATTAACAGTGATTAGAAACGGATATAATAAAAACGCGAAACTGGCGTCGCTTGCCGCATTCTTTAACAGCGTGAAGTCACGAGGGTTAAGCGAATTCGAGACATCACGGGTTCCTGTTTGGGTGACCGACTGGGAACCCCTGGATCTAACGGCGACGAGGCCAATTGCTCTTTACGGGACGTACGACATATTTAGCCATTATACATTCGTATAATGGCAAAATATCAATTACAAAATAATAAAATTTGAGTTTGGAAGTAAGAGAGATTTATAGTTTTCCGGAATGCCAAACGCATTTTGCACTACTCAACATCAATGATGCGTAGTCCTCAAAATGAATGTGTTGTTGCACGTTTCCTCCAAAATATCTTTTAAAAAACTATAAAGAATCCTTCGTTCGCCTTCTTTCGGAGGGGACGTAATGCCGGCTGTCCCATGCTGCAGATTTACTGCGTTTAAAAGATCCTCAAGCCGAAGCTTCTGAGCTAAACGTTGCCCAAGTGATACCGTCTTTCTCCGCGAGATTGTGAAAGAAGCCTAGAGAAATTTGCGTGGTCAGACGGAAGGGCGGCCCTGATGGCTCGATTCTCGCCACGTATTATAAGACATAAATAAACTAATTTTTCACGGCGCCTCATAAATTGGTCGAGCCGAACCTCGTTTGTCCAGGGCTTCGCCAGCGTCCTGTCTGTCCCGCCTCCACCCACCCTCCGCGAGCGCCGTCAGCGTCCAGGTCGCATACTTTTCCCGAAGCCCCATGATTTTCCCGGCGCTTTGGAGCCGCGAACTGAAAAAAAAGGCGCTCGCTCGCTCGTTGAATATTTTGCGGTGCTCGCTGAACCGTTCTCTAAGTAGTTTATTCACTGTCCACAGAGCCCGCATTCGGTTCAGGCAATTTCTCCCGAAGAGGGTGCGGATTCGTCGTGTTTTTCACTTTTTTTTTGTTCGAGAAAAAAACAACAAACGTGAGCCGAAATATGGGAATAGGCGGTTGATTATACGCGAGAACAAAATTATGGCGTATTTTTCTCTTCCAGGCTTTAGCGACGGTTATGCGCTGGT
Source organism: Gryllus longicercus (assembly GCA_038098605.1). Classification (NCBI taxonomy): domain Eukaryota; kingdom Metazoa; phylum Arthropoda; class Insecta; order Orthoptera; family Gryllidae; genus Gryllus; species Gryllus longicercus. The sequence goes on from JAZDUA010000695.1 coordinate 331,097, forward strand.
TATGGTTGTGAATTATTTCAGCTTTTTTAGCTGTTAAAATATTGCGCGTTATAACTTGTTTTGTTTCATCTGTGCGAAACTGTATATTTGCTAACGATTCTGTGATTTCTTTGCGCCCTCGTGAACTAGTTTTTATCACATTTGAGTGACTGGTCCTTATTGTGGAAAAGATTTCAATCCTAAGGGGTGAAGCCTTAACTTAGTTGTTTGACTTCTTCCTGGACCGTTGTTCGAATTCCGATCAGTCCGTGAGTCATTTGTGGGAACAAGTGCGTTTACAGCACGTGGGCAGCACGCGCTGGGCAACGCACATACAGTTTTCATTCTACCGTAGCTCTATTATCAATCATTTGTAACATATTGTGACTGTTCAAAACTACGAAATAGAAAATATCAGTTATTATAATATTGCAAACATATAAACAATTTATATGTGAGTATTGTGTTTATTTGAACGATTATTGATACATTAGAATTAAAGAGCAGATATGATCAAACACTATTAGGACGCAATTCAATTTAGAATAAACAAGGATAAGTTACTAAACCATTTGATGACCAATGACGATGTGGGAATGAAAGAGAAATAAAATTGTGTGAAATGGACGTAACATATGAAAGCCACAAAATTACTTTAAATGTCATTCACGGATTAATCACTTGCTTGTTCATTTAGACAGTGATGAAATATTTTTTATTATTAAGATTAGTGAAGTAATCATGAAATTTTTGAACACTAGAGAGGTCAGATAGGAATATACTGTAAAGACAAGACAACGTGTAGTTTTAGGAATGGACTGTTTGCATAAATTGCAGCGAAATATATTAGCATATTTTACTTGATATGAAGGGATGCTTCACTGTGTATTAAAATACATTGAAACAAGAAAGTAATTGCTCCTGTGAGTTGAGTAATAATAATTAAAAGTTGATTTAAATGTGAACATCTGATATTCAAAGACATTCTTTGTGGTAAGAGAAGGTGAACATAATTTGCTGTTATGGATGTTGGTTTATGCAGTGTGTACCCATATCCAAAGAGAAAGAATGCAGAAGCAAATTTTATTAAACACTGTGAAGGGTTAAAACAACAAAAACATGTTACAATCTGTGTGCAAGAGCAATGCTTATGCAATTACTTGGACACAATGTGATTGAGTAATCATTCTATTTCTTCACTACCGATTGTCACCACCCTGCCTCCTTACTGGGTAGGCAATTACTTCGGAAATAGGTTCCGCACAATAAATATCTTCCACAATGTGATCTTGTTACTATACATATATTTTCAAATAGTTCCAAGGATTAGTCACAGGGTATTGGCAACTGAATATCAATATAGGGCAATACAGCAGATCTATGAAACCGTTCAAAGTTTTTGGTCGCTTGGTAAGTTCAGTGTTTGGAGTGACTACGCTTAAACCAGGAGCCCCAGGTTGAAATCCCAATCAGGGAGACTAATTCCTCGAACAACGAAACGAAATCTCTTGTTCGAAATTTTGTTAAATTACATCGCAGACCCAGGTTCTACGTGCGAGTTTACTAACCAAGCCACACTAATGAAGTAATTAGAGGAAGGTCAGTTGAAAAAGTATGATAGCATCTCGGGGAAATTTCTATTTGCGAATTTGATGAGAGCGTTCTCACTCTAGGTTCGAACATGTACATCGGTTTCCAGCAATTATATCATTACAATTCACATTGTACAAGCTCCCAATTCAATATTCTCGCGTATCCATTCTTTTATGCAGCTGCTGTTAATTCAGTTCGTTTGGCTGTAAAGGTTTTGCTAAGCTGAAACAACTTTAGTGAATATTTTAACGCGTTGCAGTAACGGAATACTGATTTTGTAAAAAAACTTGGGAATTTCCAAAATGTTTTTCAGTCTTCTTTTTTTAATTTCTGCGAATGCTTGTTTTGGTTGTCACTGCTGTGAGAAGAACAAACAATGATGTCAATGATATGATGCATACTCATTTGAAGTTAATGTGTCGGCATTATTGAGTCTGAAAAAACATGTGAATCAAATCATATTACCCAGTTCCACTATTGCAGCTGAAGTTAAATATATTACGATGCTAAATGAGAGCCTTTCACATGAATTTGACGTTTCAAATCAGGGATTTCTCTTTATCGAAAAAAATACAATACGCAATAAAAAGACGCATGAAACAGCAGATTCATACTCATTCCAGAGAAATATGGTTGAGAACTCTACTTGACTTTCTAAATATGGGATTATTCACAGTATGACAACGGTTGCGAAAATGAAAACAATATAGTATTAGTGAGAGCAAGATAACAGCAATTAAAGTCTTAACCACTTGCTTTTTAAATAATGTAAAATTCTCATATGAATATTGATTTGATATTTTAATATAATTTTGTTATTTTGTGTAATTTTGTTTGTGTTTGCAATTCAGTTTATGGACTTCTGAGGCCTCTTGGTTGCGGTAACTCTTAGAACCGTCCACTCTTGTTGCCTCACTGTTGTGACCCCTAGGTCCTCATGTTCCTTTCGTTGAATATATTAATGATATATGCATATTTGTATTGAAGATTTGTGAATAGAAAAAGGTCATTTTTTAATTGTTAATTTACTTTCATAATCTTTGAAACACTGCCAAAATGCACGTGTTCTTCGTTTAAACATTTTATATGAACCGTGCTCACTCCAAAAATTCAAGTCCCTTTGACAAATTTCCTTTTCACCTAAATCTCACCTCAAATTATTGTCAAGAACGTAAATAAAATTTAAGGGAACACGTTAAACGTCGACATTTCAATATAAGACAAAGCGATTTGTTGTAATGTAAGAAAGTATTTCGTATGTAAGAAAAAAACTAGCGCTAAAAGGGATTGTTTGTCGTTCATCGTAATATATTACGATATCGGCATTCGTAATATTTTCTCATATACGACAATATTTATAGGCCAGTGTCCTTTGTTTACACTTTTGAGCAGAGAAATATCACTCCTTTTTCAACGATGATTTTCTTTCTTGGGTTATCTCATTTAAGGTCTCTTAAGTTACTCAGTTTCAAAAGTACGGCTCTCTTACGACTTATTATATTGCAAAATTCCGTTACATTATTAATTACAAACATTCCTTAAAAAATGAGAAAGTTTAACTATCTCTCCCAACAAAATAAAAAAAATCGAAAAATGGCAGACTACTGTCTACTCACAAATTCAGCAAAAGACCTTTACACGAAAATGAAAAATATCTTCAGAAAAGCAAATATAACTTAGCGTTTCCGTCCGTGTTAGTCACTTTTATGGCACATTTGCGCAGGGAGCGCCTTTTCTATACTTCGAAATTTGTCCGCGCCAACGCCAACGAAATTTCACCCGCTTTCCATTCGTGGAATTCCGAGAACTGATATACCGGTCGGTGACACTCCGCTGATTATTTTTCTGGCGGTGGCGGCGGTAGCGGTGGTGATGGCGGCGGGGGCGGGGGCGATGGCGGATGCGCCTGGGGGCGCGCGAGGCCGCTTTGATGTGCGCTGCCGCGGGCGACAGGGGTGACGGGTGCGACGGGGGCGGCGGGGGCGGCGGGGGCGGCGGGGGCGGCGGGGGCGGCGGGGGCGGCGGGGGCGGCGGGGGCGGCGGGGGTGACGGGGGCGACGGGGGCAACGGGGACGGCGAGGGCGGCGGGGGCGGCGGGGGCGGCGGGGGCGGCGGGGGCGGCGGGGGCGGCGGGGGCGGCGGGGGCGGCGGGGGCGGCTGGGGCGGCTGGGGCGACGGGGGCGACGGGGGCGACGGGGGCGACGGGGGTGATGGGGCGACAGTGCTGGCTGTTGAATGAACCGCACGCCGCTCCGCCCTGTGTGTCCGAATGACAGCGCAATTTATTTGAAAGAGGTTTCAATTGATTTATTTATTGCAGGAGCGCCATCTGCTAAGGTCATTAGTTCCGTACGTGTAGGATTTGTGTTTTCATTCTGATGTGGCGGCGAGATTCCCCTTGTAGAAGGTGAGATCCGGCGCCGACCTACATGTCTGATTGCGAGTTTTCCCCTAACCACCAGCGTCCACCAGCGTCGGGGCATGGCCCATCCGGGACAACCTCTAAGCAGTTGAGCCTTCCGGCATACGAGGAAGTGTGAGTGTAAACGTGTGTAAGTAAGGGATGGGAATAAGACAAGTACGAGGAAGGAAAGATCGCGCGCGGTCCGTGACCCGTTCGTTAGGGTACTGCTCCGGCATTCACCTGGTGTTGATCGGAGAAATCGGAAAAAATACTGATCAGAACACCAAGTGAGTGTGATTTGTACATTGCAAAGTGTTCAATGGAGTTCGTATTTCCAAAGATGATTATCGTCAAAGCGCTAACACTCTTGTAAGTTTTAGTTTCACCCCTTCTCTAGTAGTGAAGTATGGCCTCTTGGTTTCATAGTCTTGGCTTTATCACCGCCTAACTTCACATCCTACTACATGTTTCATCGGCTGAGTTATCTCGGAGCCAGCATTGTCGTAGTCTCTGCAGTGACTCTCACCTGAAGGTTCTAGAGTTCAAGTCCCACGGTGACGTATTTTCGACTAGTTATATAGGAATATCTAATTCTGACATTGCCTTGAGGAAATTTCTAGAGGTTGGCAAGCCTGGTCGGTAGGTTTCCGTGATATCTCTGATAAATATTAGGCGTACTCGGAAACATAAATCAATCAATAGATGAACTACACATCTCAGGTGTTCATTCATTTTGTTAAATTGAATGTACTCATAATATGAAAACTTGAAAGAACTACAATCCAAAGCATCTATTCATCTCTTTATTTCCAACATTTTGATGATATTCTCAAAGCATTTTATGATATATGATATCATAAAATGCTTGGAGCACATAATATTAAATAACTTAAAATCCGTCATTTATGATGTATGCCCTAAAATCTAATTGTAAATTTAAAAAATAAATGGAAACTAACATTATCGAAGCCATCAACGTCATCCCCTATTCAACATTTTCCACCGCCAATCCTTTTCAATTAACGTATCTTACGAAAAGTGTGAGAGTGAAGTGAAGTCCTCAACCCCTCACCGAGAAGCAGACCTCGTCACACTACAGTTGAGTTGAAACCGCCGGCCGCTTAGCATTTGAGTTGGGTTCGCCGCCCAGCCGTGCGTGAATGCTTTGCGTTGCGGGCCGGCTCTTGTGAAGTCCTACGCTCGATGTACCGCCCCGACCGTCAATGTTCCCGGAGCGTCGAGCGGTGGGTGGGAGGCGGGGAGAGCCTCGCGTCGCGTCGCTTGCGCCGTGAGGTCAGCGGCAGCGGTCGGGTAAACACGGAGCGCTCAGGGCTCGCGCGTGCCTTCTCGGACGCCCCACGCCCCCACCCCCCGTCACACCACGCCACGCCGCGCCACGCTCCCCGCCACGCCCAGCACGCGCCGCGTCGTGATCGCTGAGGCGCGACGCCCGCCCGCCGCCCTCATCCACGCTCAGCTCCGCCCCGCCCCGCCCCACCCACGCCGCCCCATCCCAGGTTTAGAATTTTTTCAGAATTCAATAAATGGAAAGACAATTTTTACCACGATAAAGAGGTCATTCAAATTGTGACATCTGACTCCTACAAATTGTCTGAATTTGCACAGATATCATGAAATATTCTAGGTTTTTTTCAGAATTCAATAAATGAAAAGACAACTTTTTCTACGACGAAGAGGTAATTGAAATTGTGACATCTAAATCTTTAAACATTATCTGAATCTGCCCAGATATCATGAAATATTCTAGATAACCTCTTTTTTTATATTTTCAATTTATTTCCCATCCCACCCCATCACAGGTTTAGATTTTTTTAGAATTCAATAAATGAAAAGACATTTTTTACCACGACAAAGAGATAATTGAAATTGTGACATCTAAATCCTTAAAAATTGTCTAAATCTGTACAGATATAATGAAATATTCTAGATAACCTCTTTTTTATATTTTCAATTTATTCCCCATCCCGCCCCATTCCAGGTTTAGATTTTTTCAGAATTCAATAAATGAAAAGACAATTTTTACCACGACAAAGAGGTAATTCAAATTGTGACATCTAAATCCTTAAAAATTGTCTGAATCTGTACAGATATCCTGAAATATTCTAGATAACCACTTTTTTATAGTTTCAATTTATTCCCCATCCCGCCCCATTCCAGGTTTAGATTTTTTCAGAATTCAATAAATGAAAAGACAGTTTTTACCACGACAAAGAGGTAATTCACATTGTGATCTCAAATTGTGTGAAATCTGAATCCTTTACAATTAGGACTGAAACTGCACAGATATCATGACATATTCTAGATAACCTCTTTTTTATGTTTTTAATTCATTCCCTGTCCCCCCATCCCAAGTTTAGGTTTTTTTAGAATTCAATAAATAAAAAGACAATGTTTACCACGACAAAGAGGTAAGTCAAATTGTGACATCTAAATCATTAAAAATTGTCTGAATCTGCACAGATATGAAATATTCTAGATAACGTCTTTTTTGTTTATTAAATTTATTACCTGTTATTTCAATTTAGCCCTGTACCTATGTGGTAGAATGGTTTGTTGAAGTTTAAGTGTGTATAGTAAGGAGGAAACAAGGATAAGAAATGTGTCCATGGCCCTTGTGTTTGGGCACTGTTGCGGCAGTCAGCTGGAGTTAATCGGAAAGGCAAGTTATATGATGTAGCAGCTAGAATTCTCCTCCAAACAGTTACTGATTGAACCTGATGCCGAAAATTTGTAATCGTAGGTCCTAACGGTCAACGAAAAGGTTATGCCGCAATGCTAACTCAGATGGTATGTATTTGCTTGAATTTTACCGACAAAAACATCAATTGCATTGTACACTTTCGGGTCTATTTCGACCCAATGACTCCTTGTCGTCCTGCCTCACCGTCTACTGATTACACTTAATGCCGAAAATTTGTCCTCATTGGAACTCAAATCATAGGTCTTAACAGTCAACGTAAAGGTCATGCGGCAATGCTAGCGCAGTTGGTAGATATTTGTTTGAATTTTACCGATAAAAACAATTGCATTGTACACTTTCGGGTCTATTTCGACCCACTGACTCCTTGTCATCCTGCCACACCGTCTACTAATTACACTTAATGCCGAAAATTTGTCCTCATTGGAACTCAAATCATAGGTCTTAACAGTCAACGTAAAGGTCATGCGGCAATGCTAACGCAGTTGGTAGATATTTGTTTGAATTTTACCGACAAAAACAGACAATTGCATTGTACACTTTCAGGTCTATTTCGACCCACTGTCTCCCTGTCGCCCTGCCTCACCGTCCACTACCGATTGCACTCCATGCCGTACATTTGCCACCATTGGAACTCAAATCATAGGTCTTAACGGTCAACGCAAAGGTTATGCCGCTTTGCAAACGCAGCTGGTAAATATTTGCTAGAATTTTACTGACAAAAACCGATAATTGCATTGTACGCATTCGGGTCTATTTCGACCCACTGTCTCCCTGCTTCTACTGCCGATAGCAGCTCATGCCGAAAATTAGTTGGAATTCATTGGAACTCGAATGATAGGTCCTTTCATTCAACACAAAGGTTATGCTGCAGTGCTAACTCATCAGGTAGATATATGCTTGAATTTTATCGGCAAGAGCCACACAATTGCAAAGTACACTTTCGAATCTATTTCGACCCACTGTCTCCTTTTCGCCCTGCCTCACCGTCTACTGATTGCACCTGATGCCGAATATTTGTAACCATTGGAACACAAATCATAGGTCCTAACGGTCAGCGCAAAGATTATGCCTCTGTGGTAACGCAGCTTGAATTTTACCGACAAAAACAGACGATTGCAATGTAGACTTTCGTGTCTATTTCGATCTACTGCCTCCCTGTAGCCCTGCCTCACCATCTACTACTGATTGAACCTGATGCCGAAAATTTGCTACCATTGTAACTCAAATCAGGTTCTAACAGTCGACGCAAAGGTTATGTCGCAGTGCTAACACAATCGGTAGATATTTGCTTGAATTTTACCGACAAAAACAGACAATTGCAGTGTACGCTTTCGGGTCTATTTCGACCCACTGTCTCCCTGCCTCACCGTCTACTACCGATTGCACCTCATACCGAAAATTAGTCACCATTGGAACTCAAATCATATGTCTTTTCAGTCAACACAAAGGTTATGCTGCAGTGCTAACTCATCAGGTAGATATTTGCTTGAATTTTATCGGCAAGAGCCAGACAATTGCAAAGTACACTTTCGAATCTATTTCGACCCACTGTCTCCATTTCGCCCTGCCTCACCGTCTACTGATTGCACCTGATGCCGAAAATTTGTCACCATTGGAACTCAAATCATAGGTCCTAACGGTCAGCGCAAAGATTATGCCTCTGTGGTAACGCAGCTTGAATTTTACCAACAAAAACAGACGATTGCAATGTAGACTTTCGTGTCTATTTCGACCCACGGCCTCCCTGTCGCCCTGCCTCACCATCTACTACTGATTGAACCTGATGCCGAAAATTTGTCACCATTGGAACTCAAATCAGGTTCTAACGGTCGGCGCATAGGTTATACCGCAGTGCTAACACAACAGGTAGAAATTTGCTTGAATTTTACCGACAAAAACAGACAATTGCATTGTACGTTTTCGGGTCTATTTCGACCCACTGTCTCCCTGCCTCACCGTCTACTACCGATTGCACCTCATACCGAAAATTAGTCACCATTGGAACTCAAATCATAGGTCCTTTCATTCAACACAAAGGTTATGCTGCAGTGCTAACTCATCAGGTGAATATGCTCATATGCTTGAATTTTATCGGCAAGAGCCGCACAATTGCAAAGTACACTTTCGAATCTATTTCGACCCACTGTCTCCTTTTCGCCCTGCCTCACCGTCTACTGATTGCACCTGATGCCGAATATTTGTCACCATTGGAATTCAAATCATAGGTCCTAACGGTCAGCGCGAAGATTATGCCTCTGTGGTAACGAAGCTTGAATTTTACCGACAAAAACAGACGATTGCAATGTAGACTTTCGTGTCTATTTCGATCCACTGCCTCCCTGTCGCCCTGCCTCACCATCTACTACTGATTGAACCTGATGCCGAAAATTTGTCACCATTGTAAACTCAAATCAGGTTCAAACGGTCGACGCAAAGGTTGACGCAGGTTGACGCAAAGGTTGACGCAACGGTCGACGCAGTGCTAACACAACAGGTTGATATTTGCTTGAATTTTACCGACAAAAACAGACAATTGCATTGTACGCTTTCGGGTCTATTTCGACCCACTGTCTCTCTGTCACCCTGCCTCATCGTCCTCTACTGGTCAGTACGCGCCGTCGTTTGCTCGCGCGCTACAGAGCTTCCGAGTCGGCGTCAAACGCGACGAGCGGCGATTCTAAGCGCGAAGCCCGCAGCGATCGAGATGTCACAGCGCGCTCTTTCGAAGGCCTCATGCGGGTGCACGCACAGAGCCCATTCAGCGCTGTTTGACCAGACGCCCGATCAGCGTGGCGAGGCGAAAGACTCCCAGCACGACATGTTTGTTTTAGCTTTTTTTTTCGCTTGCAGAAAGCACAGCAAAAGGAACGTTTGGTAGGAGACATTGGCGATATTGCTCTCTGACCGATATTACATATCTGAAAAACAGGGGGCAGCTGCAATAAAAGTCATCCGATTGCTTGTGGCTTTGAAGTCCGAGCTCAATGCCATGGCCCGCTTCTCCCCAAATACTGCAGGGGGACCTGTGTATTTGGTTTCTGCTCCCTGGCAAAGGCCCTGCTTAAGTATGTATGTTTTCCGATGATTTTTGTGTAGAAAGCATATATGTGGTTACGTTTTCTCATATTCTAGTGAATTATCTAGAACATCTTTCTAACAAATTGTGTTCTTAACATTATTTTGCATAAACAACCACAATAAACCCTAAATTCACTAAACACTTCCTTCGCCTTATAGTAGTGATTCATCGTGTTCGAGTCCAATTCCCTTGCGTCCATTAGTGTACAATACAATATTTCGCATTCAGTGCACGTATCCTCAGAATTTTAGTTATTGAATTTATTATTATTATTATTATTATTATTATTATTATTATTATTATTATTATTATTATTATTATTATTATTATTATTATTATTAACTTTAGCCTAAGTTATACGCCAGGATACAGTTATAGAAATACTGAACAATACAACAAAGCAGTGACAATAAAGTTATTCAAAAACACAAAACCTTAAAACTAACAGAAACACTTTAACATATTTACATTATACTAGATTAACAACATTCACAGGTAATACATCTTCGTACAAAAAATTTTTATTAATTCAACAAGTTGTATATTACGTTAACATTGTCGGCTATGGTGGGGCTGAATATAGTTGATATTGTTGGTATGGAGAATACCGACAACAGGTGTTTCTCTTATAAGCTACGAAGTCCTTTTACAACCATATGATTTTTTTGACTTAGTAAAATAACAACTTTTGTATGTAACAGACCTTTTCCATTTACTTAACATTTCTCCGGAAATCAACGATTGATTTATGTTTCCGGGCACGTCAACTACTCTGGTCATTACTCCCGTTAGTGTTTCTCTCCCGCTGGATGGCGAGATCCGGCGTCGACCTACACGTCATCTTGAGCTGCGTTTCCCCCCTCCACGTATCTTCCCCAGCGCAGAACCGCGCATGTCGGAACAGACTCTTAAACTTTCGACTGGTCTCCTGGCATATGTAGTAGTGTAGTGCATGTCAATATGTGACAGTGGAGGGGAAATGAGGGTTGAAAGATCAGAAAGAGAAAGTAGCGCGTGGTCCGTGATGCGTTTGTTAGAATACTACTCCGGCATTTGCGTGGTACTGACAGGCGAAAACTACCGATGCAGTCGGCCGCTAAATTTCTCCCCCAAAGAGGATGGATTCTACCTAATTGTGTAGCTAAGAATCGAAAATCCATCACAGTCGGTACTTGAACCGCAGGACGTCCCGATCGGAATCACTGCAAAGGCTGCGGCAATGAGTGGGTGCTCGCGCAAGTGCCACGCCCCCCAACCATTCTCGGCTGCGCCGGATCCCAGCGGCCGTCGCCTCCACGCCAGTGACCACGGCGCCCGCCCGCCGGCCGCGCGGCACTCTCTCTCGGCGCGCGCCCGAAGACGCCCATTGTGAGACCGAAGCAGCTTAATTGCCGGCCGGCCGGCCGCCGACCGAGAGAGGCGACTGGACGGCGAAGGCGGGTGGACGGCGTGAAAGCCGGCGGGCCGGCGGACGGATGGGCGGGCGACCGGGGAACGGGTGGGGGGGACGGCGGACGTACGGACGCACGGGGGACGGACGGACGGGCGGACTGGGCGGCGGTTAAGTGGGCGTGCGGGCTGGTTGGCGAGCAGGCGGGGGAAAGAGCGGGCCGATGGATGGCCGGGCGGACAGACGGTGGGCAGACCGGGGGCAGACCGGGGGCAGACCGGGGGTAGTGCGGGGGCAGACCGGGGGACAGACTAGGGGACAGGCAGGGACAGGCAGGGGCAGGCAGGGGCAGGCTGGGGCAGGCAGGGACTGGCGGGGGAATGGCGGGGGAATGGCGGGGGACTGGCGGGGGACTGGCGGGGGACTGGTGGGGGACTGGCCGGGGACTGGCCGGGGACTGGCCGGGGACTGGCCGGGGACTGGCCGGGGACTGGCCGGGGACTGGCCGGGGACTGGCCGGGGACTGGCCGGGGACTGGCCGGGGACTGGCCGGGGACTGGCCGGGGACTGGCCGGGGACTGGCCGGGGACTGGCCGGGGACTGGCCGGGGACTGGCCGGGGACTGGCCGGGGACTGGCCGGGGACTGGCCGGGGACTGGCCGGGGACTGGCCGGGGACTGGCCGGGGACTGGCCGGGGACTGGCCGGGGACTGGCCGGGGACTGGCCGGGGACTGGCCGGGGACTGGCCGGGGACTGGCCGGGGACTGGCCGGGGACTGGCCGGGGACTGGCCGGGGACTGGCCGGGGACTGGCTGGGGACTGGCTGGGGACTGGCTGGGGACTGGCCGGGGACTGGCCGGGGAGGCGGGGGGCAGAGGCGGCAGACAGGGGATGGGAGTGGGCGACCGGGCGCGCGGGCGGGCAAGCGGGGGGGGCGCATGATTGGCGGACGGGTGAACAACGGACGGATAGATCGGGATAACAACAAAAATCGCACCAAAACTTTCATTACAGCTGGATATTGGAAATTTCGAATATAGTTTCAATGGATATTGGAAGTTTCGAATATAGGATGCAATGTAACAGAACGCATCTAATGTATATAAATAGTGGGAATTCATCAGTTTAATTGTACTGAAAGTTTAACAGTGTGGTTCTGAAGAACGTATGATGGACACTTTGTGAACAAGGAAACGGAAGTTTCCTTTCCACCAAATTTCTGGCTCAGAATTGTCAATGAAATGTACATGTCAGAGCAAGCTATTTTTTATTCTTATAATTATATTTTTTATACATTTATAAAGACGTACATCTTTTGAAGCTCTTACACGATGGTGCAACTCTTTGAAGTTCTAAAACAATGGTGCAACTCCTCGCAATCATGCTTCGTGTAAGTTTGCAGATAGCCACGTGCGCCAGTGTCTCAATTCTTGGAATTCCGCTTACGCCACAAGAATGCAAGCTGGCGCAAGGAGGCGCGCAGCTGCACGCCTTGGGATTCCTAGAATCTTACAGCGTCATATTGCGCAGCATGCAGAAATCATTTCTTGTAACACGCGCCAGCGCCCAACGAACTCCGTCACACGGCACGTGTAGCAACGGCCACCAGAGCGCGCCAGCTCCCAGCGCTGCGCCGCCCGCTGGCCGCCCCGCCAGCGCCCCCCTCCCTGGCGTGTCGCCGGAGGGTGGGGGCTGCCCCCACTGCTGCCTGCAAGCTGCGCTGCGCCACCGGCATGTCTCCTTTGTATGAGTTTCCAGAACTTTCGGCCACGCAGCCAGCGCCCCCCACCACTGCCAGAATTTCCGTTGTGCTGGAATTCTCTGGAAATCCAACCGACGCCTCGCCATCTGCCGAGTCGTCAACCGCCAAATCAGTTCTCGTCTGATCTCCGAGCTGAGCGGATGGGCTCCGCACTGCCTTCCTTGCGGTGCGCACTCAGTATTTGCTCTGTCCCATGTCATGGGCAGACATGCTCCACGCTGCTCTCCTTGTAGCAGTTTCTCCGTGCTTGTCCGAGCCTGCAGCTGCACGGACGGGCGGCGCCGCTCCTGGCGTCACTACCTGGGCCACGCTACGCATGGTGTGCCTCTAACAATTGCTTCTCCTGCTGAGCAATTTTCTACTTCTACAACGTGGTTGGCGAGCATCCTGTCCTCGCCGCACAACCTTGCGGCCATCCTTGCCGTCTACACTCAACACGCTACGGGTGACTATTGCGCCTACTACTTGCTACGTGCTCAATTGCACCTTATGCTCACGATTCATGTGTTGCATATAATTAACCATTCAACAAACTACTGCTTGCCATGTGTTCACGTTATGTGCTGCATGGTTAACTATTCTACAAACTATTACTGCCACGTGTTCAGCTAACTTTGTATTCACATCTGTGGCGCCTGTGATTTAACTATTCTACAAACTATTACTGCCACGTGTTCAGCTAACTTTGTATTCACATCTGTGGCGCCTGTGATTTAACTATTCTACAAACTATTACTGCCACGTGTTCAGCTAACTTTGTATTCACATCTGTGGCGCCTGTGATTTAACTATTCTGCAAACTATTACTGCCACGTGCTCAGTTAATTTATATTCAACCACGTGGCGCCTGTGCATCTATTTTACAAACTATTGCTCGCCACGTGCTTAGCCAATTTATATTCACATGCATGTGCTGCCTGTGATTAACTGTTCTACAAGTTGTGTTGCCGACATTACGTGTCTAACTGGTGTTTCGCGTTCTCTCTGGTGCTACTTACGGCACTACAATTCCACGAACTGCATCTGCCCCTGTCGGGCCTGGCCTAATTAGCCGCCCGCAGACACACCAACTTCAGCAAGATACAAGAGGAGCACGTTTTGTGCTACCGCACTAATATTGTATTTACATTGTGATTTGTGTGCTGCAGCCCTTTGTTCCTTCTCCCCGTATAGCTTAAGATGTATTTTTATGTATTTTGTTTTTAGAATATATGTTTACATGCCTTAGACTACAACTCTTTTATGGTAACAAGCACTCTCCTTCCTCCTCCATCCTTGCAGTCCCAGATCTGCAAGAGTGGTCACAACCTGTTCTCTCTTTACAGGAATCTGGGTGGTCCTTCGAAATTAATCTAATTAATCTAATTAATGGGCTATGGTCGGAATGTTTGGGAGGAGTTGAAGTTTCATTATCTCACAAACCAGTCCACTTTGCTCGACTCCCCCAACCAGTACAATTTAGACATATTTGTCTAAATAATCAACACAAGAGAAAACTCCTTTTAATATGTGTACGATAAAATTGGAAATTAATATTGTTAGATATATTTTCAGTTTCAGTAATTTACTCCTCTTTTGTTCTTCTATAATTCGCTTCGCCCACTTGAAAGCATTACTTTTGTCATCGAAAGTAACCTTTCAGTCTGCGTTAGGTTCTTATGAATAATGCACCACAAAGGATGATATTAAATCGGTTAAAGGGAAAACATCGATTTTACAGATTGCATTTCGAAAATATTTAATTTTCTTCTTTGTTATCTTATAATTTTTACAACTCTTAGAACTGATATAGTTGTTTAATTTCTTCTCCTATTGGTGGCAGATCATTTTAATTTGAAATAATCTTCAAGTTCAGTTCAATCCCCTTAAAAGGGGTTAATATGGGCAGAAAATGCTATTTAAGGACTAGAAAGTACTTTTTGTTGTAACACCATTAGTTTTGAAATTGATGGATATACATGTCATACGTGTGGCACAAATTTGTTGTGGGAATGCTTTCTTGATTGCGAGAAAATCTATTCCTAAATATATTCAGACTTTCGGCAATATCTTGAATCCTAGAGAGGTTCTAGGAGACATTCAATTCAAACTACAACCAGGATTCCTTAGATTACTTCTCACCTCTAAATATTCTATCCTCCTAAGCAAACAGACTGTTCCGACTGTGTACTCCCTGGATAAAAGGATTTTCTCTTCAAAGTAAATGTTTTCCTTTGCCAGTGATTTTGATTCATAACACGAGAAGAAAATGTCTGGGATTTCTAAATTAAAAATTATTGCGTTTTCAATGAAATCTTTCTCTCAAAAATTGCATATTGTTTGCATATACGGGGACATACGAGTGGTTAAGTTCACGAGATTTGCGTACCTTTCTGTAAAAAAATCATTTTTTCGAGTGTTATCGTGTTATTATTGCCCTTTTATTTTTTTGTTTGGTTTTTTATTTCAAAATATTTGCATAACACTCATTATAGCTGCTGATTATATTAGAGTTGTTTTTCAATGTGCGGCAGTATCATTTTGATTCTCAAAACAAAACGCTATGACACTTTAATGTTGAAAGTATAATTTTTAATCCCGATTCTCCAAACTAAAGAGAAAATTGAGTGGAATTGCGGGATTGGCTTCATGCCTGAACAGACAGTAAATTACATTACATGCTTATGAATCGAGCATTTAAGTTCACCTCATGAACATTTGAAGGTTCAGTGAGACAGCAGTAATATTGGTAAATGAAGACCATAACACATGGATATAATAAGATTTGCTTGATGATCAGTATTCCATGAGATTGACAATAAAATAAACTATTACGAGTTATTCAAATATCATTAACTTTGATACATTAACTTAATCAGAAACATTCTCTGAAAAAACAATAGTACATATCAGAGATCAAAAAACGCATTAATAAAGATTGAATAAGTTATGTTAACTAAATTATCCTCCTTTTTTAATATGAAGCAACACATCCGAGAATTAAACTTTCAGCCTGGCAGTAATTTAAAAATTATATTTTGTCGAAAACAAACTTTTTCACTGCAAAATAAACTATGCCATCAACATACCTGTGTTATTTTTGACCCAATAATGTTGAATCTCCGTGTGCGTATATTGTAAAGTAAGACCGTAGACTTTCGTAGCCAGAGTCAGTAACTATGACCGGGAGATACCGCATCCTAAGCACGGGTGCCAACTTTTCGGCCACCATTCTGCCACCTTCATCAGGATCAAATGATCATTGCCTCTTTTGAACTGGGAGGACATGTGAAATAGTGAATATGATGCAATTTCATTGAATTGGAATTTAGGATAGGAATGTTGTTCCATACTTCATATTTTCGTGCATTAAATTTACTTCTTCGAGTTACAAGAATATTCATTAAACCGAGTTCATTTCCTAGGTAACGAGTACAAAAATTATCTAAATCTTTAAAATTAGCTAAAAACTAAAATAATATGCTTGCCAAGGGCGTCAGAAGTTTCTAATTAGTATCCAATAGCGCCCTTGATGCACAAATAACTACTTAAATTTTCAAATAGATTTCGCGCCTCTTTGAATAACAAGAGTTTTGTGCGTTTCATTTACGTTAAAAGGCTTAACGCTCAGGCTGGATGGACCAATGTGACGATGAATGTTCAAACGCGTGTGAACCGCTGACCGCCTGCGATTTAAAATGACGTATTAGCGAAGGAAAGAGTGTATTTTATACTAGTTGTATCCTTGCCGACATTACGGTCATTGTAACCCTTTTCTAAACTGAAAGTAGCTTCATAGAGAGTTCCAACGTGAATCTGTCAGTCACTGAATTGAGCGTTTCAGCCCATAAACTCGGCACTGTGCGTGTATAAACATTCTAAAATTGATAAGTTATTATTCATAATAAAAAGGTATTACACTCGCGATGCGATTAAATTGCTCTTAATATCAAAAAGGTTTAATATTACCTGCATTTCTTGATTTCCACGTTTCGGTTGACTCGTGCCAAGGAGAGTAGATACACAAAAGAGCTAAACCTCCAAAAATGCAATATATTATGTCAGACGAAAACTTTCTTTCAAGCGCAAAACACTTTTTTTTACGATTTATTATATATACTCATATAATGACGCGTTGGGAGGGTAACGTGTGTTGCAGGTTGCGTGTGCTTGTGCTACCCGCGAATTTATATTTTCGTCAAAAAAATGTTTAATTTTGGACTGGAGAGTAATGTTCTTTGCGTCAGAAAAATGCACATGTGCGTTATTCTGTCGAAGCTATCGTATGATACACAACAGACATTTTTTTCTTAGCGCATTCCATATAGAAAGGTTTTTGTTCTTTTTGGCCCCATACTACAGAAAAGCTTGTTCCGTAGGACCAAATGACGGGCGTGGTCCCTCCCCTTCGTCCACTGGAGTTAATCCAATACCGATCATCACCACCCCATCCAACCCGCCACTAGCTCCACCTTCACCGCCGTACTCGCACTTCGTGATGCAGCGCGTCGCGGTAATCTGGCTCCGGCGACGCGGCAGGTCCTGGGTTTACGACCCGGGCGGGTCCCTTCATGATCCTCGCTGACTGAGGGGACGGCGCGTGGAGGGGGAAGGGGGGGGCGACGCGGGCGCCTGCTGTGCGCGAGCTCGTGCGCCGCCTAGATGGCGCCGCACGACGTGATTACGCCGCGGGCTTAGTTAGATCGACGATCGAGATCGAGATCGACGTGCGCGCCTTGGCGGAGGGAGGCGCGGGGCGAGCGCGCCTAACGGCCTCTGGCGCTCATAGGACGAAGCTCACGACCAGCGTTGCGTCGCGCGCAGGGGTGGGCCCCAAATCGACGTCGCCAAGATGGCACTTGGATCGGCCGTGTCAACTATGAAAGTCATTAGTCCGGTGAATGTAGGGCTTGGAGGAGACAGTGTTTCTCCCTCGCTGGGACATGATATTCGGCGCCGACTTGTACGACGTCTTGCGATTTCTCTCCTCTACAAAAGCTGGAATATGATATCCGGCGCCAACTTATACGCCGGCTTGCGATTCCTCTCCTCTACAAAAACTGGGACATGATATCCGGCGCCAACTTATACGACGGCTTGCGATTCCTCTCCTCTACAAAAACTGGGACATGATATCCGGCGCCAACTTATACGCCGGCTTGCGATTCCTCTCCTCTACAAAAACTGGGACATGATATCCGGCGCCAACTTATACGACGGCTTGCGATTCCTCTCCTCTACAAAAACTGGAACATGATATCCGGCCCCAACTTATACGACGGCTTGCGATTCCTATCTTCTACAAAAACTGGGACATGATATCCGGCCCCACCATATACGACGGCATGCGATTCCTCTCTTCTACAAAAACTAGAACATGACATCCAACTTATACGGCGTCTTGCGATTCCTCTCCTGTACAAAAACTGGAACACGATATCCGGCGCCAACGTAAACGACGTCTTGCGTTTATTCTCCTCTACAAAAACTGGGACACGATATCCGGTGCCAACTTATACGCCGGCTTGCGTTTCCTCTCCTCTACAAAAACTGGAACATGATATCCGGCGCCAACTTATACGACGGCTTGCGATTCCTCTCCTCTATTAAAATACGTCTCTCCCTCAGCTGCGCATGCCCATATCGGCCTCTGGTAGAGGAGGCGTTTATCGGACTTTTATCGACGTTTATCGTTTATCGCCCACGGCCCGCGTTGCTTCGCGCGAAGGGGCGAGGCTCAAATCGAGGTGCGGGTATCCTAAGATGTCTCTCAACTAATAAAATCATTAGTCCAGTGTATGTAATACACTGGGCGTGCAGTGTTTCGCTCTCGCTGGAGGAGGGAGAGGTGGTTCAGAGCATAACTGATATCACAGCTGTGCCTCAGACCGGGAGGTCCTAGGTTCGAGTCCGCACGGTAGCAATATATTCCACACTAGTTACATAGCTAGGTCGAGTGCAGTCGCTGTCTGGAGGAAAATTCTAGCGGCCGTCTGATTGGTAGTTTTCAGTGGTTTCTCCGATATATACCAGGCGATTTCTGGGACTGTACCCTAAAAAATGGGCCACGGACCGCGCGCGATCTTTCCCTCCTCTTCCTTGTCCTATGCCCACCCCCTTACTCACACACCCACTTACATGCACTACACTACCACGCATGCCGGAAGACCACTCTGGGGCGTGGAGCTTTTCCCGGCTGGGGCGGTGCCCCACAGGTGCACAGGAGATACCTGGTTCGGGGCTTCGTTCATATAAAAAGATATCGATCACTTAAAAATATGGAAAAATGGATGTTAAAACTTTCAGCTTCAAAAGTATATTAAATACATCGATGTTACAAATACACAGATATTTTGAATACATCGACCTCGATATCGCATCACTAGCGACGTCCGGGTAGACGTGGCCCAAATTGAAATCGAGGACAATGTGAGACGACAGTCAGTTAGGAGGAAGAGTGTTTCCGGTCATGTCAACTACTTAAGTCATTAGTGCGGTGAATGTAGTGCCTGGAGATCGCAATTTTCCTCCCTCTCTGGAGCATATCCGGCACCGACCTACATGACGATTTATGTTCTCTATGTAGTTCCTGCACATAGCCCGAGTGGAAACAATCTAATATCTGACCTGAGTTACTGACATGTTCTGGGAGAGGGACCAACAAGGATAAGGAAGGGAAAATCGCGCATTCATGGCCATTTTCTAAGTCTATTGCTGTGGTATTCACTGGTTGTGATCGAAAAAGCCACGAAAAAAATAAGAGCAGACAGCAGTCAGAATTCCCCTTTAGTCATCTCTTACGATGACGTGGATGAGCTGAGATTTTTGAATTTCCACCACATAAATAGTGTGAATTATGATTAATTAATGTGTTATGAAAGGATACAAAGTAATATGCTTTCTGTAAATGTATTACTTATGTGTTATAATAAACTTTTTTGTAGTTGATTTTTTGGTGATTGTGATAATCGAATATTAGATAGCTTGCCCTAAGCTTTTTTGTGATTAAATAGAACTCATACACAAAAAGATGATTTTGAAAAATAGTTTTTTTGTGCTACATTCACCTGCATTTGTCGTTTAGTAAATGAAATATCCATCTCATCAATTTCACGAAAGATCATTAATTATAACAATATTCACTGCATGCGTACAATGAAAACTCCACAACTTTCACTCAGAACTCAGGAATAGGATAAACATTGTATAATTAAGTCATTACCGACACTAATATGATCATCACAATAGGTTGAACATCACTTTGAAATATTTATGAACAAACACTTAATTACTTCTACCACTAATATTACTAATAGAAATATTAATATTTATATCACAAATACTTAAATTAGATCGTGTTTTCGTACTTATGAAATAGAATTGTTTTTCATATCGAACGTCTTTTTCAACTTGAATAAACATGACCACAAGCACGTTGGTTTGATACTCGCTGACTAATGACTAACTCACCAGTAAATACTTATCATGATGAAATTAAATGTGTAAAGTTGAAACATATTAGAAATGGTGCTTGTTACAAACGAAGGGAATATAAACGTCAGTTGTATTTTCCGGTTCTGGAGAGTATGTAAGCAAAATCTTTTCTGAATAAGAAATGACTCGCTTTTGCGTTTTTCAAGACTTATAAATATTATATTATCTCTCATATGTGTCTTCCCTTTTGCTAGAAAACAATGTTGGCATTGTCGTCTCAGCTTCATCTAACATTTGACCTGGAATATAATCAATATCTTTCATTTTAATACTGTTTTCTTCTCCTTCAAGTCACAATGGTGATCATTGTACAAATGCAAGTCTCACTAAAATGGGTCTTGTTCAAAACATTTGCCGCTCCTATCGTCGCCGATTTTCTTGAACATACATACTTGAACTACAGTTACTCTTTATCCACCTATTTCGTTAATTACTATTATATCACATATTGGATTTTTTTCATTTTCTGAGATAATGTTATTAAGTATGTAATGTTTTACTGCATTTTTTATACATGTGAAGAAAATTATTTAAAATGAAAGTATTAAAAGCAGAATATAGAGATTCAAGACAACTGAATGGCTTGACAAGTTAGAAATTCCCTACTAATCAAACCTTTCGGAACGTTGAATTGGGAAAAACCAAATGTTTTCCCTTAGACATTCTGCGTTTTTCCCACTCACCTGGCGAGTCACTAATCGACGATTTTTACAAATTGAGCCGAGTTCTATCTGATGCTTTCTTCTTCTCTGATGAGCCAATTAGAACGAACGGCGGAGCTTTAAGTTCCTGCTATTAAGTACGAAAACCAATCGGGAAAGTTTAAAATAAGCGATAGCAGAGGAGACTAAGTGAATTTGTAGAAGACGTTACAAGTCGGAAGAGATGAACCTGGAGGTGAAGCGAGTTCTTTTTCCGGGAAATCGATCGCGCTGTCGACCCCGCAGCTGATTGGAGGAGCGACGCGAAGAGTAACGCGGACTCGTGCCCTCGCTGCGCGTGACGCGCGAGGAAGATAATTGCTCCGGCGGTCAAGAAGCCGCCGCTAATGAAGTGTGGGAAGGCGCCCACGCGGTGTTTCTGCCGCTCGCCCTCGCGCCGCCGCCGCCGCCGCCGCCGCTTCAGCCTTCGAGCCTGCTTCTGCCATCGACCGCGGCTGGCGCTGCCGTCGCACCGTCGCCGCTCTCCACTTCCCTTATACACCTGTGTCACACCACCCTTCTTTTCCTTCTTCTTCTTTTTCTTCTTCTTCTTCTTCTTCTTCTTCTTCTTCTTCTTCTTCTCATTATTTATTATTATTATTATTATTATTATTATTATTATTATTATTATTATTATTATTATTATTATTATTATTATTATTATTATTATTATTATTTTATATACACAACGAAAATGACAATCAGATGGTCGTGATCGTTGGGGCAGTAGTGCCGTAGTGGTCTCGAGCCAGAAGACCGTGTGTTCGAGCCCCGCATCGGGTATGGGTGTGTTTGTGTATGTCTATATGTGTGTGCCGTCCGTTCATCCTGCAACTATCAAGATCATCTCATCACCCATGCCCCCAGGGCTAGCAACCTTGGAGGACAAAAATCGAGATTCTGCTAATACGCTTATCTCCCTACATATAAACGAACTTGCACCTGCTCAAGGAGGAAGCACGCGTGGTCTGAGTTGGCCTATACCCGAAAATTTATTTCATGGTGCAAATAATAATTAAATTAATATAAAATCAAATATAAAATGACATTAATAACACGTTGGTACTTTCCATAGAATTCTTACCAGAATACCGACTGACGGGGGCCGGGGCGGACGACATCAAGTGATGTCACTTCAGTGCCTCTGTCCGGGAGGTCTTACTTCGGTTGGAGCTCAGACGGTGACAGAATTTCCGACACTAGACTCATAACTAGATCGAATTGGAGGAGTTGTCTTGAGAAGAATTCTAGCGACCGGCTGCTTTGAGTGATAGTTTTCTGTCGTCTCTCTGATCAACACCAGGCGAATGCCGGAGTAATACTCTTTCAAACGGGTTACAGACAGCGCGTGATCTTTCATTCTTATTCCTTGTCCTATCCTCACCCTTTACTTACACACACTTATACTCAGGGCTTGATTTCAGGGGGAAGGCACCTGAACGGCGTTCCGATACCTCTTCGCGTATGAAATGGTACTGAAAAAAAGCATTGTGCGAACAGATGCGTTATTACTTTGATTTTTAGATGAACCAATTTAGATGAATGCAAACCGTGTGTATAAGCACATATACTTTCTGAAAATCTTTGAAATCCTTAGAAGAGTAAATGTAATTTGTGTTTTACTAGTCATAGTGTCAATATATGGGCAACCGATATCGGGTAACTTCAAATATTTATCAGTAAATTTCTGATCTGCGAAGTAAGAAAAGAAATTTGGAATTATGGAAACATTTATGAAATGCTAAATACTATTTTCTCGGTATATATTGAATTATACATGAATTTTGTTAAATTAAATAAAGTCAAATATCACGAATTGAATGTATGATTATTTGACCTCTATCATGTCTAAATATAAATGAAATAAAATTAGTAAGTCGTCGAAAAAGATAATCATTATACGAAGTTACGATTATTTAGAGTATTAATTTATATAATATTTATTATAAATGTTATTTATAATTTTTAATACATAATTGTTAAGTTAATAAACAAAAACAATAAATTGATATAAAAGTAATCAATTTGTCACGGATCGGGGCCCTAAAATTTTAGAAATCAAGCACTGCTTATGCTTACATGCAGTATTCTACCCCACATGTCAGGAGACTAGTCTGGAGCTTAGAACACTTGCGTGTTGCCCGGCCAATGAGAGATATCTAGATAAGGAAAACGCAATCAGGCGTGTTGGTCTGCGCCAGAGCTCATCATCTACTTCCAGGGATAAAACATTCACCACACTAACGGGATTAATGACCATAGCAGTTGGCGCTCCCGTAAACACAAACTAATCAATCTTATAAAAGTTGTAATTAAAAATGTATTGACAATATTAGAAAACTAACACTAGCAATTTCCATTAGAAAAACAATATTGAGAATATCTGAACAATATGTCAACAAAGTAAAAGAACATTTTGGGTGTACGTTTTTTATCAAAGCGGTAAAGGTGATGAAGAAACAATATTCTTTGAGGCGAGGTATTTCTTGACAATTATCGAGGGGATTAGAGCTAAAGAATTAGGATGCATTTCCAGGCGTGTTTAATATTTTAGCTTATTTGTAGAATATTTTCTGGTACAGCTGAATGCATGAGTGGATATTCTGACATACATTTTCACCAATGCTAGTTGAGTGAGAAACAATATATGAATTTGATATTCGATATCCATTTATCTTCGACGAGCCTCACTTTTGATGGTAACACTTTCAGTTTATCTACAGATTTCATTTAAATATTCTCTCTTACTTTTCGATTTTTTGTATCGTTTCATGCAATAATATTTTTAGTGATATCAAAAACCACTAAATCACTTGTGGAAACTTTTCCTGCCATGTATCTGATACTTCTGATCTCTTAATAGCCGGCATTCAGCTCGACGGACTGGCAGAATTACGGAATATCACGGAGAAAAGCAATCTTCATCGGTATTCAACTGTTTAAGAAAAAAAAATAATCGTCTGCTCGCCTGAGCCGAGAATATCGGTAGCATTTACAGCCGTCACCGTCACCGTCACTGCCTTTTATACTACCTTATTTTTTCTTGTCACGAAATTGCAACTCGGGTACATAGCCAGGAGAAAGGTTGGAGTACTATCGTTGCTGGAGACAGATGGAGGGATGCTTTATCTACCTTCTTTACGGCAACACCCAATTTCCAGGGCTCTCTCCATTAGTTTTAACGGGGGTACTTGAGTTCTTACTCTTTATAGAAGTGGGGAGAAGATGGCGTGTCAAGAGACATGATTCAGCCGTACATTTTCTCAATATGTACTGTTAATAAAACCAGTAAATATTTGTACTCATTTTGAAAACACACAGAGTGAATCTCAGAATCGCTCTTATCAGGTCATATAGAATAAAATACCGTTCGAAACCGGGTCTCTGAAGTTACCAAACGTGTGTCCTATCTGCTAGACCGCCGAGTCCCATAGAAACAATTTTATCTTGCCGGATAAATACGTTCATTGTCTTGTCGTCAGCTGCGAGTGTTTTCTAAATAGCTGGCATTCTCCCCCAGCCTCCGGGAGCTGCATTACGTGCCGGGAGCAGCCGCTCCCAGCAGGGGGCCCGCCCGTGAGCGGCGGAGCGTGGCGAGCGGTGGGCGCGAGGCGGTGACCCGGCGGCCGGATTCTGGGAACGGCCCAAAGCAAATGAATAACGAAGAGCGGCGGCGCGCATACAGGCGGGCATTGTGGCCCGAGCGGCGATGAGGTCGCTCCGGCGGTGGCGGCGGCTGTGGACGCACCTTGCCATTGACAGCCCACAAGCATACACACATGCACACATATGTACACACACACACACACACTCACACACACACACACTCACACACACACACTCACACACACACTCACACACATACACATTCACACACATACACACACAAGCAATCACATACACTCACACACACACACTCACACTCACTCTCAAAAACTTATTCATTCACACACACTCACCAGACTCACTCACACACACACACACTCACCACACTCACACATACACACACTCGCACACCCTCACATACACTCGCACACCCTCACATACACTCGCACACCCTCACATACACTCACACACCCTCACATACACTCACACACCCTCACATACACTCACACACAATCACATACTCACACACAATCACATACACTCCCAAACAATCACATACACTCACAAACAATCACATACACTCACAAACAATCACATACACTCACAAACAATCACATACACTCACAAACAATCACATACACTCACAAACAATCACATACACTCACAAACAATCACACACACTCACAAACAATCACACACACTCACAAACAATCACACACACTCACAAACAATCACACACACTCACAAACAATCACACACACTCACAAACAATCACACACACTCATACACACTCGCATACACTCACACACACCCATACACACACTCACATACCGGTTAGCATCTAGGGGAGAACAGCTTGCGATAGCTGAGGAAGAGCAGCGTAGCTCTTGGACCGCCGTTGATTTGTAGGTCTAGAACACCACCAAGTTAGCTAAGTCTACTAGCTAGACTAGTTTACGGCACAAGGTAGTTAGCTGAGTCGAATATAACCACTCCCTGCAGGAGAATTATAGCGGGCGGTTTCTCTGATCGGTAGTTTACCGTGGTTTCTCCTGTCAACACCATGCAAGTGCTGGAGTGTACCCTACCGTACGGACCACAAACCGCGAGCCATCTTTCGTTCCCTTGAAATTGTCCCCTCTACTCTTATTCACAAACACTCACTAAAAGGCACCATATGACCCTACATGTCGAGAAAACAGTAAGAAGTATAAAGTGTGTCCCTTACGAGACGATTACTTGCTGGGGGGGGGCGAAAAACCCGAAGGGCGAACAACCCGAAGGGCGAACAACCCGAAGGGCGAACAACCCGAAGGGCGAACAACCCGAAGGGCGAACAACCCGAAGGGCGAACAACCCGAAGGGCGAACAACCCGAAGGGCGAACAACCCGAAGGGCGAACAACCCGAAGGGCGAACAACCCGAAGGGCGAACAACCCGAAGGGCGAACAACCCGAAGGGCGAACAACCCGAAGGGCGAACAACCCGAAGGGCGAACAACCCGAAGGGCGAACAACCCGAAGGGCGAACAACCCGAAGGGCGAACAACCCGAAGGGCGAACAACCCGAAGGGCGAACAACCCGAAGGGCGAACAACCCGAAGGGCGAACAACCCGAAGGGCGAACAACCCGAAGGGCGAACAACCCGAAGGGCGAACAACCCGAAGGGCGAACAACCCGAAGGGCGAACAACCCGAAGGGCGAACAACCCGAAGGGCGAACAACCCGAAGGGCGAACAACCCGAAGGGCGAACAACCCGAAGGGCGAACAACCCGAAGGGCGAACAACCCGAAGGGCGAACAACCCGAAGGGCGAACAACCCGAAGGGCGAACAACCCGAAGGGCGAACAACCCGAAGGGCGAACAACCCGAAGGGCGAACAACCCGAAGGGCGAACAACCCGAAGGGCGAACAACCCGAAGGGCGAACAACCCGAAGGGCGAACAACCCGAAGGGCGAACAACCCGAAGGGCGAACAACCCGAAGGGCGAACAACCCGAAGGGCGAACAACCCGAAGGGCGAACAACCCGAAGGGCGAACAACCCGAAGGGCGAACAACCCGAAGGGCGAACAACCCGAAGGGCGAACAACCCGAAGGGCGAACAACCCGAAGGGCGAACAACCCGAAGGGCGAACAACCCGAAGGGCGAACAACCCGAAGGGCGAACAACCCGAAGGGCGAACAACCCGAAGGGCGAACAACCCGAAGGGCGAACAACCCGAAGGGCGAACAACCCGAAGGGCGAACAACCCGAAGGGCGAACAACCCGAAGGGCGAACAACCCGAAGGGCGAACAACCCGAAGGGCGAACAACCCGAAGGGCGAACAACCCGAAGGGCGAAAAACCCGAATGTGGACGAGTTTATTGGGGCCGAATCTCACGTACCAGCGAGAGAGAAACACTGTATGTCACTTGAGATACACGTTCTGAACTAATGACCTAAGTAGTGGATGCACCCGAAATATATACTCAATCACTCTCATCTTTTCGGGAAAATGTAAAGTTTTGTCATCTCTCTTCGTCCTTCGGTATAGTTTCTATTCGCCACTCTCTCCACTGCATCAATGTCGTGCTAGCGATCCAAAGATTGAGTGAGGGATGCCTACAAGAAGAAAGTTTACCCTCTGGAGATGAATTCATTCTCGCAAAAACTCAGCGCTGTAAACTAATTAAAACTGATGGCTACAATATAAATCTTCGTGGTCCAAAGGAGAAGGTGAATACTTGCCTCTACTTAATGTGTTAATATTTCGTATGTTTTCGGTTTCTAACTCTTTTCGTCTATGCCTGAGATGAATGGCTTGATGGATGGGTACCGGGCGAAGATAATGATATGATTTTAATGATGTTGCTACAATGGCAGTCTGACAGACAGGAGAAACATGAGATTCCGCTCTGGCAAATCCGCTTTCTCTACCTCGAATACCGGTACTCCGGTAGCCAGAGGGGTAGATGAGAGGTGATCACAGTTCACCTCCACGCAGGGGTGACTCATTTCCCTTTATCCTCCCACCTGTCTAAGGTTATTGACGGATCCATGCACTCATCATTTCCACCATCACGCGCCTGACACGCCTTTTATTCGCCGTGTCTGCGCCCAGCGGCTTCGCCCGCCTCTCAAACGTGACGCTTCAAACGGCGACAACCCCCCCCCCCCGCTGCCTTTGTCGTCATCCCCCACCCCCCACCCGCGCGGGTTTCTGGGAAAAGGACACCTGCTGAAGGAGCGAGCGAAACGGCTGGCTGGAGAGCGTAGCGCATGAACGATGGCTGCGAGGCTGTCACCCTAAGAGACCGTGTTGTCGACACACCCACGCATAGAGCGGTCATCACCCAAACTAAGCGTTTCCATGATGAAGCGCATACTTCTGACGTGTCTTTCCTGGAAATGGAATATTCTTGGTGGTGAGTGCTAATTCAATAAAATGTTTGTGTTGATTTATAACCCTGTATTGTCAATCTTCTACGAAATCAGGTTCGTTTCGTCGCTGCGTTTGTTACTGAAGATCACCTTGCAGCATTTGAAACATCCCAAATTATTCAAAATCGTTCTATAAGTTATTCCGCGAGAAAAGCCTAGCGGTATTGACATTTTAAATTGCCTTCTGATAAATATTAGTTGAGCACATTGTGCAAAAGGCGATTCTAAGTCATCTTAAATTTTTTGTCCACATTGATGATCAAAAATAAAACTTAACGAATATAATAACATTTTCATAATAATATTTATTAAAACACTATTGTTCTAATAGAACTATTACACTGTTATTCTAAGAGTTTATAACCTTTATGACCTTACTTAGTGCATTATTAACTTTGTTCCCATTTGCAGGATGAATATTGAAATTTAAAAGAAAAGTATAGCGCATTGTAATTTTTAGTAAGTGGATTAAATGTGTTATGATTTTCTAGTCGTAATATATGATTACAACACTCGATTGGTTCTCAGACTTGACTTCATTGTCATGTTCGTTAATTTTCCAATCTTGTAATGAGATCTGTTCCTTAAAGTGTCGTAACGTATCGCTACATCCTATGAAAATTTCGTAAAATATGATACGTATTCGCTTTTCAGTCGTAGTTTAATATTTTTGTCAAGCATTCGTATTTCTTTGAAAATAAAAAAAATATTGAATTCGAAGTCAAAATTTAGTTCATCTATACAGCACCTAATAAACCAGAAACTTAAGGTGTAACTTATTACCACCAAATAGAAAACAAATTTAAATTATATTTAAATTAATAGCTATTTATATGGGAGGATATTACTTCCTAAAAATTTACAAAGAAATTATATTTAGACTTAAATTGATTTTTGAATACTTTATGCTTATGACTAAAAGCTAGCCAAGAATTGTTAATGTAATTGGAACATCACATAAAAGCACCAAGCTCCAACATCCAACATCCCTCTTCTCGTTCGGTTGGTATTCACAAAGACGGTGACAAGAAGCGGCGTTTCACACACACACA
Organism: Gryllus longicercus; assembly: GCA_038098605.1. Taxonomy (NCBI): domain Eukaryota; kingdom Metazoa; phylum Arthropoda; class Insecta; order Orthoptera; family Gryllidae; genus Gryllus; species Gryllus longicercus. The sequence goes on from JAZDUA010000695.1 coordinate 360,284, forward strand.
CACACACACACACACACACACACACACACACACACACTCCTTCGCGAGCGTTGGTCAGTTCCGTATTGCAGCGCGCTACGCTACGTCCAAGACGTGAGCGCCTCTACTTGAGCGGAAATTGGGCGAATGGCCACCCGCTGTGCGCTGTAGGGGAGCGCATGTTGTGCGGGTGCGCGAGTAATTACAACCTCTATCTACCCGCCATCATCAAATTAATCGAGACCGCAACTCCGCGAGCGCAGATAGCATCGATATTGTAAAGAGGTCGTAAGTAACTCGTAAAGGGGATTGGAAGGTCGACGCACGAAATACGAGAGTGCTGTGAACGTCTGATTATAATTTTATCTCGTATTTTAAGGTTGTATTGGTTGTGTCAAGTCTTATGAATCCTTCGCCCTGGGTTTCGTGAGATGCTATCATGATTTACCGAGAGTAATTACGGAAGTTTGATAAACAATGGTGTCAATTTTATTTCAGAAAGGTGATTGTCTTTATTGCGTATCAGGTATAATTTTTGTAGTTCCTTTTTTCTCTGTAGTGTATGGAGGGTCAGACTGACGTAGTGCAAACAATAGCACTATTAGAAATATTATGGTTAATCGATAGCAAAAATAGTATCGATAAATTAGCTATATAATTGATAAAAATATTATCGATAAATATGTATAGACAGCTCTCTATACTTAATTAAATAGCACTCATGCATATAAAATAGTAGTTACCTTCACTACTTATTAATAGGAAATTTGTACCAAATACTATAGAGGCAATGCCTGACACTATATAACGGGAGGCATTTGAAGCTGGCGCTCCTAGTGCACGCGATTTGTCATAAGCATCGTGATATAAAGTAGCCTATGAAGGGTATAATTTTGAAAGACTTTACTTTGAAAGAGTTTACTTACTATTGTTTCCTTAGGATCACATTTACTTTCATTTTACAGACTGTTAAAAATATTTTTGTTTGGTTGGTATTAATATATTTATATTGCTGGAAAGGTTTATACAGAAATTATGAAATTCAGAAGAATATTGTTTCGATTCAGTCGTGATGAGAAGTTGTATGTGCTTTGTTATGTAAATAGTAATCATTCCCCAATTAAAGAGAGATATTAAATTATCAAATCACAGTTTAATATTTCTTGTAATATTATAATAATAATAATAACAATAATAAGAATAACAATAATAATAACAACAATAATAACAATAACAATAATAATAACAATAATAACAATAATAATAATAAATCAGTGAATCTAGTTTAATTCTATTCCAACGTCTATGACATGAATCAAAATATCTGTTTGCCTTATGTTGATTCCAAGAATAAATATTTCTATATTTCAAGGAATTCAATATTCGCCTCCTATCGTCGTCTTGTCCGTCGTCTCTTCCACAGTACAAGCGAGAAAAAAAATATATTAATGTGACTACACGCTGAGTTGGCAACAATAGATCTACTTTTGTCGTTTTATCATCTCAATTGTGAAAACAATTAAACATTGTGTCAGAACAAGCAACAAAGTACTTGCATATCTAGAGAATATGAAGTTGTTTTAAACTCGAGTCTTTTCATCCACGGTCATTCGTGACGCGGCATGAAATAGAAATTACAATAATTAGTACAAAGGTCAACTACGAGCTAATAAAAATTTATTTGAGTGATTCAGGGAAAAGGGAGGAGGAAATGTTGATAAGCCACAACACATTAGTTCTGAGAAAACGTCGCGACGACGGTATTATTTTTTGAGCGTAAGTCATAGCATGCAGAGAACGTAGAGGAAACGCCTTGTTGGAAAGTTGTATGGGGCAGAAACTTGGTCATCAAGAACACAGAATGAAGGGAAAAAATGTAGCATTCAAAATATGGGTGTGGCTTACGGTAGACATATTCAGTAGGATACACAGATTGAAGAATGAAGATGGTTTGAAGAGATTTGGTGAATTGAAGAGAATGCACCAGTTATCGTTGAACTAAAAATCTAGTAGGTCCCAATTTTTGACAACACAATTGGCTAGGTGTAGAATGATTGAAGAGTATATTCCAAGAAGGAGGATTAAAAGATGGTCAGTCAGATAACAATTGCATGACGATTGCTAAGCATTTACGTTGAAGGTTTTCAGGTCTGGTGCTTGTTGACTAGTAGAACACAAAATGATGTTGATAATATTTAAATGGATGGGACGAAGAAAGTAATGCACATGTGTCCCTCCAATTGAATCTTGGTTTGTACATCGCTGCGTGTCAATTTTAGAATTTGTGTACGAGTTCCTCTACTGGTATGTTAAGAAACGTCCGACAAAACTTTCACTTACCATCCCTCGAGCAACGTACTAGCCTCCGATTCATCTACGCGAAAAGAATTATTAAAGCATTGCTTGAAATAAATTGGAACTACACCTTGTCTTAGGAACAGTTTCCTGCCACAGAAAGAGGGTAAATATTCTTGGCATAGAAAAAAGAAGGGGTTTGACCTTAAATATTTATTTGATTACGTAACGCTGTAATCCTCAAGGACGTTTTGACCTCATTTATTAGATTCCTTTTATGTTCTTTCCTCATTTCGCAAGCCGGTCTCAGTCGTATTTACCATGCCTCCTCCTCCTCCTCCTCGTCTTTTCATATCTTCTTTTAGAAGACGGACGTCCTTTGTAGTCTCTCAATAGAGCTCCATTTTTCTCAACTTATGTTTCGTATAACAAGGACGTTATATTTGGTATCACGTATAGTACAAAACTATATGTGGTTCTAAGGAAAGGAACAAAACATTCTTGACCACCAAATCTGTTTATTTTGGCCCACGAAATATATTTCACAAATATGTGTATATAGTATTGACTTCAAACGTAATAAACATTCGTGTCATATTCATTGTCATAGTCATCAAATTTCATTTCATTCTTATGTACATTTCACGCAATATATAATAATAATAATAATAATAATAATAATAATAATAATAATAATAATAATAATAATAATAATAATAATAATAATAACTCAAAGCTTAGAGAATGTTTAGTATTAAAATAATTTGGTATTTCGACATCAATGAGAAAATCAGAGCAGAGAAGTCGAGACGCATTGTACATCGTGCTAGCCATCTTATCCTTGAACATAATTGTCCAAAAATTGTATTTGGCAAATAATGTATAATAAATACTAGCTTCAAAAGGTTCCGGACATACTTAATAAATCAGAAACAACACCCCTAACGTAATTTACACAACATTTCCTTCAAAATGGTTCTCTTCCGCAGTGCACATTTCTGCCAGCACGTGCAAAGTGACTGGAAGCAATTCTGGAAGCTATTTTGCGATACTTGTGGTATTACTCTCGTAGCATTTGCTGTAACTTTATCAGCGGTCACGAATCTTTGGCCTTTCAGGCGAGTTTTCAGCCGTGGAAAGACAAAAATTGTGGTGGTGAACAGTTCCGAAGCGTATGGAGGATGCTCCAATGCAGTAACGTTGTCCTTCGTAAGGTAATTTCTTACCAATACTGATCGATGTGATGGTGCATTTTCGTGCAAAAGGAAGCAAGAGTTTTGTGACGACTTTTTCGGACGTTTTCTTCACACTGTGTCCCTGAGTCGGCGATGATTTCCATCTACAGTAATTTTGTTACAGTATTATCTTCTGGACTTCTCACAGAGCGAGACATTGTACCTCAAAAATAATTTCTGGAATCACTGCCTCTGCTATTGTCCTAAGGAAATTTTTGATTCCTTGGACATGTTTTGGATTTCCATTCGCATGACTGTCGTTTAAGCACCGGGGCGTACAAATAGCACCAAGTTTCATGTCCATCAATTAAGTTGTTCAAAAAATTATTTTTAACAGCAGTACTTTATCAGATCGCCAGAAAGAACCATTATTGTTTCTTTGTTTTCAGCTCAAGTGGGATAGGATGAATTCCCTTTTCATAAGAGCAGAATCTAAGTCACTAAAAGACAGATTCCTTTTGTCCAGTTTAACTGGGAAATAAAGATAATAATAATAATAATAATAATAATAATAATAATAATAATAATAATAATAATAATAATAATAATAATAATAATAATAATAATAATAATAATTAATTTCGTAAGTTGCGGTTGAGAGCTTCGAAACCGCGTATCGTCCTAGATATTTCCTTACCCCCGTGCGCCCCCAGCGCGGCGTAAGGCGCGAATCTTTTGTTCTGTTGTAATTACATGGAAATAAAAACAGCTTGAGCCCGTAACGAGAAACCGAGAGCGCGCACAGTGCGACAAAGCGAGTAGCGGGAGGCGGGGGGAGGGGAGGGGGAGCGGTCGCCGGGTGGCGTAACGGCAGCGGCCGTAAGAGGCTGAGTCTTCCTAGATCGTGATCCGCGCATGCGCACTGACGGGCTGGAGAGAGCGCTCCCGCCGCCGCCGCCGCCGCCCGGAGAAAGGAGGAAGCTCTGGGAAGCGGGAGCGGCTTCCGCGCTCGTGCGAACGCGGGTTTCGAACCCGGCCCGTCCACGGGGAGAGCGACCTCCGCCTCCAGAGCGCAGGCTGCGGTCGAAAGTTGTTGCGTTGAGGGGGTGGCCTGTGGGGAAAAGCGAGGCTGCGCTCCCCGCTCGGTTGCAAGGCGCTGGAGAGATTTCACGGTGATCTTTGGAGAGTGTCTCTTTAAGGCGGCAACTGGTCTTCTGGCGTTCAGGACAAAAGACGTACGTATTAGCGAGTTATATGAGTTAAGACTTTTTTACTGACGTGCAAAAGTGTTATTGATGTCACAAGCCTCCCTTATCGGTTATAGTTGCCTCCGTCATCAGAGGAAAGAGAACATTCACACTCTGACCTTGGTGATCCTGGTCAGTCATAAATTATGGCTTAATTTATTTTACACCATGGACGATGGTTCCGTGTACACCATAATTATATTTTTTCCTTATTTATTTGTTCATTTGTGAATTATTCTTTAAAATGTATTTATCGTATTCACTGACGGCTATGAATAAGTTTTCGGTTGCTTTATAATCAGATTAATTTTATAATGTTAATTTTCCTTTTCCAAGCTTGTATTTTTTTTCGTCGTAATAATAGTTTAAATAAGATGTTTAATAAAAGGGATACGACAATAATTCTAAAAATTATATACAACTCATTATTGCTCTTGTCATTGTTATATAATTTAGGATTATTTTATTCACCAATTATTTTGAAATTTTTTTAAGTGACCATATCACTTTATTGTATTTTGGTATAACTTACAGAGCATTCTCATCATAATTCTGTCTCCTAATGAATTATATAGCTTGAGCTGCGAGATCGTAAGCTTTGATCACAATAATTGCAATTGCCACAACCCCTTCTCTGTTTCCAAAGTTTTGGAACTGACTACTCAGATCTGAGGCTTGTACAAAAGCTAAAGAGCGAGGCCTGAATTTAGGTTAGTAAAGATAGGTTCCTAGAATACAAATAATTTGAAACAGTAAAAATGTAACTGACACTTTTGGCAATAAGCAGATCATTCATATTCAATATCCATTAATATAAGAAATTACTTATTGATTGCTGTGAATAATAAAACGGTTAATCAGGACGTGAAGAAAAAATAGCGCATAGTAGCACATAATTAAACAATTAATAGTTTGTCCGTCAGTGCGATATAAACTACGTATTATATTGTAATTTCATTCTTGTAACTATTGACTTAACATCCTCTAATGTTGCACTAAGAAATGCATATATGGTGCGTGGTGTCAATCGTGTGTGTTTTATGGCTCTTTTATTCTTGATAATTTTATAAAAGTTTAAGTAATATTATTTTGAATATAAATTTGTACTTCTCACATTTAGTTCTCAGAGCTCTTGTGTAAACACACTGCACAAATAAACCTATCAAATTTCGAAATATCCGGTTGCCTTCATTCCTTCGTTAAATTATTGTTAATATTAAATTCTCCTTGTAATGCATAGTTTTAATATTCAAATATTGAAGATTGTTCCTTCCTTCAAAAAATCTGCAATATTTCTCCAAACTTTTTAATTAAAGAAAATAAAGTACTCACTCCTGAAATAGTTTCTAATGTTCTCTTTACTTTCTTCTCTTCTCTAACTCTCCCTTGCCTTAACTCACAGAGGTCGTAATCGTGAAGCATTAACCCCTTCGAGATTGAGAAATACTGAGACTATGAAAATATGTATATAATTTTTATGTGAGCTATTTTTTTTATTTATGCAATTAGTTGCCACTGGGTTATACCCAATTGCAATTTAAATTAATTAATCTTTATCTTCATGTTAACATACCTTAAAATATTTCGTTATGTATTTGCATTATTATGTATTATTAAAATTCGTCAACAGGATTTGCCAGGATGGTGTAAAAATATTCACGAAAGCTATTTCCATTTTTCAACCCGCATATCTTGTAAACAATTTTTTTTCATTTAGAAAATGTGACAAACTGGTAATAAATGTATCTCTTGAGAAAGACGAATTTCTGAAATTGATAAATAATGGAATGGTATTTACATACTAAACAAGTATTACGGTACTGTTGGTCATATTTCCATATCATAAGAAATTAAAGTGGTTTTGTTGATACTTTGAATTGCTCTTGAATATTACATCTTCTGTACATCATTTTACGCACTACAGTAATTGCCAGCGAAAGCTCTTTCCTCCTAAAATAACACGCATTTTCTGTCATAAAATGTGGAATTTAACTCCAAGACTTTTCAGCTAACACCCAAGTTCAAGAATATTACCACATTAAATGAATATTTATTATCACAACGAAATTAAATAATTATATTTTTGGTCTCTGAATTTAAATTGCTGTGACCCTTATCCACGCTTCCGATGCACAAAAATTTGAGTATTTAAACTTGTTTCGTACTGAAATTTTCCTTGTGTGCATTGCGTTTTGAAAATGCTGTCTTAATGTACTTCGTAACGCAATCCGCAACTTGATAATGATACCGTGCGGGTACGTAAATCAGGTAATGAAGAGTGTAGTCGCACGTAAAAATAGTCCGTTCTTTGGGTTGAAGAAACTTGTTCGGGGTATCACCATCCGGAGATCTTGCCAACGCCCAGCAGAAAGCGAAGGGCGTTTGCAGCCTTCATTAACGTCCATAAAACTCACCTGTTATCTGCAAACATCAGTGCAAAGCACGCGAAACGAAGGAATTCTGCCTTACTGCTGACGAAAAGTTGTTCTTATTCTAAACAGGCCGAACACAATCGGATGCTCCTGATCTTAACGTCGCCGAACGTTTTGGATAACATAGGAAAGAGATTGTTCGTTTCTGGAAACTCTACCGGCTGTTATGAAACGGACACGAACCTGCCTCCTTCATTCACACTAATCTTCCTATGTTGGGAACGGATTTCATCGCAAAGATGGTATGTAATATTGGAGTAAGGTTTTAGCAGCAGCAATGGAGACATGAAAAGAAATGTTCCTGGCGACGAGCTTTCACTTGTACTTATGTACCTTAAAGCCGGCGATAATGTTTTGAATCAAACTATTTATTAATATAATTTTCTAATATTGGATAAATTTTATAAGTTCGGTTAAATAGAAAGTACATCAAATTAACATTTTTTTCTGACACTTGCTTGGAGTTGATGGCTTCCACAGAAGTTTTAATTAGTCATAATATTTATATCTCTGATGTTGAATGGTGAAACCAGTGGTGCTACAATAGCACATACTTTCTGGAACTATTTGTAACAGCTACGTATTATTATAATAATTCTTGAAAAAAGTGCGATATGTTTCCAACCACCAATTTTTTCGCAAGGATTCGAATTCAGTTTTTAGGTTTAGTCCACCGTTTATATTACCCCTACCCCAGCAACCTCCCAAGTTAACACAACCTTCACGCCGCTTCGATGAACATTTGCTTTTGTAATTTCCAAAACTTCAAAGAATTTAATTTACATTATTTCATAGTGTATTTTTAAAGAACGTATTTAAATTTAAAAAATATTTACGACAAAAAATTTTACTCTTTTGAAATTTTCGAAATTGCAATGTGCAGTGAAAATGGACCTGTGCTATTTTATATAGGTAATTTAATTAATTCGAGAAAATAAAATAAAAATGCCAGCCCTATTAGTAAAATATTTTTGAATTTTTCTGGTGAACAATAGCCATCGATGCTAGTGTTCCTTGGTACGATTTTCAGAGAAAATAAGAACTACGTATTAAAGTAATCAACGATTCTTTTGAAAGTAAAAAAAATGCGTGCATCTGTTTTTCCTGACGTTTCTCAAGGTTATGACAGTCTTGTATTCCAGTCTGTTATAAAATAAAAGTGTTTTATCTGTATTTCGTAAATTTTCTTCAGGGATATGAGGATGGGATTTAGAATTTGCTCAGACATGAACATCACTAACATTATTTATGGCGTGTCAATTACTTAGATCAATATTCCCGTAAGTGTAGTTTATGTTACATCCTGAGGTTGCCTGTGTTCTTCTCCCGCTGTAATGTGTGATTCGGCGTCGACGTACACGTCGGCTCGCGGGAGTTTCCATGCTGTATCTACTCCTATGTGGCACCGCCACAGTCGAGAAAAGCCCTAAGCTCCTGAGGGACCTCCCGACACGTTGTGTAGGGTATTGCATGTAACTGCTAGTGATGTGTCTGTGTGTGTGTGTGTGTCTGAGAGAGAGAGAGAGGGGGGGGGAAGAACGAAAGGGCAAGAGAGGGCACAAAAATTTCCGAAGAACGATCGCAGGCGGCCCCGGAGTCCTTTTCGTAAGAGTACTGCTCCGGCATTCGCCTATTTCTAATCAGAGAAACCACTGAAAACTACCGATTAGGAAGCAGTCGGCCGCCAGAAATTTCCTCCACACTGTGATTGAATTCGACGCATGTAGTATGTAAGCTTATTTCGCAAATCCGCCGCAGTCCAGATTCGAACCCTAGGACCACACAGTCAACAATAGGACTGGGGCAAGGGCATCCCCTGACCTATCCTAGTCTGTGTGATTTTCACTTCATTTTCCTATACTTCAATTTTTCTATAGCAGCCGATCATATTAGGTCATTGTAACACATCCTGCCTTATGAAATTAATATTTTTAATTAATTAGCGATCATCCTTTTCAACGGGGCTCGTGACCTCATAAATGTGCTTACCACTGTTAAAAATATTAATTTAACAAGGCAGGAGGTGTAACAATGGCCTAGCGTCAACGTCCACCATAGGAAAATCGAAGTGCGAGGGCGAAATAGTTCCAGCGTTCGCGTGGGTGGAATTTCACGTGGGCCGCCGGAGCGCCGACTCGGCCCTCATCCATCACGCGCACCTGCTGCCCGCCCCCCCCCCTTCCACCCCACAGTCCCACCTGGCGCCACGCAGGAGGCCGTGCTCACGGCCGACGGCAAAGGCTCTCTTGGCCATTGAGCTGATAACGGCCCCTTACCCCTGCGATGAACGCGTGCTGGTGTCGACCAATGGCGTCTAGAGATGTGACATCGCCAAGAAAACATCGATGATTAAAATTGTAACATAATAATAATAATAATAATAATAATAATAATAATAATGATGATAATGATAATAATAATAATAATAATAATAATAATAATAATAATAATAATATGCGTTTATTAATATGGCGAGGCTCGGGCCATCAGGCCCGCTCTTCCGCCTGACCACATGTCACAAATATACAGAGTAATGTATTAAATAGTAAAATTATTAAAAAGTAATGTTATCTAAAAATTTAAATGTAATGTAATCTACAAGTTGTAAGTAGTTAGTGGAAAGCAAACGTTATTTAAAGCAACTTATAAATAGACAACATCAGAGGTTAAATGGATAAAATGTTACAATAATAATTTTGAAATAATTTTAAAATCAAGTCTGAGATTGAAAATACAATTTGAATTAAATAAATTAATGTTTATAAAACATAGATCCATAACCAACAATATGTTTAAACATCCATGTTTTTAAAACTGCATTAGTAGCCGTTGAAGTTTATGCGAGGGGGATTTAATTCGAAAGGGATATTGTTTATTAATTTGAATTTACATTTAACTGACAAACAAGGTTAAAATCATTATGACAATTAACGAAAAGTGGATTATCTGATTAAATTTAATGACAAAAAATTGATGTATTTATATTTTACTCTCGGTCACAATGGTCTGAAGAATATTAAGTTTCCGGATATCTGAAAATTATAATAGGATTTTGGAAGATGAATTTTTTTCATTGAAAACGTAAAAACGTCGAAATATCAAAATGTAAAAACATCAAACACAAAACATCCATGTTAAAAAAAGGCTTAAAACATTTCAAGTTAAATACATTCAATATTGTATAAAAACATTGATGTTTCCAAAACATCGACATCGTTGTCGCACAGCAAATGTCATGACACTTAGCAGCCACCTGTAGTCATCCGGGCTGTTACTCTGATTGACAGGTTTATTGACAGGCAGCTACTGACTCCGGTTGCGGAAACCTACTCTCTCATTTGACCAACCTCTAGGGGAGGAAAAATTCAAACTCGCATTTCGCCCTGAGGAAGGTCGCAGAAGGCGGGCCAAACGTGGGCCCCTGTGCTTAGGACACAGCGTATCCCTGACAGCCAAGTACCTTCTTCTTCATATACTTGTTATTATTCGACTGTGCATCAGAACGGCAGTCGTGTTACCGTCTGGGCCGACACTGCTCCTTCCCGGAACGCTGTCACTCCTCCGCCTTCCACCGTCGGGCATTCTTCCCGGGGGGGGAGGGCGAGCTTTGAACCTCGCCTGCAGCCGCCGCTTGTCCTTTAGCTCGCCTCCCACCCGCGCCGCGCGTTCTGGAGCGACTGGCGCAGGGTCAGCGAACGTGACACTGCGCGGCATAAATACGCGTCCAGCAGCGACCACGCGGTGCCTGGGCGAGCGGGGGTTTTGCGGCGCACGACCCTTTGTCGGAAGGTTTACAGCCGAGCAGGTTCCATGCCAGAAGAAGCAGTGTTCCTGGGGTGTAAGAGGACGGTACCCTAAACCGGTAGAGGTCATTTTAACAGAAACGTTTAGGATGTCTTTAAATCTTACGAAATGTAAGGGTATTTTTCTTACGTATTCAATAGTTGATTCTGCACTTTGTAAATCTTTGTTTCAAACGTGCAAATAAGTTCATAATGAACCTCAGCTTCCAACACTCAAGCTCTGAACTACATGTTACAACATTAGAAGCCCTGTGAGTAAATATTCTAGTAACGCTAAATGTTTATTAAAAATAAAAATACACTCTCGCAATCTAATTGCACAGCTTATCAAATTAATATTCAACATACTTTTATATTCAGTTCTATACGACAAACATTTCTGGACTGCCATACTACCATGAGGACTGTACAGAAAAACACCAAAAACTGTTTTAGAAAGTTCACGAAGGTCTAATTTTGAAGATACTACGTAACAAACATGAGACCCTGCGAAACCACAAACACCTGGTTTTATAGGCGAATGTCAAAGCATTTCTGATTTATGCGAGATGGTAACGTGTGTGGGTGTTGTGAATTACTTTTTTGTGTTAAATTGAGAAGATTTTATATTTTAAGTTAGTTTCTACTTATATTTTGTTGTGTAATGAAATACCAACTAAAAATTTAATACTTCGTATTGTTTATTGATTGTCTGTATGACTTGTTATCTCTTGAACACTCGGTCAGAAGCACTGCAGTTACAGTTGGTGCCCTGAGCCACCTCTCCCGGTATACAGTGCAAAGAGTCGAGTAGATCTCAACGGGATTCATTTTTTGCATATTTGCGTTTTCACGCAAAAGCATCGTAGAAGATAAAGCCAACAGCTCTAAAGGACGGAAAATGACCGATAGAGCTTGGGGACGTGCATCTTCCATGGAGGTATATTCTTGTCACAGATATGGCTGTGCTTGTGTGCGGAGACGGTGAAAATGAGTCCACGTCGATCAGTCAGTGAGGCGGTGCAGTCGGAAACAGAGATATACCTTAGAACTACAAGTAACTTCTTCGATCACCTCTTAACTTAATATTTGTATATGTATGTATTTGGGATTTGGGGTCGTTTGTTTGACTTAACCGGCTAGCTTACGGTGTCCCCTATGCCTGGGCCTAGTTTTACTCTTGGAGAGTAAGAGAGTCGTGTGGCGAACATGACGTTTTTTCTTCGCCGGAATTAACACACTCCCCCTCCCACAGCTTTTCTTCTTCACACAGCTACAGACCTGAGACGATACGAACGGAAAGCTACAATTATTTTTGCCTTGACCAGCAATGGACCCCGGAATCACACTACGGGAAGTTAGTTCACGGCCCGTTAGCCATCCTAGAGACGTATTTGTATATAATTTGTATGTAATTTGTAGCTCACGTCTATGTCATGGATATTTATCGCAAACTGAGAATATCCCCCAAATTGGCCCCTTCAACGAAGCGCCGCTTTTTCGCCCGGAGCGCCTGGTCGAACGGCGCCTCCTGGCCTATTAATTGCCGGGCTGCCTGCGCCCCCGCCCCCCGCCCGCTTCCTGTTTGATTCGCGCCCGTGTGAGGGGTGGGGCTGCGTATTGATTGGCGTTTCGCGCGCTCGGCCACTTTTGCGCACTGCGGAGGCGTCTGTCACGTGGATTTTTTTCGGCCGGCGGAGCGCACGGTGGGCGCGGGTAGGGGGCGAGGGAGGTCGCCCGTTTGGGGCGGGCGCGCTAACAAGTTGTGACGTGGGCGGTCCGAGCCCTGCTCGCTCGACCGCCGTGACGCTGCCCCGCCCCCGCCCCCGCCCCCGCCCTCGCCCCCGCCCTCGCCCTCGCACGATGCCCGCTGTCGGCCGGTCAGATCGTCGACGCTTCGCTACGGCGCGCCAGCGCCGCCGGTCGCGCCTTCCGATACAGTGCCCTGCCAGGGGGACACGCCCACCCGCGCGCCCTCTGCCTCGGGCTGTCCGGGCTTTGGTGATTCTCCTCGCTTGTCACTTTCCACGGCTATTCGAGTCATTATTTGGTTGCATCTCTTGTCTCAAAATAATAATAATAATAATAATAATAATAGTAATAATGATAATAATTATTATTATTACTATTATTATTATAATGCCGGTCAGATGGCAGAGATCGTTCAGGCAGTACTGCCGACGAAACCGTACCAATAATAATAATAATAATAATAATAATAATAATAATAATAATAATAATAATTATACTTACAATAATACTAATACTTATTATTATTATTATTATTATTATTATTATTATTATTATTATTAGCGTATTTTCCCAATAATGGAAAACGTTAAGCAAAAATTGACTCGTTTTTGTGGAGTTCTAATTAGTTTTTTTGGAGTTGTTCTTAATTTTCCAATATTCTTTCATTCTGTTGGAGAATGCCAGTTTTCTTTCTTCAGACCATTTCGGTCTGTAGGGTTTTGATTTTGGTTCTGATTTGACTTCCCATTTGTTCACTTTGTTACGGAAGGTGTTTTTGTCTGAGGTGTCAGTTATGTCGGCGTGTCGCATGTCTTTTTTTGTTTCTTTCATCCATGGTGTTGTACTTTTAAGTGAGGATATATAGTTTAGTATTCTTTTAGTTAGTCGAGTAGGTAGCCTTGGTAGCCTGTCTATGTGTCCGAAGAATTTCAGTCGTCTTTTCCTGATGTCGACTTCTATGTTCGAGTACTTTTCAGTTGTCTCAATAGATTGTAATCTGTATCCATCGGGAGTGAGTCTCGCACCGAGTATTTTTCTAATGATTTTTCTTTCTTCTTTTTTGATTTCTTCCAGTTCATATTTCTTGCTGAGCGTGAGTGTTTCGCTAGCGTAAAGAGCTGCCGGTTTGATGACAGTATTATAATGTCGAATTTTGGTTTTCTTAGACATGCATTTTTTGTTGTACAGGTTTTGGATTAGTCCGAATGCTTTCTTGATTTTCTGGAGGCGGGTTTGTTGTGAAATTCTTTCGGATCCGGTTGGTTCGATGAACTCACCCAGGTATTTGAAATGTGGTACCCTTTTGACCGTTCCATACCTTGTGTGCATGTTGTCACCTTTGTGGGATAGGACTTGAGTTTTCTCGAAAGAGATCTGTAATCCTACCCTTTCTGCACATTCTTTGAGTGTTTCTAATTGTTTGATAGCGGTCTCTTGGTTTTCAGACAGTATCGCTATATCGTCGGCAAATGCAAGGTATGGTATGCAGAGGTTATTTTTGGGTATGCCGAGAGTGATAGGTTTCCAAGCATCTTGTCTTTGAAGTTCTTTTTCCCATTCTTCCATTACTTTGTCCAAGACTAGGTTGAACAGGAGAGGAGAGAGGCCATCTCCTTGTCTCACGCCTGTCCGAATTTCGAAAGGTTCTGAGATTTCTCCCATGAATTTCACTTTAGAATTTGTTTTTGTAAGTGTTTGCTCGATACGTTTCCGTGTTTTGTGGTCTAGTCCTCTTTCTTCTAGGATCTGGAATAGTGATGGTCGATCGATAGAGTCGTAGGCCTTTTTGAAGTCGACAAATGTACATGTTACTGGTTTGTTTCGAATTGCTCGCATTTTGATTAATGTTTTTAGGTTGAAGATTTGTTCGGGACAGGATCGGTTTGGTCTGAATCCTGCTTGAAAATCTGATAATTTTGGTTCGAGTTGTTCTTGTGTTCGTTTCAGAAGACAGGCCGAGAGAATTTTGTAAATAACTGGAAGGAGGGAAATTCCTCTGTAATTGTTTACATCTGACTTTTCTCCCTTTTTATGTAGTGGGTGAATGAGTGTGGTTTTCCAATCGTCCGGGATTTGTTCTGTTTGCCAGATTTCTTGGACGATCTGTGTGATTTCTTTGAGTGAGTTGGGTCCAAGGTTTTTGAGCAATTCTGCTGTAATTCCATCTTCACCTGATGCCTTGTTGTTTTTGAGTCTTTTGATGTGGGAGTGGATTTCGTCTTGACTTGGTGGTGACGAGTCTTCATTTGTGTGGTCAGGTTGTTTCTTTGGGAATCTCCTTGTAGGTTCCGGACAATTCAAAAGTTGTGAGAAGTATTTAGCCAACTCTTGGCAATTTTCCTTGTTCGTTAATGCCAATTTTCCATCTTGCTTTCTGAAACATAAGTTGTGTGGTGTGTATCCCTTCATTTGGTTGGCGAATACCTTGTAGAAGTCGTGCGTGTTATTGTTTCGAAAGTTATCTTCGATCGACGTCAGTTGGTCATTGATGTATATCCGTTTGATTTGTCTTAAAGTTTTGGATGTCTCTTTTCGTACTTCGAGGAAGATCTTGTGGGTTTTTTCAGATTTGTTACTGTTGTAATTTTGGAAAGCGTTTTTTCTGTTATTGAGGGCAACTTCGCATTCTTTATTCCACCAGGGATGTTTCGGTCTTTTGGTGAGGGGAATCAAGGATTTGGCAGTCTCTATGATTTTGTCCTTGAAATTTTCCCAGTTTTTTGCGGGTTGTTCTTCCCATTTTTCAGCAATTTTGGAGTCTTGGATTTTGTGTGTGTCGAATTTTGGAATCGTTGGGGGTTTCTTGTTGAGTTTTCTCTTGGGGGTAAATTTGATCTTGATTCGGGAAAGGTAATGGTCGGAATCTATGTTTGCTCCTCTGCGGACTTGTACATCGTGAATTTCTTTCTGGTAGAAGTAAGAGATTGCAACATGGTCGATTTGGAATTCTCCTAATTGTTGGATGGGGGAGCGCCATGTTTTCTGTTTCTTGGGGGATTTTCGTAGTGAGGTTGACATAATTTTCAGGTTGTTCTGTTGGCATAACTCGATGAGCCGGGTGCCATTTTTGTTAGTGAATTTGTGTGCAGGGTAATTGCCTACTGTTTTTTTGTATCTGTATTCTCTGCCAATTTGTGCATTAAAATCTCCGAGGAGAATTTTAACGTCGTCTTGTGGAATTTTGGACATTTCATTTCCGAGTTCTTCCCAGAATTTGTCAGTCTTTTCGGGTTCTTTTTTGTTGTCTGCATTTGTGGGCGCGTGAACATTGATGAAAGTGTAATTCTTATTCGTATGTTTGATCCTCATGGTCATGAGTCGGTTATTGATGGGTTTCACGTCTTTTACTGAATCTAGGACCTTTTTGTCTACAACAAAGGCCATGCCGAATAGAGGTGTTCCTTTGCAAACCTTTTTCTTAGTTCCACTTTTGAAGATCCTGTAGTTGTTGTAGTCGATTGTTTCTGAGTCAGTGAAGCGTGTTTCTTGTAGGGCGAGAATTTGGATTTTCTGTTTGGTAAGTTCTGTTGTGAGATTGTGTAGTTTACCGGTTTGAATCAGCGTTCGAATGTTGAATGTGCCAATGTATGTGTGGCTCTTTCGTATGACTCGCTCTCTCGTACAGGTCCAAGCTCCCCAGAATCCGAATGCTTGGTTGCCGTCTGTTGACGGGTGGATCGTCCACCTGGGGTACTTTTGTTTTTGCTTGTACGAATCATTGTTGCTTGTAATTGATATCCAGCTGATGCTGGTTGGGTAGAACCAAGGATTGTTAGTTCCTGGAGCAGTAGTTGCAGCCGCATCCTCTGGATGAACAGACGCTGACCAAGTTGCCGGTGGTTTCCACTACAGACGCCTCTTGATTTTCTTCGCTTAGTTTTGGTCCGCCCTGAGTATTTTATTTCCTCAGTACCCGCCATATCTGGTGAGCATTCCCCTGCCTTATTATTATTATTATTGTTATTATTATTATCATTATAAAAACATTTCCTGTCCTTAGTTGTATCCCACATTCAGCTCGCATTCATGATACTTATATATTAATCATCAGATTTTCAAAAGATCAGTTAAATGTATTAATTGAAACTTCGAAGTCCATGTAAAGTTGTACTTAATAGTTAGTAATAAGTAAACACAAATATTAACATACTTTTAGATTGGTAATTTTACAAGGACAGTTCACATTTACATAGAAGTTTCAATTGGCTTTTATTCAAATATGCATGTTCGTGGTTTAGGCACACGCGGGACCTGTTCTTGTAATTGAGTGGAAAGTGATGTTTGCTCATGATTAAGAGATGATTCTGATGTACAATTCTCTATACTGCGAGTTTCTTTTTTTCATTTACAATAAAATTAACTTAAAGCCGTAATTTGTAAAAATGATTGTTACTAAAAATATGTTTTTAAATGTATTCCCTTTTACAGGTAGTTTGCTTCTTTAAGTGATAGAGACTTATTCACTTCTACAAATCATGTTTTGTTGATCTTGTTACTTTTTCGGCTTTATGAATGTAAGAAGAGGAATTATTGGAATCGTGCGCCGGAAAACGACGAATTTTCGACAGAAAAACTCTTATTATGGGGCCCGGTAACAAAAAAGTGGATAAACCCTTTGCTGTATATAGTAAATTACTTGTTCTAACACGCGGTGTAGGCAGAATCCATGTTTTGTGGGTCCTTGATACCGAAATATCGAATGACGGCAAAACGTTTGTTTGTTTGTTTGTTTGGTCTGTCTCTCTGTCTGTTTGACTGTCCGTCCGTCCGTCCGTCTGTGAACAACTGAACAACCCTAGCGGCTAAACCGTTCTGCCTATTTTCTCCAAATTTGTTATTCCGCATTCGATCTGGTTGATGTCACGTCCCCTTGAATTTGAAATCGATATTTTAATTTTGGGGTGTACTTTACAAGAAGCTTCTGGGTCATTTTCAAAATTTCTCAGGCCAAACGTCTGTGGTCAACGCTAGCGCCTAAACCGTTCAGCCGATTTCCTCCAAAATTGATATTCCCCGAACAATCTATGTTACTCACACTCGAGGCCTTGCGAGTTTCCAACGGATATATTTTTTTTGTTCCCCGTCAGCCGCGCACGTACCCTGGCGCACTTGCTCACCCTCGTTCGCCCGTCAGCCGCGCACTTACCCCATCGCACTTGCTCACCCTCGTTCGCCCGTCAGCCGCGCACTTACCCTGGCGCACTTGCTCACCCTCGTTCGCCCGTCAGCCGCGCACTTACCCCATCGCACTTGCTCACCCTCGTTCGCCCGTCAGCCGCGCACTTACCCTAGCGCACTTGCTCACCCTCGTTCGCCCGTCAGCCGCGCACTTACCCTGGCGCACTTGCTCACCCTCGTTCGCTCGTCAGCCGCGCACTTACCCTGGCGCACTTGCTCACCCTCGTTCGCCCGTCAGCCGCGCACTTACCCTGGCGCACTTGCTCACCCTCTTTCGCCCGTCAGCCGCGCACTTACCCTGGCGCACTTGCTCACCCTCGTTCGCCCGTCAGCCGCGCACTTACCCCATCGCACTTGCTCACCCTCGTTCGCCCGTCAGCCGCGCACTTACCCTGGCGCACTTGCTCACCCTCGTTCGCCCGTCAGCCGCGCACTTACCCTGGCGCACTTGCTCACCCTCGTTCGCCCGTCAGCCGCGCACTTACCCTGGCGCACTTGCTCACCCTCGTTCGCCCGTCAGCCGCGTGAGTGTTGCTGCGCGCTGTAGCGCGTTGCGGTCGTCAGGCCTGCCGGCGCGGTGGCCGCGCGTGCTCTGATAAGTCACTCGGTGACGTTTCGATTCGCGGTCGCGCGTGTTTCGCTGCAAGGCTGTTGTTGTGCGGCGAACGATTCATTGGCGTTGATTGCAGCTCTCTTCTTCTCTCTCACTCTCTCCGCGGTTGTATTTACCCTTTTGTCTCTCAATTCTAAAGTGCGCAAACGCACACAATGAAGGACAGAAAGATTTCGATTTCGAAAACTGGTATTTCAATGAGAGATTATGTCAGCTTTAATGCTTATTGTATTGACTGTGCCCCTTCGTTCCATTTATGTAGTTGTTCATGTTTAATTTTCAATTTCAATTTGAGCTGTTTGACTTTTGGGCTTCATACGAACGAGCAATGGTGAGTAAAAAGGTTCCATTGTAAAAGTACCCATTCTGGCAGTGCCTTTGTTTCTTTTGAAAATGCAGCAGTAATTTTGAAATGAATTTTACTTAAGTAAATAAAAATCGTATGCGCGTTTGGATTTACTTTGCTGCTTTGACGATCAAGGTTTTCTCGCATCTCTAAAAACGTTTGAGACATGTAAGGGTCGGTTTATGTTTGCTATTAATGTGAGTTTGAAAGTGCAGTTAGAGAATACTAGCGTAGCTTGTTAAATAGCCAATTGATCTTTACAGAAAATATCTGTTTTCCGACACAGAAAAGTAATATTTTATTGTTTTAGATTTATTATTTTGTGATCATGATTAGTGAAATTGAACAAATGTAAATACTTAATTGATTGAAATATTCTGAGTTTTTCTCTGCTATTGTTTTCTTTTTTAATTTAACTGCAAACGTAGCAACACGGCTTTTTCTGAACTACACTTCACTTGTTACCTCTGAGCAGTTTAACGTAAATGCAGCACGATAGCAACGATCATATATACACTGGTAAACATAGTTGAATTCACTAGTAAAAGACCTAATCATCTACGAATACGTTTCTTATTTAAATTTTTTTCTTTCAAAGATGGAAATTCATTGTACAGGTAACGCATACAAAGGAAATAGTTTGATACTAAATATTCATCTTTTATACACTATGTATTTTGAAAATATGAAAATAACTATTTTTAAAAATGATTTACCTATTTTTATAAATATTAAAAAAATAATTATTTTTATTAATAATTATTATTAAAAATAACATTTCACATAAAAATGAAACTAATTGTTATTTATAATGAATTAAATGACCAAAGGTACAACAGTATTCCCTACAATGGGTTTTTAAATATCAACAAAATTATATTACAATCATGTGTAAGGGGTGTAATTAAATTCAGTGGTGGTCGCAGATATCGTGCTACTCTCTATCAGGTACCTCAGTTAATCTACGGCAAGTAATAACAAAATATCTTTCCTTCGTACATTCGAAATGCAATTATATATTAAGATCCATTCCTCCTAGGTTCGCATGCCTCCTAAGTTGGCGACCTAGAAGGCATGCGATGCGCCTGGGTCTCGGCCAGTGGCTCTCGCTGCTTCCGCTGCGGGGGCGACGGCAGAGGCCGCCTGCGACGGAGCGACCGCGCGGAACAAAGACGCAACGCGACGCGGGGCCATTCGCAACGCCCGCGCCGCCGCCGCCTTTCAACTCTTGAGAAGGCATGCGTGCGCGAGCTCACGCTCCGCCAGGCAACGCGACTCCAACGCCCCCGCTCCGCCTTCGCCACTGCCCCCGACCCCCTCCCACAGCCACCGCCAACACCACTGCCCCCGGCCCTGCCCTCGTTCTGCCCACTCCCCTGCCCCTGCCCCCGACCCCCTCTCACAGCCACCGCCAACACCACTGCCCCCGCCCCTGCCCCCGCACCCGCCCCTGTCCCCGCCCCTGCCCCTACCTCCGCCCCTGCCCCCGCTTCTGCCCCCGCCCCTACCCCAGACCCTGCCTCCGCCCCTGCCCCCGCTCCTGCCCCTGCCCTCTCCCATGCCCCAGCCTCTACCCCTGCCCCTGCCCCCTCCCTTGCCCCCGCCTCTGCCCTTGGCCCTGCCCCTGCCCCTGCCCCTGCCCCTGCCCCCGCCCCTGCCCCCGCCTCTGCCACTGCACCCGCCCCCGCCACCAACAACGCAATGTCGCCGGCCCCGCCATTGCCCCCGCCACCGCCAACACCATCGCTGTCGCCGCCGACTCCGCCCCCCACCCCCACCCCCACCCCCACCACCGCCTCCACCACTACCATCTCACCGCCAACGCCACTGCCTCCACCACCTCCGCCACCGCCACCTCCCACGCCTCCGCTCCCAGGAAGGAAGGACGGGCGGGCGGACGGTCACCTACCTGGCGGCCCGCCATCTCGCCCGACCGAGTACGAAAGGCGAGATCCCCTTTGTTCCGTCTTTTCGTTCCACCTTTCGTCTCTCGATCCGCTCGGACACCCGGCGCTTCGTTTGCTCATTTTGTCCGTCCATGCATCCACTCCGTTGCCCGTTGTTACGTCCATCCATTCTTCCATCCAACCCGTCCATCTCTTCGAACGTATATGGCCAATTGACGTGGCTCTCGGCATCATCTGTTACCGGAAGTCGCAGGCTTCCGCGGCCAGAGTCATGTGGGTGATCTGGGCTGTCCGGGTGACGCCGCGTCGAAGGCTGAGTTGCCGTTGCTGTTGGCAACTCAGCCTTTGACGCGGCGTCACCCGGACAGCCCAGATCACCCATCATCTGTTACCAATGACGTGCCTCTGGCCGGTAGATCGTAGGGATCGAATGCCGGCTTTTCGTGACTGACTACGTTGCTAGGTCAAATTCAGTCGTTATCTGAAGAATTCTAGCGGCCGGCTCCTCTGCTCTGAAGTTTGCCATGGTTTCTCCAATCAGTTACATGCGAATGTCAGAGCAGTACCATAGCAAACAGGCCACGAACCACGCGCGATCATTCCTTCCCCATCGTCAATTTCATGTTATATACACATACATGCACTAACTGTTACACGTATTGGGAGAGCACCCGGGGACAACTTGAGCTGGCTGAGGCGGTTCCACGCTGGTGGGGATACATGGACGGGGAATGCCAGCAAGAGGACGTATAAGTCGGTGCCGGTTCTCACGATCCAGCGGGGAAGGAACACCCCAATTTCCCGGGATATAACGTGAACTATACCTACGGGATTAATGACTATGATAGTTTACGCGGGCAAAGACTCAAAATAATCAGTCAATCGTGTATACAAACACTTTGTGATCAAAAGTGTCTGGACACGTAGCTGAAAATGACTTTACCAGTTCGTGGCACCCGCCATCGGTAATGCTGGAATTCAGTTGGGTGTTGGCCCACCTTTAGCGTTGATGACAGCTCCCGCTCTCGCAGGCATTGTTTCGGTCAGGTGCTGGAGCATTTCTTGGGGAATGTCAGTCCAGGGAGTGCTGCACTTAGAATAGGTATCGATGTAGGTCGGTAAGTCCTGGCACGAAATCGGCGATCCCAAACATCCCAAAAGTGTTGGATAGGGTTCAAGTCAGGACTCAGTGCAGGCCAGTTCATTACAGGGATGTTATTGTCGTGTAACCACTCCGCCACAAGCCGTGCAGTATGAACAGGTGTACGATCGTGTTGAAAGATGCAATCGCCATCCGCGAATTACTCTTTAACACAGGGAAGCAAGAAGGTGTTTTAAACATCAACGTAGACCTGTGCCGTGATTGTGCCGCACAAAACAAGAGGCTAAAGCCCCCTCCATTAAAAACACAACCACACCTGACACCATTCTAGATTTGCCCGGATACTTTTAATCACATAGCGTACGTAACATACATCCGTACACTCGGTGTGTTGTTTTATTTCATGCAAAGCGTTCACCTTGCTCGTAGGCACATCATTCGTTCAACCTTTTTTAACGTTCACTAATTTGGTCGTGAACACGTTCATTCTTCCATCCCCGCTTCGTGTAATCGACAGAGGTTGACTTCTCTCTCACTCCCATATTCACTCCTCATTCACAACTGTGTTGATGGGCAATCAACTTCATTCGGCTGAAATGATTAAACCTCATTTCATAACTGTTTTCAAAGATATTACATTTACAAAGTAAATTATGGCAATCATTGTATCTTTCCCCTGGGAGTAAATTTAAATTTTCATTGCATTCAAAGAGACAATTACCGAATTCGATAGCTTAGCGGCAATTGGCATCGCTATTGGCACCAGTATTGGGTGGGCATGATTATTGGGCAGGAGGTGCTAGGGTTAGTGTCCCGCCGATGGCGAATTTTAGACTTTAAGCTAAGATGACCTATTTCTAAATGAGGATTGTGACTAATCGGTTATTTTCCATGTCTCTTCGGGCAATACCAGGCGAATGAAAGCTCGAAAATTTTTTCAGCATTCTTGATCTCTCCTCCCTCACATACATACACACACACACACACACACACACACATATTTTCACTAAATTCGCAACACGCTATATGTCGGGAGACCAATCGCGAACTAAAAAAAGTGACTCCGAGACATAACCGTTCTGCAAGGTAGGAACATTGCCACCTCCCGAGATATAAGATGCAATTTATCTAACGAAGTGAGGATCGTGGGAGCTGACGCGCCCAGAATTAATACTCATTCACTCATTCAGAGGGGACTGCATTTTGGAACAACATACTCGTATTAAAACGTAAAGCCGCTAAGACAAAATATACGTAATTCGTTTTGAAGTGGTCATGTCACAATATTTTACAATGTGTGACGTATTTTTAGTGACTCGGAATAAATAATACAAACTTCAAGAGCATGTAAAAGTGTCGAAAATGACCACTTCAACGCACATGAATGGAAGATTTCATACAATGGATATACACATAGGCAATGCACTTGACTGTTTCGCAACCCAATATCCACAGATGAACCGGAAGTAAATGAGACAAAATATCTTTGACTAAGTCAGAATGTGCCCTTGCAAACACCTGTACGGAATGATTATGTCATAACTGTAACTCTGTTATATGAAATTACCTACTATACATTCAGTGTCAAAAAGTGGTCATTGTTCCATCTACATACCCTAGAAGTTTCTTACATTTATTCTGAAACAACTCGTATATTTTTTCGATTATTAAATTAACTGACTATTCTTTGATTTGGAATATCTTTAGAACACGTTATAAAAGATAGGTTAAGAGTTCGCTTCAAATTAAATTGAATTTAAATTAATTGCGGAGATAATACATTTTGGGCTGTGACCTTTCAATGAGATACTTGGATAAGTACAATGTCGTCAAAAGCTAGTTGGAGTCGGGCGAAGATAAAGTAAGTTCATTGCCAAGTTCGTTTCAGATATTTTTAGTTTTCCTACATAACATTGTCTTTCAATTAGAAATGTATTAAAATTTTACTCATCCCTTTCGAATTGTAATACATTTATTATTCGAAATTATAACAAATTCGTGGTCTGTCGTAATAGTGCTATTGTTTGCGTCATAGTCCTCAATGTTGTCGTAATTTTGTGGCTCACCTCGGCCGCGGATGGCGAGATTAACGAATGTCGCCGGAGCGTATCGCAACGCTCCATTCATGACTAGCTGTCACTGGCAGCGATTAGACGCTTGTTTAACGTGAATGAAGCTGTCTACCGCCTGTTAATTTCACTTTTAGTTAATTACAACGGAAATGCAGAACCAATTTCCCAATTTATTGGGCTCATATCGAGAAAGCTTTGACAGATTTTTCAACATCTCATTAACTGATTCTAGTTGAAATATTTTGTTAAATGACTGTTTTGATTTGTGATCTCTTCAAATGACAAGTATTTCTTTGATTTTATACGTGTTCCAATAAACGTAAAGATATAATATTATGTTGATTGTTCATAATTACCTTATTTTAAGTACTGATATTTATCGTATCTCAAATTTTATTTTAGTTTACTTATTAGAATTTTGTTTTTTTATTCCTCAATTCTTTGTGCTCATGGATGATGATGTAGTTAGAAGATAATGATGAGTAGATGAATGATGATAGAGAAATTATCGGAAAAAATAACGAGAATCTCGCTGAAAACTAGTGTACTCCACTTTGGATGCTTAGATATTTCAACAAGTCTCTGCGTATGGCTTTAGATCCCCATTAGTTTGCAGTATTTTAAGGTCTATCTGGAGGTCATGATATTTCTTAATTTCTTTTTATTTTCTTTTGTTCCACTATGGAATTTTTCGTAGCTGGAATATTTCGAAAACTGAAAATATGTTTGGTAACAAAATTATTTGTGCCCCCTTGTCCATTCTTGCATAATGGTTACACAACATGGACAAATATTGAAATGCTATGGATAAAAAACAGCGATTTTTCGTCAGAAAAACTCGTATTTTGGGAGCTTCATGTAGTAAACGTTGATTAATCTTGTTCTAAAATGTATTAAATTACTTATTCCAACACGTTTTCTGGTTAGATTTCACGCTTTGTGGGCCCTTGTTGCCAAAAGTCGGTTAAAGGCAAAACATTTTTTCTGTCCTTCCTTTCGTCCTTCTGTGTCTGTAACTCAGTGTACCCAGTGTGATCCGCGCTTGCCTCCCGACAGCCCTCAAAGTGCGGCGAAGCGCCGTCTGCCCGCTCGGCCGAGTGATGCGCTGAGCTCGCGCCTTTGGAGGCCGCTGGCGCCGGAGCGAGGGTGGCGAGCGAAGCGGCGAGGTGCGTGGGGGTGGGGGGGGCGAGGGAGCGGGTGGCGGCTGAGCCGAGCGGGATTCTCGGCCCGAGGCCTCGAGCTGTCGTCGAGATTTCACAGGTCCGCGACTCCCAAAAGGCGACCGCGGCGCCTGCAGGTAGCGCCACCGCCGCCTGCGGTCCCTCCGCTTCGTGCCCCCTCCCCCGGGCCATGCCCCCCCTCGCGTGCTCCTCGGGTTTCAAACTCCGCAGACCCTGCACAGAGCGCTCCCGAGCCAACGCCTGGCATCTCCCCGCCGTTTCCAGTGCTTCTTCTCCTCCTCCTCCTCCTTCTCTTCCTCCTTCTCTTCCCCCTCGTCCTCTTGCTCCTCCTCCTCCTCGTCGTCCTCCTCCTCGTCGTCCTCCTCCTCCACGTCCTCGTCCTCCTCCTCCTCCTCGTCCTTCTCCTCGTCCTCGTCCTCGTCCTCTTCCTCGTCCTCCTCCTCGTCCTCGTCCTCGTCCTCCTCGTTCTCGTCCTCGTCCTCGTCCTCGTCCTCGTCCTCGTCCTCCTCCTCCTCCTCCTCCTCCTCCTCCTCCTCGTCCTCGTCCTCCTCCTCCTCCTCCTCCTCCTCCTCCTCCTCCTCCTGCTCCTCCTCCTCGTCCTGCTCCTCCTCCTCCTGCTCCTTCTCCTGCTCCTTTCTTAAGCCTGTTTTACACGGTCATTTTTGCGTCCTTTTTTCATCATTTTTCTGCATAGAAAGTGGATGAAAAAAGGACGTTCGTTTCTACGCAGCATGTTTCAGTGCCGAAACTGGATGAGAGTGATTCCAGCGTTTTAGTCATTTGTCTTTGTACGTCATCATGAAGAAAATACTTCCTCTGGACTTCTTGCCCCCCCCCGGGCCACGCCCCTTCCCCCCCCCGCGTGCTCCCCGGGCCACGGCCACATACTCCGCAGGCCATGCACAGCGAGCTCCCGAGCCAACGCCTGGCCTCTCCCCGCCATTTCCAGTGCTTCTCCTCCTCCTGCTCCTTTCTTAAGCCTGTTTTACACGGTCATTTTTGCGTCCTTTTTTCATCATTTTTCTGTATAGAAAATGCATGGAAAAATGACGTTTGTTTCTACGTAGTATCTTTCGGTGCCGAAACTGGATGAGAGTGATTCCAGCGTTTTACACGGTCATTTCTGTCTTTGTACGTAATCATGAAGAAAACACTTCCTCCGGACATCGTGGCCCCACCTCCAGGCCACGTGCCTCCCCGCCCGCGTGGTCCACGGGCCTCAAACTCCGGAGACCCTGCACAGCGCGCTGCCGAGCTAACGCCTGGCCTCTCCCCGCCGTTTTCAGTGCTTCTCCTCCCCCTCTTGCTCCTTTCTTGGTTTGAAATATATTTCTTTATTAATTATATTTAGTAAGAAAATATACGATCCCTTTTTTTATTGGCTAGATGACAGGTTTAGAATAATCTACAGAAATAACTAAAACAACACGTACTCTCTTGCCCGTATTTTCATGCATAATAACACGCAAAGTCCTCAAATTTTCGAAAAATTGTACTTGACTTTTTTTTCAAAATCTAGTTTTAAGGGCCATATTTTATTTAGGGGAAAATATCTATCTTCGTATTTGTAGTTGTAAGAAGACGCGGAAAAAGTTTGCAAATTTCAAAAAAAAATAGAGTTCTTAACGAACATGGGTCCTGCACCATAAACGTCCTTTACACTATCCAACAACATTTAATGAAAAACAATGGAGCAGTTTGTTTGGAAAATTTTGAAAATGTCCCAGGGGCTTATTGTAAAGTACATCCCAAAACTAAAATATCGGTTTCAATTTCGGTTTCAAGGGGCCGCGTCATCAACCAGATCGAATGTGTAATAATATTAATAAATTTGGAGAAAATAGGCAAAACGGTTTAGCCGCTAGGATTGTTCGGTTGTGCAGAGATGTAGCGGCGGCGTTGGTGTAACGGTTAGTGTACCGGACTGTTGTACCCAAGTTCGCGGGTTTAAACCCGATCGAAGCCGTGGAATTTTAAGGGCGAAAAAATCCTTCTTACGCCTTCCTTCGGAGGGGAAGTAAAGCCGGCTGTCCCATGTTCGTAGATTTACTTGCATGTAAAAGATCCTCAAGCCTAAATGACGCCTCTGAGCTAAATTCAAAATCGCCTGTTTCTCGCCAAAGAAATACCTCCTTTCTCTGCTAGATGAAAGGAGCGTAGCGAAATTTCCGTGGTAAGACGGAAGAGCGGGCCTGATGGCCCGAGTCTCGCCACGTAAAATAAGGCAAATTCAATTCAATTCAATTCAATTCAGAGACGAACGGAGAGGCTGACTTGCCGTCATTCTATTTTTCGGGATTAAGAACCCACAAAATATGGATTCTGACTACACCACGTGTTAGAGGATATTTTTTATAAATTTAGCAAGTGAATTTATCCACATTTTCGTTACCAGGACCCTGTAATGAGAGTTTTCTTCCAAAAGTTCGCCATTTTTTCGCGGAGCATTTCATAACTTTCTCTCTACTCCGTAGTGAGAAAGTAAAAATAGAAAGATTACTTAAAAAATATTTATTATTTTCGATTACTTAAATCAATGTTTTGACAACTTATTTATGTTATCATTTTCACGAATATCTATTTTTTTTCAGACGTACATAACAAAATACAACATAAGATGACAGCATAAATAAGTTGTCGAAACGTTGTTTTAAGTAATGGATATCAATAAATATGTGAATGCATCCTTTCCTCCCTCCTTTTTGTAGATTATTGTAAATCTGTCGTATGTTTGAATTGTTTATGCTGAGAATGTTTTTGAAGAATACTTCTTAAATACAAGAAATATCAATATTCACTTCCACATATTTTTTTAATCATCGGAACAGTCAAGACTTTTGTCAAAATTAAAAATGCAATACTTCGGTTCTCTAAGTGTTCTTATTGGAATACATAGTTAATTTCGAGTTCAAAGTGTTCTTAAAGCAATTTTATTATATCTTTAATTGAATGTCCACTTAAAAATACTTTCCCATACCAACTTAAGTAATATTTTTGCGAAATAAAAACTTTCTCTTTCGTAGACAAGATATAAATGTTGTCAATACATAATTCACAAGAAAGATGCTTGTAATGCTGCAGTAATTTCTTGCAATATTATCAACAGGAGTCTCTTAAGAAAATTACCACACTTATTACTACACCACCTCCACACAAGGATGCATTAAAACATTAGCGGTCTTCAGAAAGAAAATAAAAATACTTGAAGAGTGTGACTCAACGTCTTCCTGATTTGAAAGTGTTCTTCGCGAGGAGATAATTGTATTCAGTGAGAGAGATTGTCGACGCAGCTCGTGATTCTGCGCTCCGATACAATCTTCTTCCCGTCACTCCGTTTTCATCTTTCCATTTCCGCCTTTGCAGCGTTCGCGACTACTTCACTTGACAGGATCACCTTCTTTTCTTTTTCGCTGCAGACAATAACAATAAAAATCCGTGTGGTTTGAAAAGTTCAAAGCAGCTTCTTGCAGGAATTCAAATTACATAAAGATTTTTTTCGGAGATGATTGATTTTATGGCATGGTGTATTTTTATTACAAATAATATGAAGCAAATCCGCTGTGAAATTTAATATATAAAAATCGAGGTATAAATCGTACATGAATATAATCTCATTTCATGAAGTTAAATATGTCGGTTCTATGGTCATATACTGCAAAACATGATAAAAAGTATTCAATATGAAATTTTATTTTTTAATTTAACAATCAAACCTTATCTTATCGAGCGAAGACTGTCCAAAGAGTTCCAGTAATTATTGTTTAATAACTTATTTAAACAATGAACACGTTATTACATTTGATTTTATTTACGTGATTCCATTCTTGTGCTAATACACTTTTCGCATCGTTTTTACCAATCCACGAATAATCTCTCAAACTCTTTTTTGAAATTCCTCAAAGTTTTCTACGATGATTAAAAGTAAAGAATGCCTAGCATCCTCTGAAACTTTTCCTTGTCCTATTGTTAGTATTGTAAAATACACACTTTGATTATTGTAATACTTTAAAGATTTTTCTTCGCTTAGGCTTGACCATAATTTCTAAAAAATTCTGGAAAAAATATCGAACGATATTCCTGTCGTAACATCTGATTACAGTACTCAATAGGTTACCAAATTCGGCCTAACGGCCTCATTGGGCAATTTTCCAATGTCGAATTGCAATCAGATCCTTTACGACACCAACATCGTAAATCACTTTTGCGTTTTTTTGGTAAAGAAATATTTTAGGTCCATTTGCGTTGACTGTGAAATTCAGATGCGAATCTGCGTCTCGAGGTGGGAGCTGGCTAAGTCTCCGCCGCCCTCGAGGCCGTCAACGGGCTCTTGGTGCGGCCCGAGCCTTCTCCTTTGCGCGCGGGGCAATCACTCACGCGCGGATTCGCGCAGTCACCCCAAAGAGCCGCGACGGTGGCGCTCGCGGCGGCGGGCGCGGCAGTCACGGACGCTCTACGCCATGCTCAGTGTTATTGTTAGAGTGCGGAAATTTCTTTAAATATGTACATAAATCTCTCTCTCTCTCTCTCTCTCTCTCTCTCTCTCTCTCTCTCTCTCTCTCTCTCTCTCTCTCTCTCTCTCTCTCTCTTCTCTCTCTCTCTTTCTCTCTCTCTTTCTCTCTCTCTTTCTCTATCTCTTTTTCTCTCTCATTCTCTCTCTCTCTCTCTTTCTCTCTCTCATATATATATATATATATATATATATATATATATATATATATATATATATATATATATATATATATATATATCATCTTTAAGTATTATATAAACAAAAGGGAATGAGAGTACGTGTGTCTCACGCAGTCGCAAAAATTAGTTCACTGATTTTCCTGAATTTTCCACTCTTCGTTTTTATTAGTAATGGGAGTGTTTAAAGAGTAGTTTGAATTAAATCTGACATGTGCGATAGTGTTAATGATGATTTATTCGCTTATAACGACTCTAGAGCATCTGAACTCTATGCAACCCGCCCGAATATTAAGCGCGTCTTACCGCCATACAACTATTCTGCCCCTGCGATTGTGACGTATCGGCCGGAATTTACACTCAAAATTGGTGAGCACAAATATAAATTGATAAGTTCAATAATTTATTCCATTTGTATTTATTGGAGGCACCCCTCTAGAAAAAACCGAAATTGAAAGTTAAAAAATATGTTGTTTAAAAGAACTGTCAATTTATTGAAGAAAGAACTTCACTCTATCTTTTGCTTGAGGCAAGCTGAAAGAACTGAAGTGCGCTTAACGGTATTTGGTGGACGAAGATTTCCATACGCACACGTGTTGTCTTGGATGAAGAATATGAAAGCTGTAACTTTCCAGAATTTGAAAATTCATAGGCATCAAGATAATTTTCATTAAAATAATTGGAATGGTTGAAATAAGTGTCGTGGTGTGCGTACTGCCCTTGTAAAGATCTATAACAATCATAACAGGAAATTAAAAGTAATTACTATTAATATTATTCAATTTTTTTGTATTAGTAATGGAGGAATATTTTTCCGAGGCTAATTTCGAACAGGTCAGATTACCAAATGTTGCCTATAGTTAAGAGACCCGGCTCGAGAAGCAAGTGCTATCTGGTGCATTGACCTTAAGATGGAAAACACTCAGAAAATCAAACCAAATCTACGGAGTATTATTTCCACGATGAACAATGGATACATAGTTACCGTTGACAAGAATTGCTATGACGGGTTGATCGTGGTTAATTGTGTCTTGGTTTCTAGATTACCACATATATTCACGTTTCGTGTCTGTTTTCTTTGCTCATATTCCCGACTTCAGTCTGTGGTAATCCTAAAAGATCACACTCGTCAAATAGAAACTTGGTTACATTTTTATTACAAAGTTCATGAAATTGGTTTATAAGGTGTTTGGTTTTGTTATTTGATGCTCTTATAAAGTTTATATATTTTTTCTGCATGTAGCTGAACAATAGTACCCAAATAATATCTTACTCTTCTTATCTAACAAACTTTCCACATTTATTTAATAAAAACACAATTTTCAACTACTAATAAGTAGGTTAAAACGTGGCTCTTCTGCAGATAAAGCGTTTCCAGGAACTTTTACGCACGGCATCACACGAACTTCCATGGCACTTCTTCGCACTAACTTTTTGCCATTCCCACCCACTCTTCCCTTACTGCTTCTTACAATATGCATCGGGCTCGCTAACGAAGCTGCCCGTCCGGAGTCCGCCGGCGCTTGTTCGCCCCAGGGCCCTTCCCGCCCTCTCGGATGGGGCGCCTCCACAGGAGAGGCTTCGCGCAGCCCCTCGGGACACCGGGCCCTGTGACGGCGCCTCCGCCTTCGCCTCCGCCTCCACCTCCGCCTCCGCCTCCGCCTCCGTCTCTGCCCCGGCCTTCACCTTCGAACCACCCTCCACCTCCACCTCCGCTTCCGCTTTTGCCCTCGCCTCCGCCTCCGCCCCCGCCGCCGCCGCCCCCGCCGCCACTCCCGCCGCCGCCACTCCCGCCGCCGCCACTCCCGCCGCCGCCACTCCCGCCGCCGCCACTCCCGCCGCCGCCACTCCCGCCGCCGCCACTCCCGCCGCCGCCACTCCCGCCGCCGCCACTCCCGCCGCCGCCACTCCCGCCGACGCCCCCGCCGACGCCCCCGCCGCCGCCGCCCCCGCCGCCGCCGCCCCCGCCGCCGCCCCCGCCGCCGCCCCCACCGCCGCCCCCGCCAACCCCGCTGCCTCTGCTTCCGTCTCCGTACCCGTTTTCGCCTCCACCTCCGCCCCCGCCTTCGCCTCCACCTTCGCCTCCGCCTCCGTCTCCACCTCCATTTCCGCCTCCGCTTTCACCTCCGCCTCCGCCTCCGTCTCCGCCTCCGCCTTCACCTCCGCCTCCGCCTCCCCTTCGCCAACGCCTTCGCGCCCACCAGAAAATGTACATGACATTTTTTAAAGAGATCATTTTTTCTCACCCTTACGTTGTGAGGGCGAGAAAGTAAACTCAACATTTCGACAGGAAAAACTCTTGTTGCCGAGCGAAAAAGAGGATAAATCTTGTTCTTATATGTAGTAAATTACTTCCTCTAATACGTTCTGTACCCAGAATCCATGTTCTGATGGTACTTTATAACTAAAAACCGATTCACAGTAAAACGTCTGTCCAACTATCTGATCGTCAGTTCGTCTCTTTATCTGTCTGTGCTCAACCCTAGTGTCAAAATTGATCGGCCGATTTAATGATCGATTTATCCGCCGATAACTTCTAAATAAAACTTCGCAAACTCATTAATGTCTATATGTTCTGAAAGAAAACTTCCGAATATGTAAAATAAACACTGTCTTATTGCAAATAGCAACTCTGTTGAACAACTAATTTGCGAAGAAGTACAGGTTTTAGGTTACAGACGATCTAACAGCTGACTACATTGATAATCAATTACATATCGTATATTTCGTTACGGCACTGTGTCATGCTATATCTAGAAAACTCTGCAACGTAATTTAAATGCAACGTAATTTAAATCGGTGGATTGAATTCCGGACTTCCATAATGCTAGACAACTGCTACGATGAACTTTGGAATTATGTTTCCCACCCACTGTTTCAGGCAATTTCCATTATGAAGAACCGCAAGTCTAAATGAAATGTGTAGCTTTCCTTTCATACCCTCGTATTGAGAGGTTTAATTCTTATTTTCAAGCATTTTAAGCTTATTAGAAAAGAGCGTATTGCAAGAGACGGCTAAAATATTAGTGGTACATCAATTTTTGTACAGATACTTGTTTATATAAACTTTACAAATAATACGAAAAATTTCTCGACCACTTGTTGGACCGCTTGGTTTCTATTGTACCTATTTTTGTTAAAGTGCATAGTATTTAGATCGATGAGCAAGTATCACTCGACAAAGAAGTTCACACTTATCCGATTCCTCAACACGTTTATGTTTAACATTTTACTGCTCTCTTGTATTCCATTCAAATACATATGTGCAGGATTTAAGTTCGCGAAGCACATTTTCTTAATATTTCTCTGGAACAAATTATAAATATGCAATCAATCAAACAAAATAATAAAACATATTCGCGACGTAAAAGCTGCCAATCAATTCTACAAGATTTGTCACGTGAAATATCTCTGACATTAAAATGATCAGGCTATTCATTTCCCGGAATACTGATGCAAACATGTTAATGGGTTCCAACAACAATTCATGGGCGTTCCATCTCTAGAAGAGCATGAAGAACTACGCAAAGCGATCGATTTCGAGGAATTCGGAGAGTTAAAGACATCGCAACCGGTCGAATACTAGTTTATGATCTCAATATTTAGCTATGACTAGTCTGCATTGTTTACAGCCCCCTAAGGTAGGCGTGTTCGATGAGTTCCGGGAAATCGGTAATAGGACACTGTCCACAGCGACATGGCCTCCCCTCCACCCGAAAACACATCGCCAGGGGGTAAAGCCGCTCTCCGAAGTCCAGCGGCGGATGCAGCCAACTCGTCGACCAACTCCAAACTGGCGAGTGCGGCGCCGCGCGACAATGCCCGAGCGGCGCGGGCGGGACGCGCGAATCGCATTAGCGCTAATTAGAACGCGGGGGCGATAAGTGGCGCTGACAGGGGGCAAACGGCTCGGCGCCATGCCTGCCGGACGCGCACGCCGCCTCTGCCACCCCCGCGCTCTTCGCCCCGACCGCTACGGGCCTGCCTTCTACGTCCCTACCCTCTTCGTCGCCCTGCGCTCTTTGCCCCCGCCCCCTTCACACCCCGTCTTTGCCCTCACCCTCTACGCCCCCGCAATCTACGTTCCCTTCGTCTGCGCCCCCGCTGTCTTCGCCCCCACGCTCATCGCTCCCGTCCTCTTTGCCCTGTCCTCTGCACCCCTGCTCTCTTCACCCTGACCTCTTCGCCCCCACCCTCTTCGCCCCCGCCCTCTTCGCCCCCGCCCTCTTCGCCCCCGCCCTCTTCGCCCCCGCCCTCTTCGCCCCCGCCCTCTTCGCCCCCGCCCTCTTCGCCCCCGCCCTCTTCGCCCCCGCCCTCTTCGCCCCCGCCCTCTTCGCCCCCGCCCTCTTCGCCCCCGCCCTCTTCGCCCCCGCCCTCTTCGCCCCCGCCCTCTTCGCCTCCGTACTCTTCGCCCCCAGCCGTATCCCCCCGACCTCTTCGCCCTCCACCCTCTTCCCCCCACCATTTTCGCCTCGGCCGTCTTCCCCCCGCCCTTTTCACCCCTTTTCGTCCCCGCCTTCTTCGCCCCCGCCCGTATCGCCTCCGCCCTCTTCCCCCCCCCGTTTTCGCCCAACTCTTTTGCCATCGCCGCCTTCCACCTGTCCTTTTCGCCCCCGCCCTCTTCTCCACCGCTCTCTTTTCCCCCGCTCTCAACACCTTCATCGCGCCTGTTGTCAATGCATCAACCGTCTCCACATGACGTCTTCTTCTTTAACACCTTAGCCTTCGGCCACCTTTATCTTCTACGCTGATTTATTTCCATATTAACGTAGAAACAAGTATTAAAATGTTGAACAATACATTGTTTTCGTCGTTTTCCTTTAAGAGAAATACCTCTTCCTGATTCTCCGAAAGACGACCTGTACTTTAGATCTATATTTCTTTCGTGTAGCCAATGTCTAAATTTTGGGATGAAATTAATTATGTTAAAAAAGAATGAAAAAGAGCAAACTTTTTTTTTTTCTTTCTTGCCTTTCTAACGCAATGCGTAAATTTATTTTTTTGCTTAAACAGAAAATATTAATATAATTGAATAACACAAATTTACCATTTCTGGTGATATTTCTCTTTTTTGTGAGAAATTAGTGTTGTAAACGTGAAGACAACTTTTTTCTCTTTTCCTCACGTTTCTTCAAAATTTCTATTAGGTCAGACGTATTTAAGGATTATTAGAAAATGTTCATTTAACGTAATCAGTCAGAGTGTTCATTAAAAAGGTTACGATTTAATGCAACAGTAAACTACTGATTGCGGAAAGACGAGTTTACATTTCCCAGATAGCGAGAAAAATCTGTCGCAATCACAGACTTATTGCAAAAGTAAATAACTGGAGAGAGACCGTTACTTTCTTTAGGTTCGTCAAGACCCAGTTCCCACAGCAACTTACGTGTGGGCCACAGGTTCTTCCTCAGACGATGACAAACTCTCCTCATTAACTCTTTGCCTCGACGAATTTCGTTTCCAACGGCGCTTGGCGACGAGGAAGATCAACATTTCAAACGCGTAAACATTTCGCTTGAGGAAGTGACTGCTTCCCGCGGCTTTGAAGTGCGTCACGATGAATTCAGAGAGCTCAGCTCCAGGGGATTTTAATTAGCAGGTCGCTATGAATCTCAATCCGGGAGTCAATTTTCGCATTCCTGTTGTTGTTCAAATGAGCCTTCGGTATTTATATTTTCTCGCGTAGGGAGGATTATAACAGACCGATTCACATTTAAATGACGTATTGATTGTGGTCAAAATGTGTTTGCAGGTTTGTATTTTTGATGGGGTGTAGAAATGAGAACGTTTCCTTAAATATCAACTAATTAGCTGCATTTAAAGGACTTCGCATCCGAATTATAAGGGCTTACAATGTAATGGCCTCCTCTTGTTACGTAAAGCAGTGGTATCAAAGTCACCAAATGAACCACCCCAATCCAAAAGGAAGCCCCTAACTTCCCCTCTCTAATCCTTCTCTTCCTTCATTTTTGCCTTCCTACCATATTGTTTCAGTTTACGTCTAGATGTAGCAGTTAAGCCCATCAAAAAATATTTAGATAGTGTTCATTGCCAACTTTGGAATACACTTTTCAATGGAAGAAAAATAAATTTATTTTTATTAAAAATGTGGGGGATCAGATCCTTGAAGTATCCTAACAAAATTAGGTAAAAATTAATACACCACACATACCGAAAATAAATAATTTAAATAATATGTCGGTAGTTACACCACTATCATTATTTTTTGCCTGTCGCTAAGGGCAGATTGATGTCTAATACATTCCGCCAGAGGCCTGTAGAATTGCAGCAGAACTGGTACCCACAAATTCGCTAGAGGCCAGTGGCAGGCGAAAGATAAACACTTGTAATCGAATAGCAATGTACTGTGAAACAAAATAAAACAAAATTACAGTATTTTATGAAAATTTGAAACAACTACATTAAAAAATAATAATTTTATAAACCGTCGTTTGTATAAAATTGATATTTTTCCTCTTTCTCAATGATTGAATATGAAGTAAGCCCAGGCAACGCCGGGTATTTTGCTAGTGTTATATTATTTATTATATATTATTTATAATTGTATTACAATTAATATTATACAATATTATATTAATATTAATATATATTAATATTATACAATTTATATTCTATTTACAATTATAAATAATATATTATTAAATGTATTATTTATAATTGTATATAATATCCATAATATACGAGTAGAATGCCATCCTTTAACTCAATTAAATATTTTATCGTAAGATATAATTTAATTAAAAACTGTTGGCGCGTAGACGGTCAAATAAGTTCAAATTTGGCGCCATTCTGGGAATTCAGTCATTTGTAACAATTCTTTGGCGCTAATTAACGGCGAAGAACTTATATTTCAAACGTACCGCGTCCGAATCCACTGGCGAACTTTCAGAGGAAATGTATGGCATTCCTTTCGAATGCAAGATTCGGACCACTTTGAAAGAAGACCGATAGACCGCAACACGTTCTGGCCTGGCGGCGGAGAAGCTTGGGCATTGCAATAACTTCTCGGAATACGAATTTTTCCACCTAAGACTCGATGAGATCGCATTATTTGAGAATCTGGAGCCGAGAAGTTTCGAGACACCCGCCTCGCTCGTGTGCAGAAGCGAAGCAATACGTGAGTGTCGACTGCACATGAAAAATGCATTATTCCGTCGGGTTAGCACTACAGTTGCCTAGCGGATTAATGCGCGTGCCGTGTGTGAATCTCACTACCCACCACAATTACAAGCACAATTACCCACCACAATTACAATTACAAGAACGTTTTCCGTTCGCCTCAACCAGGTAATCCAGGCTAGCACTTCTCTTCATTCAACACTTAATTATTATTACGCTGAGAATGCTAACTGTCGATGTATTTGAAAATGAATCAGGGCGACAAAAAAGTAAACTGGTGTGTTAGATGCAAGGCTGAATTTCTTCAGAATAGCTCTCCCAATATTTCGCTGCTTCAACAATACCAGTATTTGAACAATAGCCCAATAACAGTAATGAGCAACCGTTTATTTTAAAACTATTACTCATTACTTAGAAAGACTGAAACTGCAATTACCAAAAGAAAGTCCCCTTAAAGTAACTTTTTGCGTCTTCTATGAACTAACAAGTTTACCATGAGATAACTTTCCAAACCCTTTCGTAGATGCTCCTGTGATTTTAAACTTCTGTTTATATTGTGAAGAAGTTAAATTCGATTTCGTGCGCGATTTTTCAGCATAGTTTTCCAACGCTGTACGGAGAGGTGTGGAGTAGGGAAGACCGTCCTTCGCTAAGTCATGGAGTGTTGACTTAGGGGAGCGGTGTTGACGCTGGCGCACAGAGTTTCGAGCGCTTCGTCTTGTGCTCGACAGTTAAGGGAACTGCTCTGCAAGGAAGGAAATGGGCTTTCTATCTGATTCCTCAAAGTAATATCATGAGAAAATTCTTATGATACTGCCAATAATATTGCTTTCTATGTACGTACCTTTGGTTCAAAATATATTTATAGTTTGGAATGGGGTAATTGCTTACCTCTTTCAGCAAAATTCATCCTTGTCGGTTTCTAGTTGACCTACAGTATAAACATTATACATTTTTTAAATTGTATAATTTGGTATTGTTATTCTAGATTGCAAATACTCCGCTGGACATTTAAAAATAAATTTTTCATGATTTAAACAAAGCTTTTTTTAAACAACTTTCGAAGAATACATTTACGCCAGACGGTAAAGAAAATGTGTACTTTGCTTGGCAATCTAATAAGATCTAGTGGTTTCACCGTAAGGGCAAATGTCAACAAAAGAGCAGACCAACAAAATCGTATAGGACTTTTTTTAGGGGAGGGGCTTAGGGTGGGGGAGGGAAGATTTTTGGGTTCTACTTGGGAACGGTAGTCATCATATACCCACATTTTTTTCCAAAGAGATAATTTACTCCAAGTACACATTTTCCCATATCCCCTCTACGCGTAAAACAAATTTATGTTCGTATCTTTAATTAACTGAAGAATTCCTTCTTCAAGGAACAATTTAGTCTCGCACATTCTTGAGAACCTTCTTGAAAAGAAACTTTGTCATGAGCACAGCGTTGTAGAATGTGGAATAAAATTCAATTAAATAT
Organism: Gryllus longicercus; assembly: GCA_038098605.1. NCBI lineage: Eukaryota > Metazoa > Arthropoda > Insecta > Orthoptera > Gryllidae > Gryllus > Gryllus longicercus. Next base: position 398,650 of record JAZDUA010000695.1, read on the forward strand.
TCTGCGTAGTAAATTAAGACGCTGTTGTTGAAATATTTTGAAGTATTTTTAGAAATGTTAGCAATTCCGCAATTTTATCGACTGTCATTTAACCGAAATAAATCGGGAATTGTGTGTACATAGCATATTGTGTTTTGTAGAGCTCTAGCATATAACCCTGCCTTGCTCGGGTATTTATTTATCTCAATCACGTAAAACATTTAAAATAATTAATAGCATTAACAGTGTAAAATTAAAGTATTTCTTACAGCGCCGTGACGTCCGGCTTCTCTTAGTCACGCTCCGACACACACCGCCCACTCGCCTTACCCTGACATACACGCCGCAATCATTGAGCTGATACGACCATTACTACCACCATAGTTGCAGATCAGCATTGTACAGTATGTGTATTGCGGGTTGCATACGAGCCTTACTTGGTTTTTACTTTTTAATTCTACTCTACGTTCTTACGGTACATAACCCATTTTTGCCACTTTCCTGGTTGACCGAGTCAATATTGGTTGTCAGGATGCTGTAACCAACTTCTTGTTTGTTTCCTGCTACACACAACTTATTAACAATTTCATTTTGAAATCATTGATAAAATATAATGCGGTGTTGTATCATTACATCGTGGTGGATTTAGTCCACTGAACCTCTAGGCCTCCTGGAACAATTGTATCCTTTTCCTGCCTCTTAGACGGTTCTTTTCATAAACCACCGTTCTGTATAGTCATATCATGTGTACATCTGAATGTCAGGAACTGTAGCGCGTCTTTAACGCTGTGTAAATATTATCCTCAGTCTAGTGGAGCTACGAATCTCGGAAATGCGCACACAGCCAAGATAGAGACTCAGGGGAAAGTGGAAAATTGCAAAAATATGTTATTAGTAATATGAAAAACAGGTGATGTGTGTTTTTACATATGTAATCATGTACAGAAAAGTTATATAGATAATTATTATTGTAGAGAACAGTCATACGAGAGCAATGTTTTTGTTTTGTGAATTTCTAACTTTTTTTTCACACTCACATACACACACTATTCTCGCCCACTTGTCAGGAGACTAGTCGAGAGCTTAGAGATTGTCCAGACTTGGACACTGTTTCACCGGGGGAGATATCTGAGGATGTAAAACTGCACGTTGACGTGTACGGCAGGTCGGGATCTCTCATTCCAACTGCGAGGAAAACATTGCCACATCCTAGCTATAACATTTCCTATATTTTCGGTAGTAATGGCCTAAGCAGTTGACCCGCCCATATCTAATAAAAATGAAATAATTATAGACGTTGTCATTGCCAACAATAGGATTTAATATAATAGCAGCTTTCGATGGCTTAGCCAACATCATCAGTTGTTTGATACAAGGAGAAAAAACAAAAATATAAAAATATTTTCTCCTTGTATCAGACAACTGATGATGTTGTCTAAGCCATCGAAAGCTGCTATTATATTAAATCCTATTGTTGGCAATGACAACGTCTATAATTACTTCATGAAAAATGCCAACGATAACACACCACAACACCTATATGCAATAAAAGTACTCACTCACACGGTTTCCTGCACAGTTGATTTCCGTTATTCGCGCATGAACCAAACGCACAACCGTGACTGCGTGGGGCCTCTGGCGTGCGGCGGCTGTGTTTAGGCCCCGGCCGCGCCGTCGATGCAACGAGGCAGTGCCATGTTCGTCTCGCGCATGCAGCTCCAGCGGGCACCAGGGTCTCTCAACTCTCATATATCGTGGTAGAAATCATTACGGTGTCCATTGACGCACCCAAAAACATTAATCAATCAATCAGCCATTCAAAGTACCCACCTATAAATAAGTGCGCGGTTCCTCACCCGATCTCCCGCACGCCACGGAGTTCAGCTGCTGTCTGGAGGAGGATTCTAGCGGCCGGCTGCTCTGCTCAGTAGTTTTACGTGGTTTCTCCAATCAAACCCAGGCATATGCCGGAGTGGTACCCTGACAAACGGGGCACGGCCCGTGCGCGATTTTTCCTTCCTCTTTCTTGTCCTTTCTTCACCCCTTACTTACATACACTTACCCTTACATATTCTACACTACCACATTCACAAGCCAGGAGGCAGGTCGGTAACGTAGAACTTGTCCCGGCTGGGGAGGTGGAAGATACATGGCTGGTGGGAGATACATGGTTGGGCAAAATCCCTGCAAGCCGAGGTAGGTCGGCACCGGTGCTCGCCATACAGCGGGGGAAGATCACCACGACGGCGGCGATGGTGTAACGGTTAGCGTTTCGGACTGTTGTTCCCAAGTTGGCGGGTTCAAACCCGATCGAAGCCGTGGTTTTTTAAGGGCGAAAAAATCCTTCGTACGCCTTCCTTCGGAGGGGAAGTAAAGCCGGCTGTCCCATGTTAGTAGATTTACTTGCATGTAAAAGATCCTCAAGCCTAAAAGAAGCCTCTGAGCTAAATTCAAATCGCCTGTTTCTCGCCCAAGAAATACTTCCTTTCTCTGCTAGTTGGTGAAAGGAGCGTAGCGAAATTTACGTGGTCAGACGGAAGAGCAGGCCTAATGGCCTGAGACTCGCCACGTAAAATAAGGCATTAATTCAATTCAATTCAATTCACGACCTCCCGTGATAAATCATGCAGTACACTTACGGGTCTAATGACCTTAGCAGTTCACGCGCCCGGAATGATCAATCAATCAATCATCAAAACGCACGTTCCGGCGATCCGCGCAATGAACCGGTGGGCGAAATGAACCGGCGACTAGCCCCGCTCGCCGTCTATTTGTCCCGCTCACTCAAGCCAACAGGCATTTGGCGACGGCTGGCGACGTCCGTGCTTCTTGCGGCCATTCGTCCCGACAGGCGAAAATAAATACGACACGGTGAGCGTTTGTCATGTCGCTTGCTCTTGTTCGGAATTTGTACCTACGTCTGTTGCACGGCCCCACCGTTCGAAAAGTTGGCTCACGCACTAGTGGCTACTCCTAGTGTAGCGAGAAAGTTGCTGCATCATTTCACATACGTGAATAAATCCTAGATCTGAAACGGTCATCTAAAATGTAATCGTTTTAAAACTCTTTTATCATAAGTGTTAAATATTTTATATAAGTGTATCATTAATACCGTTTGCCCCACATTGAGCCAGCAAATTTGAAACTATTTTGATTATTATACTTGCAAATATAAGTAAGGTAGCCCTCGCTCGGCAAGTCAATTTGAGACTGTTTTATATTATTATTATTATTATTATTATTATTATTATTATTATACTTGAAAATATTTATTTTTAGGTATTTATTAACGCCCGATTTCCACGTTTTTGTATAATTAAATACTCTATACGTAGGACGACGTTCTATCCAGAATACCATTGTACGACATGAGGTATTTTTTATTGTATTTTAATCAATATTTCCCTTGGTACATCTGGGTATGTCTCACTTTCTTATGATTTAAATGTTGACAGTAAACAAATTCTTAATTTTCGGAATTAACACGATGCGACATGACAATAATTGGATATTGTTACAGAATGTAAAACGATGTAATATATTATATTATATATTCCATCTTTTGGAGATACGTGCTGATAGCTTGGAGGTGTTTCTTTGGTTAGCGAAATAGTAATGTTTTCTCATAATATTATGAGAGATAGTTCATGTTTGCCAAGAGATAATAGCTGCGAATTTTCTTGTATATATTCATGATATAGTTTTTGTCTTTGATGCTCACCATGCAAGCGACTCTCGTATATCGCTAACAATACCATACAATAATATTTTCTCGATCTTTCGCACGAAGATGCAAATGTATGCTTTATTTGAAATACTATAGTGGGGCAACCAGCATATTCACATTTCATATATGATATTTACATTTCATATTTGAGATTCAATTTTCAGATATTGATGAAATACCTCAAAAATTCATAAAATAATGAAAAACCAATTTTATATATTATATATTTTCAAACATAAATGTTTACTGACTAAGAATGTAAATGAGCTAGAAAATTGTTAGGTAAATTAGATATAAAAATGTTACAAAAGAAAACTCATTGACAAAAATCTGCAGTAGCCATTATACATAAGAAAAACTCAGTATGCGTAATCGAGCATTAAAAAGTGTCTCAGAATATTGTTTTGTATAATGAGGATGACCACCTATCGCCGTCGTTTTCAAAATGGAAAAACTGCAGCAGTTAAGGTATTATGCTCGTTAGATCGACCATGTTGAAGCACCACCCAAAAGTACTTTATGTGAGAGCAGAATCTCTGTTCTTCAAGTGGCTAAGAAAAACATTACCAAATACCGACCTAATTTTTTAATAAGAGAAGTGTAAATTAGTACAGACTCTTTCGCGGGCATGTTTTTTTAAGTTATTGAAAAAACTATGTGGTCAGAAGTACTTTTTTCTTTTATTCAATACGTAGTACATTTTTGTAGGAATCACCGAAAAAAAGGAACCATTGGAGTATACCAGATCCATAATACTGTAACAAGGAAACTTGTTTATTAAATATAACAAACCTCAGCGGACATTCAGAGGAGTAATTGATAAGAAAATACTGCTGCGAAATTCATCGCTACCAGAAGTACTCGCTCTCGGCCTAGGAGTTTGCTGTACACATCGTGCCATCGTTTCTCTTGAGGTAAGATAAAATCTACCCTAACTTAAAATGTTGTACCACACACAACCACATATATTTGACGAAAATTCACTGTCAATGTAAACAATGTTGACTAATATTAACGGAGAAAGAAAGAAAAGTAAGGGCTCCGCGCCGAAGTCAACCTAACCTGTATTGGGTATTGCCAACCTGTAAAAATAAAAAAATCGTTCAAGTGACTAAATGTATTAATAAACATTGTATTTATAGAGAAACAATTCAGAACTTCTTTTAACTATTTAGAAATAATTATTTAAATACTCCGTTTCCGTTTAAAAGCAGCTAATGATAAACAGTGGATGTAAAAAATGGTCATGTGTTTGACTAGTGACTGGCACCAACATACTACCCTAATTCGCACTTTTCGCGTCGAGAACAAGCAGGCGCTTAAGTCCCTTCCGGCACTTCGGCACATTGCGTTCTGCATTATCCAAACTGCCGAAAGGGGCTTCTTGCCCGACGCCGCTCAGCACCACTTGTCCAGTTACGACTGTGGCCCACCCCCGCCAGCCACTGCCCGAGCCCGCCCGCCTACGTCAGTCCATGCCCGCCCACGCCACCTCACCCCCGTCCCCACCCGTCCACGTCCGCCATCGCCTGACCACGCTCTCGCTCACGCCCCAGACCGACCCCGACCGACCCCGACCGACCCCGACCGCCCCCGACCGCCCCCGACCGCCCCCGACCGCCCCCGACCGACCCCGACCGACCCCGACCGACCCCGACCGACCCCGACCGACCCCGACCGACCCCGACCGACCCCGACCGACCCCGACCGACCCCGACCGACCCCGACCGACCCCGACCGACCCCGACCGACCCCGACCGACCCCGACCGACCCCGACCGACCCCGACCGACCCCGACCGACCCCGACCGACCCTACCGCCCACGACCTCCCCTGACCGCCACCGACCGCCACCGACCGCCCACACCGCCCCTACCGCCCCTACTGCCCCCGACGGCCCTACCGCCCCCGATCGCCGCCGACCACCCCCGCCCATTCCGGCCGCCCCGCAGCCGCCACGCCGCCGCCCTGAATACTTCATCAACCTCCGCCGGCGCAACACACTGTTTCGGCGCTGATAGCCTTTTCAGGCGTCACTCGTTCCGTACCCTCCCTTTTTTCCTCTCTTCCTCTCTCTCCGGCGAGGAGAGGCGTCACTAACTTGTTCGTCGCCAACTTCCGGCTTCCTCATCCTTTCACCCCACCCTATCCCTCAGACCTCACCCACACCCCACCCGGACTTCCAGGGCGGAGCTCCCTTCATGTCCAAACACACGCCCCTCACGCGCTGTCCAGGGTGGCGGCGAAGGAAACTACAAGGAAACTGCATTAAGGGGGAGGGGGGCTACAAAATGCTACTACCGGCGCAGTTTCGCTTACATCGCGTCGGCGCCCAGTCGGCCGCGTCGGCGCGGCGCGCGCGCTTGTTGTACGAACGATTATAACCTTGTTTAGTTGCGGCGTAAACAACCCGGTGGCTTCTGCGGGGCCGGCGGCGTGAGTAATGGCGGCGATGATCGCGCGCTCGTGGGCGCGTGGACGCGCGTTGCTCGACACGCCGCTCGCCGGGAGAGGAGGGTCAGGGCGTCAGCTGATGTCACTGTAGTGCAGTTCTGACCGGGAGGACTTAGGTTCGAGTCCCGACGGTGGCAGGATTTACGACACTAGATTGTTAATTGGATCGCTGTCTGTTGGAGAATTCTAGAGGCCGGCTCTGATCGGTAGTTTTTCGTGGTTTGTCCGATCAACAGCAGGTAAATGCAGGAGCAGTGCCCTAACAAACGGGCCACGGAACGCGCGATCTTTCTCCCTTCCTCGTCCTTACAAACACACAAGACACTTACATGCACTACTCTGCCGGGAGAAATGCCGAGAGCTTAGAGCTTGTCTCTGCTGGGGTGGTTCCCCTTGTGGGGAGATACCTTGTTGGGAAAACCCCGCTAGGCAACGATATGTGGCGAAGGATCTCGCCATCGCGCGGGCGTAGACCACTGCGACTCCCCGACATACACTACACTTACAGAACCAATGATATTTGCAGTAGCCCGTAATCACTAACAATCAATCATTCAATCATCACATCACGACCTGTTCGCTGCCTCAGCGCGCGCCTGGCGTGGACACCTATAGTAGAATCGTCGCGCCTGCGTGCTTTGACCGTGTACTTACTTACTATTGTATTCAGCTGGAGCAAAATATACTAAATACAAAAATCAGTGTTTCTTAAAATTTGTTTGTAAAAATTTCGTTATGTTTGTTACTCGACCTTTTACATTGCAGTAAATTATGTTCAGGAATCGCTGTCACTCACTAGACTGCTCACATAGTATGTGTTTCATAAATATAATTACTCAAATGCAACGTTTCTAGTTTCAAAAAGAATGTTATTTATATAAACAATTTTTGAGAATCACCTATTTTAGTGTGAAACATTTAGTTTTTTCTATTCAAATTGAGTGGTGTATGTCTCACGATATTTACCTTCTTAGTTTGTCACTCTTAACTTCTCCTTTCTGTTTGAATGTGTTAATAAACTAATGTCACCTTCTGGCTCTGGTACTCGTAAGTAAGAAATGGATTAGAATGAACGAAGACCCGACATTTGTTTGTGTAGGGCTGATCGCGTGCTGAGTCATTGAACCTATTTTGTTACTCTCATTCTTGGCTACATATTTTCTATTGATACATGCAGATGCACTGTTACATGTTGTTACAAGCTTACTCTCTGCTGTCGTTCCCTATCTCTCGGCTGTTTTCTGTGCACAGCAATTCTCCATGATTCAGTCACTCCTCCATTATTCATCACCGAGCTTGTGTGAGATGAATTTTCGAGAATTAGGGTAATCAATGATTGGAAGAAATGTATTGTGAAATGTACTGTTATTGTTGTTTTCATTATTATTATTATTATTATTATTATTATTATTATTATAAAACACACGGGAGTGTTTTTCAAAAAGTATCCATTACATGAATTGACTTGCAAAGAAATAGATTATGAGCTGTAATTTGGAATGGGTAACGAAATTCACGGACAAATATCACCTACAAACATATCGTGAAAGCATTCCGTAAAAAGCCTTTTGAAAGGAAAACATTTTTTACATTTCTTCGCATGGCAACAGACGTTATTGAGTGAAGTGAATGAATGAGTAGGCGCAGTATGGTACCTTTTTCATTTCATTGTAATTTATAGGTTGTGAAACAAATTTTTGGAGACGTAGAAGTGTGGCTCAATAAAACTGCTCAAAAAGATGTATAACGCATCAAAATGAAAAATGAATTTGTACGAAAGACGCATTGAGATGAAACATGAAAAAACTGATTCTAATTTAATAACAGAGAGATAATTGAAAATATGGCAGTGACGTATTGGTCAATTATGTTGTCTTTACGGAGTAATCAAAAGAATGTTTTGAAAGCAACAGTATCATTAGAAGTCGTATTCTTGATTCGAACGCATACGCATTAGTCACAAAAGCTTTCCATTCGTGTTTTCGTGTTCACTTTAGGAAATTCGACTAAAAATGAACGAGTTTATTTTGAGCCACCATTCACCGAAAACATCGATTCAGAAATATTGGCAGGTTTTTAAAAACCTTAGTGTTCATATTTCAGTGCCTGTTTGTTGGGACCGTCAAATCACGTGGTTTATATTAAGAATCTTTAAATGAAAAGAACGATTTTTACCAACAATTTACTAACATTTCAAACAATGGATATTTTTTAAAAATTCGCCCACATATAATTGTATATATTATTTTACTCTCTGGTGACTGTAATCCAAAGGATCTTTAGACAAGCGGTGCTTTTACAAACACTATTCCACTCCTGAAATAACCACAAATAACGGTAGACAGCATGGTGGTACGCCCTATTCGGGGCAGTGTATCTAAAAAAAGTTCTGCGGTAGTCATGATTGATTGATTGTCAATTTTGTGTTTCCGGGCGCATCAACTGCTATAGTTATTTATCCTGTTTATCCTTCTTGTTTTTATTGAATTGAATTGAATTTGCCTTATTTTACGTGGCGAGACTCGGGCCATCAGGCCTGCTCTTCCGTCTGACCACGCAAATTTCGCTACGCTCCTTTCATCAACTAGCAGAGAAATGAGGTATTTCTTGGGCGAGAAACAGGCGATTTGAATTTAGCTCAGATGCGTTATTTAGGCATGAGGATCTTTTACATGCAAGTAAATCTACGAACATGGGACAGCCGGCTTTACTTCCCCTCCGAAGGAAGGCATACGAAGGATTTTGTCGCCCTAAAAATCCACGACTTCGATCGAGTTTGAACCCGCGAGCTTGGGTATAACAGTCCGGTACGCTAACCGTCACACCATCGCCGCCGCCAACGGGTATTGGCTGAGGCCTTTCCCCGCTTGATAATGAAAACCGACACCGACTTACACACCGAATTGCTGAGCTTTCCCCAACCTGCTGAGATGGCTCAGGGCAAGCAATTGATGTCACTGCTGTGGCATTCATTTGGGAGGTCCTACGGTTCTAATCCCAACGGTCACAATTTCAACATTACCTACATAGCTCGGTCGAGTTTAGCGGGTGTCTGGAAGAGAATTCTAGCTGCTGACTACTCTCATCGGTAGTTTTCCGTGGTTTCTCCGAACTATACCAGGCGCGTGCCGGAGCAGTACCCTAACAAACGGGCCACGGACCGCGCGCGATCTTTCCTTCCTCTTCCTTGACCTATCCTCTTCCCTTACACAAAAACAATTACTTTCTCTTCATTACCACACAGTTCAGAAGACCAGCCGGGAGGGGAGAGCCGGTCCCGGCTGGGGTGATACCCCACTAGGGAGAAATATTCGGACGGGAAAATTGCCGCTGTCCTACATGTAGGTGTGCACCGTATATCACTAACTATTGGGAGAGGAACACGGCCTCCTCCCGAGATAAAAAAAACATCAAGTGCACAAAAAGGTCTAATGACCATAGCATAAGCATCAATCAGTCGACCAATGAAAGTGATAAAGAAGGTCGTTCGTCAGTCCCCTCGCTCTTGCTATTCAACTCATATCTTCTTATTATGAAAATATTGTGAAAATATGAACGCAATAATAGGAATTGTGCATTGTGCCGAAGGTGCTTGATATTTTTATGGAATGGAAAGAACCGGAGAAAATGAGACCATCTAGTCAGACTTCATTAACGTTCGACCACCGTGAAGTACCCCCAAATAATACGAGTACTTTATGAAGGCAAAATAAAAGAAAAACATCTGTTCTCTATGATAAAAAGAAAAACTTTGACCCTTGCCGTCCTAATCGTTAAATAAAATAATTTTAAATGAATACTGGCACTTATGGAAAATCTTTCTATACTTGTTAGATCGACCACGGTAAAGAACCCGCAAAATGTATTTTAAATGAAAAAAAATTTTTTTTTCAAGTTGGTAGGGAAAAAATGGGCCTTACCGGCCTACTTTTTGAATAAAACAAGTTTAAATTAGTACAGACTCTTATGGAAAAAACTTGCGGGAATGATTTTTTAAGCGTTTGGAGAAGTTTTACGGAGATAACACCATTTTCTTTTATTTAGTTTAGTACGTAGTTAACTTTTGGAGGAATCAGATAATATTAAATGTAACAAACCTCACCGGACATTCTGAGGAGTAATTGACGAAAAACTGCTACGAAATTCATCGCAATCAGAGGTACTGGGACCAGGAATTATAGTGTTATATTGTACAAATTATTCTATTGCCACCACTCTTTCTCTCGGGTTACGAGAGAAATCCGCATTCATTTAAATTTGTATACCACAAATTATTTGACGATAATTCATTTTCCATGTACACAATATGTGCTTTTATTCAACGCAGAAGGAAAGAAAAGTGCGGGAGCCGAAGTCAAACCAACCTAAGTTAGGTAGTGCCAACTTATGAAAATGAAAAAAATGCCAGAGATTAAATATATTAGTAAACATTTTTTGTTCTAGAGCAATTATTCAATAAATATATTTTATCTATTTACAAATAATTATTTAAGTGCTCCGTTCACATTTACCACCAGCTATTGTTAATCTACAGATGTAATAAACGGTTGAGTGTTTCACTAACAATTGGCACGAACATACCACCTTAAGTTCTAAGAAATATTTCCTATATGGTAAAAAAAAAGCTGGTGAAGTTGTGAGGTGATTGCCCTCCTACTCCGCTTCGAGGTCCCTTCGACGAAGCTACTTTACAAATTCATTTCATTCACCGCCGCCTTTGCCCGCCAGAACTGTGTACCCTTCTTTCTCTCCACCATTTCCTTTGTTTATTGGCTTAGTTCCTTCTCCGATCTCGGGGCGAGAAAAACATGGCTTCTTCGCCGGGCGCTGAGAATTACGTCAGCCACCAATTGGGGCGATGCAAGCCGGGCCGGCCAGGCGACATTCACCCCTCTGTCCTCAACACCGCGATTAGCAGTCCTCAGCCACTTAAGATGCGCAACATCCATTTTGCCATGGTATGAATCGATTTCTCGTCTCTGAAAGCATTGAGGGTTCGCAGTCAATCCACATTCGAAAGTTGGATTGCATTATAATTTCCCTTTTCATTACAATTTTTTATTATTACCGATAATTAGCGGTGTCATTTGCAAAATTGCAAAATATAATTAATTATAAAGTAGCATGTATCATAGTTGTATCCGAATTTGATACAACTGTGATTCTTGCTGTAAAGAACGTGCTAAATACCTTATTTGGAGGCAATAAAGCATTTGAAATATATAGTTAATTAATAATTAAATGGGAATGTTCGTGTTAATTTCATGGTAGTTGTCATGGAAACTCTATATTTTGAAATGGGATTATTAAGAAAAGTACTGAATGGAGTATATTAAAAATAAACGTATATGGAAATTTCTTCTTGAAAAAAATTTAATAAGTAAGTTATTTCGGGAGGCAGTGGTAACAGAGTTGAATGAAAGTTTCACATATTTCGGTAGCAATTTTGAATAATATTTCTATTTTTCGTAATTCCTGTGATTTTAATAATCCATTCGATCCACGTAATGTCTTAATTTGCGAAATAGTCACACTAAATATCACTCGAAGTGCTGTGATATTACTTGGTTTTAAAAAAAGAATATCGGAGCTATTCTTTGAATCCCCAAGTGACCAACAATGACTCATTTACTCTATTCGATTATGACTTTCGTAAAATTAATGTCTTCAGCATGTATCGTCAATTGCGTAGTTTTAATTTTCCCGAACATTTGTGAAGTATCTTTTCTTCTTGTATTTTGTCCGCCATACAATATTTATTTTTAAACACGCAGAGCTTCTGATCATGCATTCTATTTGGTGTTTTTTAATAGTAGGGGATGCAGAATAAGAACTACAGAGTAATGCTAGAAAACAATTGTAATGAAATATACAAGTAGTTGATGATCTTCTTAAACTGTTTGTTTGTTGTTATTTTAATATTATTTAGATATTTGAATGTATTATACTAGTCTCCATTACTTCAGACAATCAAAAATGCCTATTGTTTTTTTAATAAAAACATAGTTGTATTTTTAAACATTCAAATTATTTTCCTTATCCTCTAAAAAGGTAGCAAAATAATATACGAAATATTTCTAAGATCTAATGTGATATATCCGTTAACTGGAGGTTTAATTGTCCGAATGTTTTAAAGTTAGTATTCCATGCTTTAATAAATCGCAGGAATGTATTATTCAACTTAATATCATTGAACTTTCTACCAATGATCTCATCCTGATCATAATCACCTTCATGCTGAATTTGGTAGGAATATGTTAACAATCTGGCTGCGAAAAAGAGATAATTTCAAATACGTTCCATTATGAAAGTGACTGAAAAGAATATTGTTGACATGCATTAGGATTACTGTTTATGGAATAGTTTTGGCTAATTGTTTAGCCAACGTAAAATTAAATAATAATGATAATAATGGTGAAGAAGAAGAAGAAAAAGAATATTAATCGTTCTTATGCTTCTAGAACTTTAAATCCATCTGGGCCCACACAGATTATAGTGTAGAACGTAAGGTTAGTCGCGGTTTGCCCAGTAGGTTGGCGCATTTCGCCTCCTCCGGATGCAATCCACATGTTGCATCCGAGAGAGATCGTTCGCGTCTGATTTCAGCGCGTCGCTTAGCGGCGATGTATCCCGGCGCGGCCGCGGCCAGAGATGTTAAAAAAGCTCCAACGCTTGGGCCGCGGGGCGCAGCACATGGCTGCGATGCGTGAAAGACAGGCGCTCGCCCACAGCCTCGCAGGACCGCCGGGGGGAGGGGGAGAAGGGAGGGGAAGGACGATGGTCCAAACGCATTGCGCACTCTCGACCCGCCAGCTCGCGCACTCGATACTCTAATGTACCCGACCTCCCGTCGACGCCTCTCCTGCCGCTCTGTATCGCTTCGGGCCACTTGGGGAAGGTATTCGGCCCTGTAATTAGCAACTGGCTTTTTCAAACGCCTGTTGACGTTCAAACAGAATTGCTCGTTTCTGCATCAGGAACGTTAATCGGTGATATGAAACGTTTATTTAAAAAAATAATCGCGTTCACTAAACGTAACCCCACAATTTTTGTAGAATTTTGACGGAATTGAATTAAATGTCCATTCATTTAATATATAACATGATGTGATTACATCGGCGAGAGGAAATAAAACGTGCAGTTGCTACATTAATTAACGAGAAAATGCATTTTAAAAATTATGAAAAAGAGATATTTTATATTGTGGTATTCACGGATTTTGAGTTCGTACAAAGGAATGTCTGTAATTAATCTTCCTCGTCGTTCTTGAGTGTTTTGTCATATTCGTTGGAATGTTAATTAACTTGAAGAATTTTGTCTCTGACAAATTGTTCACGTTTTTTAAACTATTTTTTCTCAATTTGAGAAATACTAATTTACTGCCCTTCCAGGATGTGAATTATATTGGATATTGGAACTGAAATGTACATTTAACATTAAAAAATTGAACATGATCTTCTTTAAAGAAGCCGAATTTTCTGCAAATTGCTATTTTATAAAAAGTTATATCGTGAGCATACATATTGTATTATGAATAACAAGTTTTATTTCTACCTGTTTTTCTTTTCATAAAATTGTGTACAGATTACGTTGTACAATTGTCAGTAAACGTAATTTACATTGGATATTTCCCTCTGCATAAGTTCAATAAAGTTTTCTTTTCACTGCTGAATTTTTTAAAGTTGTATAAACAAATCCAACTTGTACGCTATTTACGGAGGCACAGATGTATCGCATGTTCAGGAAGACAAACCGTTTTACCGCTACAGAAATATAGGATACTACAGAAGTAGTGCAGATATTAGAGTGCGGAGGAAAGAAGAGAAGGAGAAATTAAATGATAAAGCAAGAAATCAAAATTACGTTAACAGGTTTGCTATCAAGAAACAACCCAATAGTATGTTGTACATTTTCCAGAATTACTTATTATTCTCCAACCTTACTTCGAAGAAGTATCACAATGATATCTCGAGGTTAACATTGATTTCATTGGTTTTTAAAAGCGTACTTCAAAAAGTAGTTTCATTAAAACAACTATCACCACACTAGTAGAAGTGTAGTGACGTGATGATTAACAATTTGAACGTTGGTGTTTCTTTTGTCCCCTCCACAGTAACCCAGTGAAGAAGGGGAATTTATTATCTATAAATATTTTTACATTATGCTGCTGCCTTGCGGCTTAAGCAGCTACAGGCGGGGCTTTTTCTTACAACTAATTTACAATCTAGACTTAAAGTTATCTTAATTGCACTTTGGCATTACTAACTTACTAACGTTGGTGATGATGCTTTCTTGCAAGGGAGGTAATGTCTCCCGTTGGAGCGTCGCGATGAAGTAAGACTACAGGATATTAGTACAATTGTTATGTTCATGGATGCCTTGGCCTGAAGAACAGAGCTTTTCACGGAGTTCTATTTGGATAGTGTGAATTAGTGTAGTTTCAAGGACACACAGCGCCTCCGCCGTCTTCTGCTCTCTTTCTCAGAAAGTCCAAAGAGCAACTCATTCGAGCTCCCGACCACCCTCCGTGGCCAGTCACGTGACGACCCCATCTGCTGCGCCATAACCCACCCATCCAGCTGAAGGAGCGTGGAGAAAAGAAAAGGGTTCTTCCGAGCCCTTCAGAGAAAGTCGAAAAAGGTTGACGTTTGTCTCGAAAAAGGGACCGCTCCCTACCCCAGCTGCTAGCACCTGTTTCAATGGATTTTAGTGAACATCGCCCCGGGCTTAGCCCTTTTTTCGGTCGTCGGACGATACCTTCTCTCATTGAAAAGACGAGAGACCTTTTTGCCTGCGACGTTACACAGTCAGGGACCACGGTTATATTTCGGCACGCATGATATTAACACACGTAATTCCAGCGACACGCCTCTCGCTCTCTCTCTCCCTCTCTCTCCCTCTCTCTCCCTCTCCCTCTCTCTCCCTCTCTCTCCCTCTCTCTCCCTCTCTCTCCCTCTCTCTCCCTCTCTCTCCCTCTCTCTCCCTCTCTCTCCCTCTCTCTCCCCCTCTCTCCCTCTCTCTCCCTCTCTCTCCCTCTCTCTCCCTCTCTCTCCCTCTCTCCCTCTCTCCCCCTCTCTCCCTCTCTCTCCCCCTCTCTCCCCCTCTCTCCCCCTCTCTCCCCCTCTCTCCCCCTCTCTCCCCCTCTCTCTCCCTCTCTCTCCCTCTCTCTCCCTCTCTCTTCCTCTCTCTCCCTCTCTCTCCCTCTCTTCCCCTCTCTTCCCCTCTCTCTCCCTCTCTCCCCCTCTCTCCCCCTCTCTCCCTCTCTCTCCCTCTCTCTCCATCTCTCTCCCCCCTCTCTCTCCCTCCCTCTCTCTCCCTCCCTCTCTCTCCCTCCCTCTCTCTCCCTCCCTCCCTCTCTCTCCCTCTATCCCCCTCTCTCTCCCCTCTTTTTTTCTCCCTTTGGTCTCTCGCTCCCTCTTTCTGTTTCTCTTCTCTCTCTCTCTCTCTCTCTTTCTCCCCCCCCTCTCTCTCTCTCTCTCAGCAGGCTCTTGTATTTATAAATTATAGAATATCAATTGTGTACATAAATAAACAAAACAAGTATGGATTCAAGATGTGTTTAAACACTAACAGTCGTATAATTACACTTTGCATTGTCATTCTCGTTACCACTTTTCAAATTCAGCATCTTTCATTCCAACTCCATTGACAAAACTGCATCTATGAAATTAATGCTGCTTTTCGCTCATTTGACGGAAATAAGTAATGGCTCGTTTCGAAACTATTAGAAAATTTGAAAGCTCAGAAGACGTTTGCAAGTGCGTTTCATTTTCATACACGTGGCTCCCTTGAGACGGCTTTGGTGTATATCAAAGTGAAACTCCCGGCGCTTCAGTGTTAAAAAAGTTGGTGGGGTAGAGTAAACCCCGTGCGGAAAGCGTTCGCAGATGGGCCGGCGGCGGCGGGGGCGAGTGAGGGTGGGGGGAGGGGAGCGAGGGGGGCGCCGAATACAAACACGTCCAGTGCGGGTTCATCGATCGCTTGACAGTGGCGCAGTACAACGCGCTGCGTTTCCGCATCCGGTGCTGCGCGGCGCGGGAGAGGGGCGGGGGAGGGAGAGGGGGAAGGGAGGGTAATAACGTCTGCAGCGCCGTGGCGGCGCGGGGAAGTGGACAATTTCGGGCAGCAAGAAATTCAAAGGCGTCGTCAGGGCATCAACTGATGTCACTGCAGTGCCTCTGACCGGGAGGTCCTAGCTTCGAGTCCCGATGGTGGGAGGATTTTTGGCACTAGTTCCCGGAGAGGTGGCTCAGGGCATGAACTGATGTCACTGCAGTGCCTCGGGCCAGGAGGCCCTAGATACGAGTCCCGATGGTGGGAGGATTATTGGCACTATTTCCTGGAGAGGTGGCTCAGGGCATCGACTGATGTCACTGCAGTGCCTCTGACCGGGAGGCCCTAGATACGAGTCCCGATGGTGGGAGGATTATTTGCACTAGTTCCCGGAGAGGTGGCTCAGGGCATGAACTGATTTCACTACAGTGCCTCGTACCGGGAGGCCCTAGATACGAGTCCCGACGGTGGCAGGATTTGCGACGAAAACTACGTATCTAAGTCCAATTAAGCCACTGGTCTACAGACGAATTCTAGCGGCCGGTTGCTCTGATCGGTAGTTTTCCGTGGTTCCTCCGATCAATGACAGGTGAATACCGAGACTACCCCCAACAAAGAGGCTACCAACCGCCTTAGTATGAACGGATTAAAGGCTGCATAGCGAAGTCGAATTCAGCCTCTGTATGGAGAGGAATTCAAGAGTCTTCTTTGATCGGTAGTTTTCCATGGTTTTCCGATCAACACCAGGCGAATGCCGGGGCAGTACCCTTACAAACGGGCCTCGGACCCGACGCGATCTTTTCTTCCTCTTCCTTTTTCTTTCCTCACCCCTTACTTACACTTTCGTACATTACATTACCTAGGGTCGGGAGACCGGTCGGGAGCTTAGAGCTTCTCCCGTCTGCGTGGAGCGGTGCTCCGCTGGTGGGAGATACCTTGTTTGGTTGGGGGAAACCCGTTAGCCATCGGTAGGTCGTCGCCGGATCTCACCATTCAGCAGGGCAAAATTACCGCCACATCTCGAGGAAGACGCATGCACTACACTTACGGGACTAATGATCTTAGACGTTTACGCACCCGGAATTACAAATGAATCAATCAAATCGGAGGTGTCATGGGCTGTCAATTAACGTTGTTTATTCCTTGGGGACAAAATGGCGTCTGTTTCAACCGGGTGATATTTTCCTCGGCCGATGGATATTTTTGACAGTAAATACGTGGCATGAATATTTCGTTTAGTTTCTAAAAGAAACTGTTGATTATGATGTATGCAATATGTTTTCGTTAGGTTTTGTTTTAAAGTTTTATAAAGCGTTTCTGTTTTGTAAAAATTTATTGAAATTATTGTTCGGGTAAATTATGTTATTTTGAAATACTGGATCACGTTTTGATGGCTTGAGCGTTACTCGTTAAAATGAATATATGAAGTTTCAATTGCACGCTGAACCGTTGTAATGTGTGGTGACGGCAGAATAAGTTGCAATCTGGAACATAGCCATCTTTAGCGGGTTATGTAATGTAGCTATCGTTATTTGGATTTTGGTGTCCTTCCGATGATCTTAGTGTCACAAGGCCTGCTGACGAAGAGGTCTTTCCTGAGGTAGCGAAATCTTCAGGAAAGGTAGGTTTTGCGTATGTAGTTTAGAATGTTGTTGTTAAGAGCAGGACCATAGTATTTCCTTTAGTAACACATGTAAATAAATTGATGGACAATCATTATACTTGCGCGTAAGACATTTTTAAGGTACTCTTGTCAAATTAATATTACAAATTTTAATAATAATTATGATAATATTAATAGTAATAAAATATTTAGTCTAAAATCTGCTTACGTACACATTCATTTCCTCAGAAAACCTCTGTTCATAATAACTTAACTATAGATTCTCAAGAAAACTACTGTGAGAGTGCCAGTGTTGACAAGAGTGTGATAAGTATTAAAAATATTTGATAATAAGCTGTATCTTCGACAATCAAAGTGAAGATATTAAAAGGTTACTTATCATTGAACCCGAGTAGTTTCGTAAAACGCAAGTAATTTATCGTAGAAAAAACGAGAATTTTTCTCGTAATTTCTGCTTAAAGTTAATGGAAATTGTAAAAAAAAACATTTCCTCAAAAACTGTTTCAAATTTTCTCGTTAATTTGTTGCCACATATAGAACAATGGTCACTCAAAATAATGGTGCAGGTTGAATTTCCGTTAAACTTTCTAAATTTTCTAAAATTGCAAAACTTGAAACAATGCGAAAAAGTATGCGCTGTTAGAGCACAACTAGTTTGAAAATGTAATGAATATCACATGCTTAGAATACCAGAATTGAAAAATCATCGGCACTAATAAATTTGTATTCGTACAGACTAAATCTGTATCCAAATTTTGTCAAGGTAACCTGATTACTTCTGATATAATAAGAAACCTCACTAAGACGCTTATTGAATAGTGTAAATGACAAATGTAAGTTCGTGTGGCAAATGTTTTATTTATTTATCACTACTTATGCAAGGTTTTGTATCAAGAGGTAGTACGTATTTTGCTTTTACTCCTTGAATCGTACCTCTTATTTCCTAAGAAATTATTCAATAGAAGGGGAAAATTATTCAGTATATATTTTTACCCATTAATTTTCCAAAAAAATTAGTCTGATGATGAATGCCTGTGAGAATTATATCAGATGTAATTGTGATCATCATCAATATGATCAGACCTGATTCATGCTTTTAAAATCCATTTAGCTACTGTACCATGGGTTCATGGGAGAAATCAACATAGATGTGCTAATTTTTTCATTAATTGAATGCAGAATTATGATAAACCAATAATAATAATAATAATAATAATAATAATAATAACGGTAATAATATAGTTTCAAGAGTGTTCTTGCACACCCTCATATATTCATAAAAAGACCTCTGGGAATTAGTCTCGTGACATCATGAAAATGTAGTTAATGATGTAATGTATGGAATTGAATAATGTCGAATAATTGGAATAACAACATCATTAACCCCGTTTTCCTCCATTCATTAGTCTAACTGCCGGTGGTATTTCCTGTTATGTTAATTGTAATAATAATAATAATAATATTAATAATAATAATAATAAGTTTTAAATAATTACAAACTGTTAACAAATTACAAATTAATAACAAATAAAAAATTAATTACAAATTATTATTTACAAATATCATCAGATATTAAAAATAGTGTCGTTATTTATTCAATAATGAGTAATAATAAAGAGCATTAATTTAATTGTAGTTTGTCGGTTGGGGGGGATAATTCGACTTGTGTATTAAATTTCCATCGAGCGTGATTTTCCAGGAGCGAGCGCGCGCCCGGCGGGTGCGCGGTTGGGCGGCGAAGAAAAAAATCAATGATCCGCCGGGAACAAGCGCTGCTAATGAGAGGTGCGGCGCGCTGCGCAGGGCGGAAGGGCAGGGCGGAAGGGGAGGGCGGAAGGGCGCGCGGACGCGCAGGGAGGAGCCGAGGGAAATGTGCAAACGCGAACGCAAGCAAATAGGGCGGAGGGAGAAAGCGGAAGTGGGCGAAAGGGAGGAGAGGTAGCGAGTGATGCGAGGACCGAGTTTGTTGAATGTGCTGTTTTCTTTATTGGAATCAAAAGACTGCTTTTCGTAGCTCACGCCGCTACGTACTACTAAAATATGTTTGTTGCTCGCAGAAAATACCGAAAAAACCTGAACGAAGTAACAGTTGCCAAGTATGTTGCCAGTTATCAATCCTCCTGCTGAGAAACCTGGCAATAGTTCTGTACAAAAAGTATGTTTTACTTGCTTCTAATATTTTGAAATGTTTGCTGTGAGTGCCAGTCTAAATATATAAATGCAATTTTTCCTTCTACCAGAAATTCTTTAAATCTTTAAGACCTTTCTCTTTAATGTTGGTGCCTTCTTACAGTAGCTTTGCCTCTTTTTCTTCGTACGTCCACTTATTCATTTCTCTAATTTTATTGACAACCGTGCTTTATTTCACTTCACTTGTTTCTTCAGTTCCTTATCATTCCACTCAATCATCTTCGGTTATCAGGTTCTCATGCACTCTCTTTGTGGGTTTCTTTTTCTTATTTTTCTTCATTTCGTTGGACTTTATATTCACATTATCTGTGATATTCTCATTTCTTGCCCTACCTCCAGTATTTTCTTGTTTCCTCCAGCAAATCACCAGTTGCCCATCCCACCTGTCGTCCCCCTCTCCTCATTATTTCGTTCCCTGCTCGTGTCTGGAGTGCGTGGAGCGCTGGCGGCGCGTGGCGCAGACGTGAGGGCCGGCTGCGCTGCTTTGAAAAGCCGAGGGATCGGAACCTGCGATTGTGCGCCAGTTGGCGGACTTAGGCCCTTGTTAGGGCGCGCGCGGGCGCGGAGCTGCCCAAGAGGTCACGCCCTCTGCCCGCCCTTCCTCTCGCCCACGGAGCGCCGCCCTCGACACGCGGCCGATTGCGGTGCGACGGTCGGGGGAGGAGACGCCATGGCCCCTTGCTCGGCCAGATCTCGCATTCCTTCACTTGCTCCTCCTGTGTGGTTTCGAGTCTACTGACTCCTTTCTGTATCTCATTTATGTTTTACACTCGCCTCTTGGAATGTCGCGATTATACTGTCATATTTTTTCTTCTATGACTTCTTGAACTAATCAGCATTTATGAAGAAGGAGAGTCATAAAACAACTCTTTCAATGCTATTCTTTCTTAGATTTCGTTCTCTATTTTACTTTCTTGCTTTACTTCGTTAGAAGAGAAAGTATTGTAATCGTGCGTTTGTTATTGGCGATTTTTTGACACATAAAATCTTATTGCCGTGCCCTGGTGACGAATAAAGGGGTAACTCTTGTTCCCGTATGTAGTAAATGACTTCCTTTACCACATTGTTTAATCAGAATCACGTTTTGTGGGTCCTTGATACCGAAATATCGATTGACATCAAAAGTCTGTTTGTCCGTGTGCCTGTCTATCTACCCGCGGCCAACGTTAGCGCTAAACAGTTCACACGATTTTCTCCTAAAGTGATATTTCCCGATCGATCTAAACAAACTTTTTGAATTTTGAGGGATTTTACTTGAAGCCTCAACATTTTCTCAAAAACAGCTACAATGTTTTTATTAAACATTGTCCTCAGGTAGCGTAGAGCGCGCTTAAAAGAATGGCGTATGTCTCATTTTCGTTGACATCTTTGCTTTTGCGAAAATTGTAAAAGTTCAATGTTTTATCGGTGTCTTCCTACAACCACATCATTAAAGAAGAGATTTTTCCTTAATTAAATGTGTTGTTCAAGGGCAGCTCTTGAAATAACATTTATATTTTACGGTCTTGAAATAATGGTTTTAAAAATATGAGTTCTTTACGCGTAATTTTGCGTCAAATATATGCAATGTTATTACAATTATTTTCTCAAAAACAGCTCCATTTTTTCTTTGAAGTTTCTCCTCGTATGTATTAAAGGCGGCCAACAAACTGGGACTGGTCTCATTGTAAGAGAACACTGTATTTTCGAAAATTGCAAAAAAGTAACGTCACAAAAGTGCAATATGGAAGATAAAGATGTTTGTTAAAATTAAAATCTGTTTTAAAATATCAGATCATTAAAAATCGCCACGTAATTATTTTGAAATAACGAGTAGTTCTTGCTTACTTAAACAACTCATAAAAAACATTTGATCTAAAACGGTTTGATATATCGTTATTATATGTTTTCTATTTTAATATATAAAAGGATCTTAAGAAAATTGCACAGGTCTCGTTTTTGTAGAACTTTGAATTTTCGAAAATTGCAAAAGTTGTAAACAATGAGAGCAAATATGTGCTGTTATAGAACCAATAGTTTGTTCCTGAATTTGTCTTGTGTCCTTTTCAGGGTACTCTCGTTTCCTCAAATCAGATTTTCTTCTTCTATTCTTCTCTTATTTCTTCCTCCTCTCTGTTTATATTGTGTACGAGTTGCACTCAGCGAGAATGTTCATCATTTCGTCTCCATCGATTTTTCTTCTTTGTACCTTTCTTTGCTTTTCATATACTTCCCCTCAAAACGTTTGCTTTCTGTTCTTTTTTCAGGAGGCTTTCCACCTCCCCAGTCGTTCCCCCTTCTTTCCCTCTAAAACTCCAGTACTTTTCCTGCCCTTCCCCCTCGCGCGACCCTTTTAGAGGTACCACGCCCTCACGTCTCTAATTGTTCACCCAGCAGTACCGTGCCTTTGGGACGAGAAAGCAAATTAAAATAGCTCTACACGTTGGAACTCCATTATGCTTCATATTCTCTGCTGTTATTTCGACAGAGTAATTGGTTGTGTCAAGTACCTTTCTGGACGAGAGAACGGTGTATTTGTAAATTGAGACCAAAGATCAATATCTGAACTTTCTTAAGATTCTTAAGAACTTTCTTCAGATTTTTGGAAGTTCTGATTGATTCTTGGCGAGTGGTCTTTCATGAATTGTAATGTAAAAATACGAGACAATGTCAATTTTTTTATGTGCAGCAAACATTGTGCTTGTTTAATGTAAAAAGTTGTGTGTTTCAGGCAGTTGTTTTGCACTAAAAGCATTCTCAGTGTGTACGATCTTATTATGAATTGAATGCTATGAACTAACGAATAGGTGGTTCACAGAGTGGAATAAAAGTTATAGTTTTGAGTCTACACACATATTAACCAAAACATTAGAATTAATTTATTTTTGTCAATTTTTCGGGAGTATAAACTACTGCTGATAATGAATCTCATAACTGAAAGTTTTGTTTTAATAGTTTTTTATTCATTTTCCCATTTAGCATATTAAAAATACTGCTGTTATTCTCTGTATAAATTAACAAGATTCGATAGAAATTACAAAGCTCTCTCTACGTGAATTGTGCAGCAAACTATTTTCTAAACGTATTCTCTGTTTCTTTTTTAATTGAAATGTTAGTAGACGAAAGGTAATTTGATTCTATATTAATTACTGCATCCATCGGAGATCTCCATTTTTCTGCAAATTTCTGCTACTAGTTTTAGGCCCAGTTTTAGGCCCTTTCGTTGAAAACCTTGCTTCTTTATGTAATAGTAAGTGGTCTCAAATTTGTTCGAAAAATTTTAGGTAGAAAAAAGTTTCTAGATTTCAAATATAAGGAATCATAAAAAACTCTAGAAGATACATTTCAAGATAAAACAATATATGTGAGTAATAATAAATTACTTTCACAGTTGTATTAGAGACGACCATAACACTTTATGGAGAGATATACCGTGTATATTGAGCTCAAAAGACAAACGCAAAACTTTTTCCTTGTTGGATCAAAATAGGTCGTAAAGCAGTCTTGTTCACGCCTCTCTGCTGGCGGTCACTCGCCTTCATACCAACAAGAAAAGGGCATCATGATGAATGGTTAAATTCTGAATGTGATCTCATATAGCTCTGGCATTGCTTGTGTGAATTACGAAACGATAATACTCTTCATTTTCATGTACTACAAAGAAAGCCGACATAAATAGGGCCATCGTAAGAAGCACGTAATTAATGGGATTTCAGGCATAGCATCGAAAACAGAATATATGATCCTGATTTCTTGGAGGTCTTCGTTATCAGCGGTTGAAAGCTGATGAAAGCGGATGAAGGATTCTGTATACTTGCACAAGTCAAGCAAACGTCGAAAGTCGTTGAGTTATTTTTGGAAGGCATTATTTCTCTTCTTGAGAAAGGACGATATGAAGAAAGATTATTATGTGAGTTAAGTTCGTTACACAGTTGGTGTGAAAGATTGGAAACATCGTAAAATGTTTTCTTTTTAACGAATACGAAAAAAATACAAATAGAGATCTCTCATTCATTCACCCGTCTCTTAAGTCCCGTTAAAGCTGAATGAGTCGGAAATTAAAGTCTCTGAAAATGTTTATTGCTTATTGAACACATAAGTTGGCATGAAAGAAATGAAGACAAACCAACCCATGGCTTTTATGAATGTTTTATTCAACCCACTGATAATCAACCTTTTTTGTTACTGCTTTACCATCCGGGCCTGTCTCCACGCCAAGTTTAAAACCAGAACACACACTACATCTTGTTCTTACTCTTCTATCTTAGCTTCTCCGTGAATAATCTGCCATTTATCTTGGAATTCCTGCAAGTTGACATAGTGACAGAATGATATAGTGATGATAGTATGACATAGTGTCTATTAGTATGAAAACCACATTGGTAATGAAGGGGGACGGAATTGGAAATTAACGGGTAATAAAAATTCTAAGGTGTTGAAGATGTATAATCCATAAGGACGTAGACACATCTCCCGCCACTAATTTTTAAATAAAATCAAAATAATGTGCCAATAAGTTTCACATTTACATCAATTCCTGTAGAAGGAATGAAAGACACATTAACGAAGTGTGAGCAGTTTTAATACAAGTTAGTTGTATATCTTTTTCACGGAACCACAGGTGGGATGTGTTTGCACCATGCTTAGTTAGTATCAGAGGGTTAAAGAGTTCTTAAGTAGGTAACGCAAACATTTTTTTCTGATGTTCTAGGTAGCAGTTATGTGTTTCCCTTATTATTTATTTATAAATAGTACTAATTTGCAAAAATTACACGTTATTTTCCGTTCAATTTCCTTCAACCTATCTCTTTGAAAAACCCATTACGCGACCACGTGTTATTGCTCTTTGAGTCCCTTAGAATAAATATAACGCCCGAAAAACTCCTTCAAGTTCCGAGAGATCCAAATGCTCAAATATTTACGAGAGAGGCGGAAGCGCGGCGTGAAATAGGTTGAATCATTTAACCTGTTAGAAGAACGGCGCGCTCTCCGGGCGCCGAGTCGCGGTATTATAATTTTACATGAGTCGCTGCGGCGGTCGCTGCGTTGTGGGCGTTCGGTGGCAGGCGAGCACACAAACAGCGTCGACGACGCCCAGTGGCGCCTGCACAGACGCGCCCTCTCCCTCGCCCTCGCCCTCGCCCTCGCCCTCGCGCGGCGACGAAGGAACCTTTTCACACCCCCGCTCGCAGCGTCTTCTTGTATGTCGCAAGTGAACATTCCAGAATTCGTATCCGCTGTGGCACCTCCTCCTTGTTTAGATTCTCGGTTTTCAAATTAATTGCCATACTTTAATCACCGGCGATTTTCATCTTATTTTGTGCTGTCAGTGTTTAGTAAGCTCTGCTGCTCTGAGGATTTTGTAACACTATCGTACACCCTCGAAAATTGTCGGGTCCAGTCACATTGCAACTTAACGTTTCTACTCTTCTGCAACATTAGCATTATTACGCAGAGAAGAAGTTTAATTCTCTCTCCCCCTCATTCTTTCTCCCTCTTTCTTTCACTGTCTTTCTTTCTCCGTCTTTCTCTCTCCCTCTTTCTCTTTCCCTCTTTCTCTCTCCTTCTTTATCTCTCCCTCTTTCTCTCTCCCTCTTTCTCTCTCCCTCTTTCTCTCTCCCTCTTTCTCTCTCCCTCTTTCTCTTTCCCTCTTTCTCTCTCCTTCTTTCTCTCTCCTTCTTTATCTCTCCCTCTTTCTCTCTCCCTCTTTCTCTCTCCCTCTTTCTCTCTCCCTCTTTCTCTCTCCCTCTTTCTCTCTCCCTCTTTCTCTCTCCCTCTTTCTCTCTCCCTCTTTCTCTCTCCCTCTTTCTCTCTCCCTCTTTCTCTCTCCCTCTTTCTCTCTCCCTCTTTCTCTCTCCCTCTTTCTCTCTCCCTCTTTCTCTCTCCCTCTTTCTCTCTCCCTCTTTCTCTCTCCCTCTTTCTCTCTCCCTCTTTCTCTCTCCCTCTTTCTCTCTCCCTCTTTCTCTCTCCCTCTTTCTCTCTCCCTCTTTCTCTCTCCCTCTTTCTCTCTCCCTCTTTCTCTCTCCCTCTTTCTCTCTCCCTCTTTCTCTCTCCCTCTTTCTCTCTCCCTCTTTCTCTCTCCCTCTTTCTCTCTCCCTCTTTCTCTCTCCCTCTTTCTCTCTCCCTCTTTCTCTCTCCCTCTTTCTCTCTCCCTCTTTCTCTCTCCCTCTTTCTCTCTCCCTCTTTCTCTCTCCCTCTTTCTCTCTCCCTCTTTCTCTCTCCCTCTTTCTCTCTCCCTCTTTCTTCATCCTAGCATCAGCAGAGAAAGCCTGTCTTCCGATCTTAATAATATTCCACTAGAGTTCTCCATAGAATTCACGTAAGTTCTGTTGCTTTGGAACAATCGATACTCGCGGCGTTCATTCCCTTCATTCTCATTTTCACAAACTGTTTCTGTCAAATCATTACGATCAAACGTTCTTATCCAGAATATTGTTGACATATTCCAAAAGCACGTTCAATATTTTCTGTATTTTTTTCTGGACCGCCACTGTAAACAGTACAATCAACAAAAATGTATCTTCGAATGTCCAATATAGTACCATTTTTTTCTCTCCGTATTGCTATCAGAACCAGTAATATCATCAACATGAAGCCTATCATTCACATCGCAGTCGAAATCAGCATTGCCGGCTCCAATTTTACTAAAACATTGGCATCATTATTGAACAACCAGAACACGACCACACCGCAAACTGTATCAATATCACATGAGCATAACGGTAACAGCATAATACTAAATTTAAGATCACCCTAATTCATTAATCTCAATCCTCTTTTCCACATACACCCTAGCAACTGCACCGTCTTTTTCGGCTGCCCTCTGTCCTCCTCCCCCCCGCCTCGTGGCCTGCTGGTGGCGGCGCGACTTGTCGCCCTCTCTGTTCTCCCTCCCCCACCCCCGCCCCTCCCGCCGCCTGTCGCCACCCCCGCCCGGCGGCGCTCACAAACACTTCCCCCTCAGGGAGCAAAAAGTGGCTGCGCATCTCTAGTGGAATGTACTAGCTATTTCAGTTTTAATTAAGACAGCGCCAGTCCCCGGAGAATGGAAACCGAGTGAAAGTAAGATTGAAAGTAAAATATGTAAAGTGGAATTGAATTTTAAATAGAAATGCAGATGTCAGAAATTAATACGACAATTGGAAGTTTTGATAGACTCAACAGGCTTAATTTTTGTTGGTTCTCCTCTGGTTCCCGCAGAATTAGTTTTGATCAGTACTGGAATGTCATGTTGGGCAGTTTTAGAATTTGTTTGTGATTCAGTTAGCTGTGCTACAGTTATCTAAAATTGTGTTAATTATGTTTCCTGGTGGTTACTTCATGTCAAGTGATTGAATTTTGGAGAAGTGTGCGATCATTTTGGATATTTATGAAATTTTCACAAAAACCGGGTAGGTCACTTGGTGAGGAGTCATAGTATACAGAGAGCAATATCATTGTAAGATGAGAATCTTATTGCATTTCAAATGCATAGAAGCAAATGAATCACTTGCAAATAGTGAGAATGAAGTGGAGATGCTAACAAAAGAGGATATCTAGGACGG
The DNA here is from genome assembly GCA_038098605.1 of Gryllus longicercus. Taxonomy (NCBI): domain Eukaryota; kingdom Metazoa; phylum Arthropoda; class Insecta; order Orthoptera; family Gryllidae; genus Gryllus; species Gryllus longicercus. The sequence goes on from JAZDUA010000695.1 coordinate 426,199, forward strand.
GAAGTTGTAGTTCATAATCCGCATATAAATTCTCACGTGCACATACAAATACTCGTCTCAGCACGAACGAAATGCATTTTGCGACTTATTATTAAAATTAAATTATAAACATTGAGACGGTAACGATGAAATTCAAATATTTCATCTTCAATAACACCATTTTAAAACCAGCTAATATTCCCTCTATTTAAATAAATGTTCTTTATTGGACACGAAATGGAGTTTCTAAACATTTAAAATTTCGCTACGTATGCATCATTATCATTATTATTTTATAATAAGTGTAATGATTATTATTAGTTTATTGTTGTTAGCAGTATTAAGAGTAGTAAGAAATTATAATATTTTACATAGCTGACTGCAAATTTGTTCAATATTCCCAACACAATTATTCACTAAATCTTCTTTTGGCATATGGTTGGGGCGTAGCTGTACGTATTCCCTGTGTAAACGATGACTATTAATGACAACAGAATTCCACAATTCGTCACCGAGTTCATGTTAGTCTAGTCTCCCGCGATAGACTGTCTGCGCTGTTTGGCTGTAATCCCGCGGGCTGTGGCGTTTGATTGTGTTACGAACGAGGAAGCAAGATTGGTCAACGTGTTACTTTGACGTCTGTGCACCCAGGATTCATGTTATTTCATTAGTGCGGCAGTTTCGTCTCTCTGACAATTTTACTCAAGAGCCTTCCCCTGCTCTTGTATTCTCTGATCCGCATTGAAGAGTTAATTTTTCAGAACTAAAGTGATGGGGTCCTGTAAGTTGATTTAGGTACAATGCGGACGAAGGTTGCTATTGTTGTAACAACACGCTTTATGTGATGGCTTCGAAACACTAGCCAGCGATTTGTCATTAAATGATTGGTTTTAATTTTTCATTTACTTATGAAACAAATATTAAACATTTTATTAATAACTTATTTAATTTTTTAGTTTCTTGAAGCGCGAACACATGTCATTTCGCGTTTCAAGTCCTTTGTTTTTAATGTTGGAAGGGTGAGGGAAGAGATAGGGAAATTAAAAGATTTAATGAAGATAACTAAAAATATCATTGTAATGAAATATATTTGCAGATATTTGCTTCACTTTGTATTTCTTGAGTGGAAAAGACATACAAATCGAGCATTTGTGTTCAATTGGTAATGCTGATCATACGAGTTGCAGAATATTCGGAAAATACCTTGCATTCTACGACGATCTGGGTCGGAGGCAGCAGCAAAGATTCGGAGGTTCTAACGTGTTCGTAGAGCGGGAGTTCTTTCCGCAGAGGAGATAAACATGAAAAAGTTATGAAAAATCAATTTAATTGACCAATTTATTAATAATATTTATTAGATAAAATTAATCATTTTTGTAAGTTTTTTTCAGTTGAAATTATTATTTTTCTAAGGTCATTTCTTCTCAAATTACTGAAATCTGATAGCCAGTAAAATTTCCTCAAATTTCCGTGATCTCGTACTAGTAGAAACAAACCAAAGAAAAATACGAGAACGCGGGATTGACAAAAAGAAGAGGGCCAAGGAAGTTTCTGCTTTTTGTTGTGATGGATATAACCCCTGGGAAACGTGTTGAGAATATTCTCTCCAAACTTGAACTTCAGTATTTTCATATTCCTCAGAGAAAATGGTTGAAGTCAGAAAGGGAAATGAAAAAGAGTCCAAGATGAAATACGCTATGGTCAGGTCGGGTTTCCAAAGATTGGGTCGACGTGCAAATAACACCAACGTGCATTTAGTTGTAATTAGACATTACATTTATAATACATTTCTTTTTTTAGAAAATATGTGAGCGTCTCATATTATTTATTATATGATATGCTCAATATTACTGTTGGATGCAACCAATATACAACAGCATACGATGATTTTCTCATGAAGTTGAAAAACGCAAACTCTCATGAAGCTTAATTACATATTTTACTCCCCCCTTTTCTTACTTCCCCATCTTCATGTGTTTTCTAAATATTTATTCCCCCTTAATACTACCTTCCTCACCTCCTCATCCTCCTTTCCTCTCCATCCCCATCCCTTCCTTTCCCGCCCCCTTCCTCCACGATCCCACCCCTCCGCTCTCCCTTTCTCCCTCCCACCCCTTCCTCCCTCCCTTCCCCTCGCCCTTCCTCCTTCTCCCTCCCTCTCCCTTCCTCTCCCTCCTCTCTTCCCCTTCCCTTCCTCCCACTCCCTTTCCGCCCTCTTTCCCTTCCTTCCCCCTTTCCCCCTTATGTTCTGGCTTTTTTCTTTTCTCAGAACTATCCCTTCATTCAGTGATAATAAGCGAGTATTCTCTGATGCCCTATCGCTTTAAAATGGCCATGTTCCACCGTTCCACCTCTCTCACCATCATTGATCAGTGCCAGGCTTTTCATCGTTAATATCAACATTTTTGTTTTACAATCAAACGTTCTATGTTAAATCGAAGGTGATTCTTCGCTACTTGTTTACACACAAGAAGATCCAATTGATTCTTCAAATCTTCTTAAGTCATTATAAAAAGTTTATATGTGTAAGTCATGAAAATGACTTGTTTTAAAACTGTAGTGCTAATTTTAAACTAGTGTGCTAAAACAGCACATACTTTCTTGCATTATTACCAAATGTTCAATTTGCGACGTTTCAGAGAGTTCAACGAAAATGATACCTGGGCAACTCTTTTAAGCGTCCCTTGTTCTATTCTTGAAAAAATGGAGTGTTTTTTTGGAGAAAATATTTATTTATACTGTGATTGATTTTTACTTTGTGTAAAGTAGATTTCGTAGCTATATTGCGTGCAAAATGGGCAATATTAAATAAATAATAACAAGATTTTCTCAAAATCAGCTCAATTTTTTTTCTTTTAAAATTTGGTAGGGATAGTACTGATGCCTTATAAAGTTTTAAGAAAGCTCGAAAGTTTTCTGCGAAAATTCCGCGTTTTCGGAAATGTTTAAATGCCATTTTCTCAAAAACATTTCATTTTTTTCTCCCGAATTTCTGAACGAATAGTGTTAATTGAACTGTTTTAAATGACATTAAAATAACTTTGTTATATTATTTTGTTTTTATAAATTACACATCTGTATTTTTTAAATATCTTTCACGTCCTTAATATACACATTTCCACTGATTTGTAAACGTTATTAAAGTAAAAGTACTTTAAATGACTTCTTATGAAGTGTTTCGAAAACTCAGAAGTTTTCTGAGAGAACTTAAAATTTCGCATTTACAGTAAAGCTTAAACGCCATATTCTTAAATACGGCTCTAAGGTTTTCAACAAAAATTTTCTTATAAAGCGATGTTCTACTCTTTTTTAATATTGTTAAAAGAATATTTCGGTTCTCCCATTAGAAAACCGAAAAATTGGGAAAAAGTCAAAATAATGTTCTTTGGGCGGCAATAGATGGCAACTGGCAAAAGTATGTGTCAAAACCAAAGAGCTAGCCCAGACCCAAGAAATTAGAAAATTAACATATTTAAGGGGATCCCGGAGTTCTATGCTAAGCCATACTAACAGAAGTTTATTTTTCTCGCTTTCTAATTGACTCACGATTTTGATTTTTTTCTGTAGTTGAAGTGTACTTTTATACACATTTTGACATTATTTGTTTAACTATTTTGTAATATGTTCAAGAGAAAAACATTTTTGAATGGTCATATTGGTGAAGTTTGCAAAATTTATGGCTCAAATACGTCAGTAAAGTTGAAAAACAGAATATCAAAAACATCTTGCGGAAATGTGCAGTAGTGAATGTTTAAACTATCCAACTTCAATTAAATTGGTTGATTGTATTCTGAGAAAAAGTTACTTATGTATCAGAAAATGTACTTTGTGGAAAAAGAAGAAAAACAATGATTTTTTTTTTCTACCTTCCTTTGTTACATTCAGTTGTTACGTTGTTCAGTTGTTACAATGTTGATGGCAACACACCCAACAATAAACAAAATTCATTACTTTAAAAAATTCCCTGCCGTAACTGGACTCAAAATATTTATAACAAACTGAAAATGCAAGGTGAGAGTTTGTCACGCTAAGAAACGCGAACATCCTGACATTGAACATTTAAAAAGTTGTAAAAATTATTTTGAAAGCTCAATCAAGCAAAATATGCATATTTCCTGTGAAAGGAAAAACGGGGTTATAAAATAAAAGAAAAAAACAATTTTTTAATAAAAATAAACACACGGGTCTCCTTAATAGTACGAGAAAGTCTGTGCCATTCTGTAGCGCGAGTAGTTACTTTACTTTTTAGAGACCAAAACGAATTATTTTAGTTAGCCAGTTGTTTCTAATCTGTGATTCCCGATTAGAAACATACCATTCAGCCTGCCTTGAATGTATCAAATACGGAAGATAAAGAAATCAACATTTGCGTGTCTCAATGGATTCATCCTACTTTTTCGCGTGTTTGCATAACAATCCTAATATTGTTGTGGGTGAAAGATCGAAATGCGTAGCGCAGTTGGCGACTGCAGGCAGACGGAAACCACTGAGGTGATAGCGACACGCAAAAGAGAAACGTGTCAGTTGCCAGAAAATTGACACGTAAGAAAAACATTTTTTCGGGTTTCCATCATAGTACGAGAAAGTCTGTACCATTCTGTAGTACAACTAGTTACTTTAATTTTTAGATACCAAAACGAATTATTTTAGTTAGCCAGTTGTTTCCAATCTGTGATTCCAGATTAGAAACATACAATTCAGGTGCGTTGAATGTACCTGACTCGGAAGATAAAGAAATCAACATTTGCGTGTCTCAATGGATTCATCCTACTTTTTCGCGTGTTTGCATAACAACCCTAATTTTGTTGTGGGTGAAAGATCGAAATGCGTAGCGCAGTTGGCGACTGCAGGCAGACGGAAACCACTGAGGTGATAGCGACACGCGAAAGAGAAACGTGTCAGTTGCCAGAACATTGGACGTCGGGTCGCAACCTTTCAGACAAGCCGTTCCCGCATACTCTTGTTTTCTCACGCCACATACTTCGGGTCGCGTTCTGCTTAATCAGGAAATAGCGTGACCAGTATTTGTGAGCCGGAAGGCAAGGGGTCGTGTATATTACAGAGCTTCTCGGTTCCGACATCACCCGATCTCACCCCGAACCATTTCCCTCTCCACTTCGAGATTGTTATTAAATTTTCCTGTAAAGATTATTCTGAGCGCAGAGAGAAACGAAAAGTTCTGAGAGGTAAAATTTACAAATGCGTACAAATGACTTCTGCGTGTTTGTGGAAGAGAAATACTCGTGTTCCGAAAAAAAGGCTTGATGGCCTGGGCCTTATATAGATTTCCTCCACACTTTTATCCAGAGGTTGTGTAAAACCGTTTTTCTGCATATTTTTGTCCCTTTCACTCTCATTTCTCGACCCAAAATTGGGTGAATAGTAAGTAATAAAGGCATATTGATGTACATTTATGTTAATTCAGAAGATTCAACCTCGTTTTTGATGACTCATATTACATTGAAATTATAAGGTGAAAAACATTTTACCAATATTTCTTTGTTCTAATATAATGTTTACTTATTTCTGGGGTCTTTAAAGATTTAGATTGTTTTTTTTTATGTTCTGCAATGAAAAAAATATTAACCAAACATAGGACGACACTGTTAATAATACATGGCAATTTCTATACTTCCGAAATTTACGTGTAAAAACCTTTTTCAAAGAGCCTTTTAAAATATGTTCTTTATTCTTGTGCTGAAACCTATATTCTAATTTTGCAATAACCAAACATTTAACATATTGTCTCGCATTTTCTCAAAATACTGGCGAAATATCAAAATGTTAGCCCATTTATGATTGGAGAGCCATACATTTCATTTATTAATTAAGAAATTCATCTTCCAAAACATAAAAGTTTTTAACCTTACAAATCATGCAATTTCACAAATATGTTATATCAATACGTTGTATGATGTAAATAAATCCGAGCGATTTAGTGTACTACATTAATAGTATTTTGCGTATCCCTGATCCCTTATTAATAAGACATGTATAATGGGAAATATTGAATCTTGTTTATTATCTACAAAATCGTTTCTAAAGTGGATTTTATCACAAAAAGTAATGTGGCAAAAAGATTTAAAACATATTTCTCGTAATTATCTGAAAACGTACAAATGGAATAAAAAGACGTATTTGTATAGAATGAATTTATGCAAAATGCTGATATTCTCAAATAAATAAAATTTTGTCGTATTTTAAGGTGTGTTACAAGACGTATTTTCTAGCTGCCATCACTAGAAAACAGCAGTATACAAATCATTCTGTAATATTTTTGCACGGCTTCGTTTGTTTATTTTCAAGTTTATCCTTTCATCTTCCTTCGGAAAATGCAAAGGAAGTTTGTATATTTTGGGAGGAAGCGACCCGCTCTTCTTGTGTCAAACCTATTTGGTTCGACGACCTCCTCTGAACGACCTGTTCTTCCTTTCAAACTGCTGATTCGGCGTCACGTTTCCAAGCTGTCCACTATGTCACTTCCTACCGCTTTCGTAGTCGCAACACCCTTCCCCCCCCCCCTTTTGCCCTCACCAATCCATTAGATCAGCTTCCTCCGCCATGGCATCCTACACCGTCATTGCTGTCGACCCCACCCCCGCCAATTCCATTAAATCCTATCGATAGAAATACCGGGAACATCATCTCTAACACCACAAGTAATATCTCTGATATCATATTATTACAAACACTTCCAGGTATAGAAATAATATTTTTAAATCACAATATCCATTTCGTGTAACATTGGAAAGCGTGAACTTTATGTTGACCATAAAATGTTTAATGCCTACATTTGGTTATGTTTTTATATTGCGAAATGTTTAACTGAGTTATACTTTTTGAAGTTTTGCCCGCAAATAGTTTGGCTTTACTCTTTTTAATGAATAAATGTCCAACTCTTCGATTTCTCTTCCTCGTCTGCCCATCTCCTCAGCTTCTTCCTCTTTCAATCTTCCTTTTGCCTCCTTTCTTCCTCCCAACTCATTTCCTCCTACTTCTCTTCCGTGGCAACCACCGCGGGCGTCTCCTCTGGAAGACCCCCCCCCCCCCCTCGAGACTCCTTATCATTTGCTACCTCGCCTTCCCCGCGCGTCCGCCACTTTTTCCACTTCCTACACAGCCACCGTCGACCAGTCGTCTGAAAGAAATATCTCCTGCCTCCGCCGGTGCAACGTTCTCTTTTTCTTCTCTTTTGCCTCTCTTCCTTTTTTTTAATCGTCCTTTCCGTTTCCTCTTCCTGCTGTTCTCTTTCTCCGCCCCATTTTATTTCGGCCTGATGCTCGTCCGTGGAAACCACCGCCGGCCTCTCCTCTGAGAGAGACACGTAACGTCGAGAAATCATCTCATCTGCCTCTCTTCCTTTTTTAACCGTCCTCCCTCTTTTCTCTTCTTTCTGTTCTCTTTCTCCGCCCCAGTTCATTTCGATTTGCTCCTTTTCTGTGGCAACCACCGCCTGGCCTCTTCTCTGAGAGAGACACATATCCCCGAGAACCCTCATCTGCCTCTCTTCCTTTTTTAATCGTCCTCCCTCTTTTCTCTTCTTTCTGTTCTCTTTCTCCGCCCTATTTCATTTCGACCTTCTCCTCTTCCGTGGCATCCACCGCCGGCCTCTTCTCTGAGAAGAGTCACATACCCTCGAGAAACCTTCTCATCTGCCTCTCTTCCTTTTTTAATCGTCCTCCCTCTTTTCTCTTCTTTCTGTTCTCTTTCTCCGCCCCAGTTCATTTCGATTTGCTCCTTTTCTGTGGCAACCATCGCCGGCCTCTTCTCTGAGAAGAGTCACATACCCTCGAGAAACCTTCTCATCTGCCTCTCTTCCTTTTTTCATCGTCCTTCCTCTTTCTTCTCCCCTCGGGCACCGCTCCCCGCTGCCGCGCGGCCTTTGCGACGCAGCAGCGCGTGCCTGCGCAGGCCCGGCCTGTCGCCTCGGCCGGCGAAAGGGTTTTGTAGGCGCTCGAGTATACACAACCGCGCCCACTCGCTTATTGTGGTGTCAGCGAGATTGCGTCAGATGGCGTTTCGTGTTTGTCGGACGTTGACTCGGACGCTCAGGGAACCCACAGCGCTCAGTGAGACGATAGGAGGTCACAGAACTTTACGTGAAGTCCGTTAGTCTTTGAAGAAAGAGGTGAAAGTAATTTACTGTAAATGGTAAGGATATTAAGTGAATGAAAATTTTAGGTTATGATTAGATAATAATTTCTGACATGTTAGTACGAATCGAAATTATTAGCATTTACTAATGTCTTTGGAACATCAGAATTGTTGGATAGGCTTTGGGCCTCGAGAAAATAAAACCTATCAAGACTTATTCTCCTCTCGAGTAAAAAACGAAAAGAAAAAAACCTGAAGCCTCTTTTGAAAAAAATAGTTATTTAAAATATTCTCTATATTTCACGCAAAATTACGCAACAATTTCTCGTATTTTCGAGAAAATGTTTCTACTGGTGGTGATGATGCATTGTATTGCTCTGCCTTTGTCTGCCAAATCAGTCTCACACTGAAAACATACGGGATTTGAATTTTCAATCTTTAGGAAGAGGCGTTACTATTGCAACCGTATATGACATTTAGGCCGGCTGCGGTGCTATATTTTCATTATTTTTCATAAGCACAACAGGGCTTCATTAAAGTAGTTGCACCTCACTTTTTACTTCTTGACCATTTATAGATCTAATTGATGTAACAATTTGCCCCTCATCCCTATTTTTCGCCCACTCTAAAAATCAAATAATCAGTTGAATTATCAAGGAGACAACGATTCATTATTCTCGCGATAAGGCTTTTCTCGACAAAACAACTCATCTGAGCAGTGGGAAAGTGGTCATCCCCCTTAGGCAAATATTCATAAAATCAGCGTCTTTTATAATTTAAAAATTATAGTGTTTATTCACAGTCATTTTTATATATTAGTGACCTCCTGCTGAATAAAAGATTCTAATCAAAACCACAAAAAATGCTTGTCGGAAAACTAGCTCCCACACCGCTCAAGATCAACAAATAAAATATTATCGTATTTCACTTCAATAAATTAAATAATTTAATAAAATCACGCTTCAGGGATAATGCAATAACAGTGTGTTTATAAATGTGTTAGATTCCTATAATGTAGTCTATAAATGTGTTAAATTTCTATGATTTGCTTGCTTAAAAATCATTAGTGATCGTTAAAATGCCTTAATAATAGGCACTTGTCATTATTTATATTTTTTGTCAAAAGGAGATAATGGAAATTAAAAATATTTTCCTACTTATATTTACCTAGCATTACTATTTCCTACAGATTTTGCTGAAAATAATGAAACTTTTCTACCTTGAATATCTTTACAGCAGAAGTTAACGATGGAGAAAGGTAACACAATTTTTCCGAAAATTGATTTCGGTCCACGATACTTTTAACGTTCTCTTTTTATGCTCAACCCTTTGAATAGGTACAATGTGGATTATCGATTTGGTACACGAAAGCTAATGACTGTGTGAATTTTCCATGAATAATCTTGAGTCACCTACGTACATTACTAATTCTCTGAGGAATATGAATGAGGGAAAGGAGCGGAAGCAAAAAAATAAACTAAATTTTTATCTCAGTGGAACCAAGTAAGAATAAGCATTTACAAGCTAAGAATACCAGTAACAAGTAAGGTTCTTCAGCTTCTAAGACAATGATCCGATTCACAGACCCATCTTGATCCGAGTTTGTGTCCAGTTTCCCTTCAACCATTGTGTAAATGCTGAGATGATCCCTTGTTTTGCTTCTAGACATAAATAGGTCTTCACTATGTCCACGATTTGTTGAGTTTGTTTTTGTGATAGTTACGTGAGCAGAAGTTCGTGGGGTGCTATTACGTTAGCAATGCTATGTAATCAAATCTGTAGTTCATTATTACGATTAAGTTAATAACTGTATTCCCCACAGTATGTGTAGGGAGACGTTGATAAGAAATTGTGAAAGAATTGAGCAAATAAATACTGGTATAATGTATGGAGTGGTTTTATAGGATGATATATAATAATTATCAGCTTTGCACCAAGTAGTGAACAATTTTCTTAAAATTAATTAACTCTTCAAAAAATGTTAGATCAATGACAGAATTTCTAATTTTTCAAGATAGTTTAGTTTCCTTTCCTAAAGCAGTTACGTAGAGAAAATTGATATTAACAAAATAACTTAATAAATTAATCTAGAATAGAATTTTCCCAAAAATAGATATTCCTTCATTGACTGTCCGAACCAGAGGCTCTAAAATGGATCGTGTCATTTTTAAAGGTAATTTCCATGTTCCCTCTAGGACAATTTTGAACTTTGCTCAAAAACGGTACATTTTTCCTTTACCTTTTTGCAGGTATAAAGCAGAGTGATATATAATACAGTGAATTATAAATGAAATTGTTATTGAGGTATCTGAAATTTCGAAGATTACAATTGTTCAATTCTTACTTTCTTGCCGTATTTCGTACTTACATAACAAGACACTACGTAATACGTAAGCCATGAAAGTTTTATGTTGTATTTTCAGCGCGTGGGGGAGGGTGGTGGGAGGGGTTGGGGAGGGATTCTCACTACGTCATGAATTGCACCAAATTCTTTAATAATCTTGATTTGACGTGAAGTTGTGTGCGCAGCTTCTGTGTGTAATTGAGGAACTGTATATCTACAACCAGAACAGTTGTAAAAGTACCGAGATGGGGGAAAGGAATACGGTGAACAACTACGTAAAGGAACAGAATCGAGTAGGCCTGCGTAACGGATGATGTGAACGAAATGGACGAGAGAACGATAGTGCTCTTCACTAGGAATACCCGCTAGGCGAGAGATAGATCTATAAGGTGCACATAGATAGCACAAGGAAAGGGGTAGGAGAAAACTAAAATTCTAGCCGAATTTCAAGAGAATAAGTAGAATTTGTGATTCTCTGGCACAAGGAATTAAATAAACGTTTAAAGTTCAATAACTGAAAATTACTACATACTTGAAGACAGTGTCTAATGTTTCTGACAACCCGTGCAACAGATGTACTAGAACATGCAAAAAATATTTCATTTCCTTCATTACAACGTAATAAAAAAAAATTGAATTCACGTACATAATTGCCCAGGATGTTTCGCTTCAAATCCTATAAGCTGGTGAAGAGCCATGCAGCCTACCGTGTTTGGCGGGTTGCATTTTTCATTACGTTTCCCTCTCATAAGTGAAATTCTAATTTTTTTCCGTCATAAAAATGTTTCGGCTGGTATAGCACTCTATTGGAGGAGAGATACTTGGAAGGAAAACCTCACAATCCGACGACTATTTCACCCACTGGACCGGTAAAGTTGGCTCAGGGCATCAACTGATGTCACTGCAGTGTCTCCGACCGGGAGGTCCTTGGCTTCGAGTTCCGACGCGACGGGGGCAGGAGTTCCGACACAAGCTACATAGCTAGACGGAATTCAGACGTTCCTTGTAGGAGAATTTTAGCCACCGCCTGCTCTGATCGGTAGTTTTCCGTGGTTTCTCTGACCAACACCGGGCGACTACCGTAGCAGTACCCTAACAAACGGGCCACGCACCGTGCGCGATCTTTCTTTCCACTTCCTTGTCGTATTTTCACCCTCTACTTGCACGCTCTTACACTTAGGTACATGCACCCCAAACACCAGTCAGGAGCTTAGAGCTTGTCCCGCTGGGACGATGCTCTACTAGTGAGACCTAGTAAGGGAAACTCCTCTAGCCAACGTGTAGGTCATCGACGATCTTACCATCCAGCGGAGAAAGATAACCATTACCTCCCGAAGAAAACACATGCACTATACTTACGTTACTAATAACCTCAGCAGTTGACGCGCCTGGCATCACTGATCAATTACCTTAACAAATGGGCCACGGAACACACGCGACCTTTCCTTCCTCTTCTTTGACCTATCCTCACTCCACTTACACTCACACACACATACACTACACTACCACACGTGTCCGGAGACCAGTCGAGAGTCGGTCTTAGAGTTTGTCCCGGCTGTGGAGGTGCCACGCTGGTGGGAGATACCTGGTTAGTTCAAATCCCCGCGAGCTGAAATAGTTCGGCGCCGGATCTCGCCATCCAGCAGGGGAAAGATCACCGCTACGTCCCGCGATAATAGCATGCACTACACTTACGGTACCAATTACCTTAGCCGTCGACGCACCCGGAACCACTAATCAATCAAAAAATTACCATCCAGGACGGCGCCGGATCTCACCATCAAGCATAATTGAACACCGCCACCTTCAGGAGTAAGAAACGTTCTCTACACGACCACACATGTGTGGACATCAGTGCTTGTCCTCAGTAGTACAGTACTCCACCGGGGAGGTAACTATTAGGAAAATCCCCCGCAAACCAACGTAGATCTCAGCACACAGATCGGCGCCAGATCTCACCATCTAGTGGGAGAGGAAGCTTCGCCACTTTCAAGCATTTACAACACTACCATTGCAGTTGACGTGCGCGTAAACACCAGTCGTTGAACAGCGTCGTGAATCCAGGGATTGCTGCGGCTGTGAGGGCGTGAGACGATAGCGGCGAGCGCCGTCGGAGGCGGCCGGCAGCCACCGCCACTGCCGCCACCGCCGCCGCCGCCGCCGCCTCCGCCGCCTCCGCCGCCGCCTCCGCCGCCACCGCCGCCACCGCCGCCACAGCCGCCACCGCCGCCGCCTCCGCCACCTCTGCCGCTCCGCCGCCTCCGCCGCCGCCGCCTACGCCGTCTCCGCCTCCGCTGCCGCCTCCGCCATCTCCGCCGCCGCCGCCTCCGCCGCCTCCGCCGTCTCCGCCTCCGCTGCCGCCTCCGCCACCTCCGCCGCTGACGCCGCCGCCGCCGCCGCTGCCGCATACGCCTCCGCCGCCGCCGCCGCCTCCGCCTCCGCCGCCTCCGCCGCTGACGCCGCCACCGCCTCCGCCGCAGCCCCAGCCTGCTCCGCCCCCGCCACCGCCACTTAGGCTCGGCCGCGTCGGAGGCGTGACGGCGCTCGGCCGGCGTGCCGCACCGCGCCGCTCCGCGCACGCGAGGCAGCGCCGCCGCAAAGAGCGCTCACGCGGCGCCCGCGTGCGCAGTGGCGGCCCCCAAGCCACTCGCGCGGCCAAAGCGCACGCTCGCCGGCGACAAGAGTTGGTCGGTGCATTGACTGGTGTTTCCCGGCACGCCAACTGCTACGGTCATTTGGCCTGTTAGGAAAGGGAATTGGAAACCTTGGAGGTGGCGGTGTTCCTCTCACGCTGGATGGGGAGAACCGGCTCCGACATGCACGTCGTTATGCGGAATTTCCCTCTCCAGGTATCTACCCCCAGCGAATGATTGCTCAAGCGGGGATAAACTCTAAATTCCTGACCAGTCCTTCGACATGTGTGGTAGAGTAGTGCATTTAAGTGCACGAGAGTGTAAGTAGGGGAACAGGGTAGGACAAGGAAGAGGAATAAAAGATTGTGTGCGATACGGTGGGCCATTGTTAGGGCACTCATTCGTAGGACATTGATGGAAGAAAGCACGGAGAATTAGGGTAGTCGCCTGTTTGAATTCGCTTTCAGGCAGCGGCTGAATTCGACATAGCTATCCAGCTGGTGTCGAAAACCCGCCACGCCGGAGCTCGAATCCTAGGACTTGCCGGTAAGATTCGCTACAGACTACCGCAATGCAGGTTCTGCGCTAATCTCACCCGATATGGTGTTGGTGGGAGGCGAGCGGCATCCATGGACTCTGAGAGTTGCCTCGAGAAATTGGAGTTGGTCTTCCATCCATGGGGAGTTTAGTAAAACAACATTCTTGACCTTTGGAAAATTGCATCGTGTTCATTTTGCCATCCCCTCCCAGTCGTACAAATAAAATACAGATCTGCTGTTATTGGTGCTCAGCTCGACTTATGTCACAATGCCAGGTATGTATTTCTGTGCCGAATTGTGAACGTAAAATTCCGAACTAATGCTGCGTGTATCATCCTCTAATTTCATCAACATCTCTGAGACTATTTATTCCAAGCCCGATATCCAGCATGAGAGTTGCTGATATTTTATAGTTTTTGTTTTGTTAAGACCGCCCTAGAAAGTACATGTTAAATGTTTAAAATATGACGTCATGGTAGTCGTATGTAACTTGGGTTTCTTTGTCCATAGAGACTTTGTTAGGTGAGACATAAAAACTTGGACGATATTGATACAAATTGATATGTCTGTTATGAATGAATGAAAAAATATTCAGGAAGTCTTGTTGAATCATCCTATATTGTTAAGTAGGTTGTCGGTACATCGAGAAATATTTCAATAATGATAATGATAATCATTATAATCTAGGTAATCATTGAATCAAGTTAGAACTTAAAATCCGAATAATACGGAAGCAGACATAGCTGATAGTGAAAATGACGTGTTCCGGTTGATTCTGCAAAATATCATTCAATAAGATGGATTGGTGGTTATTAATTGAGTGACTCCTCAAGAATTGGTGGATTAATTTGCGAGCAACATCTTAAGGTGTGCGGAAGTCATTCTTCTCTGATAAGAAAATGAAATATCAGTGAAGTCACGACGCTCTGTTGGGCTCTTACAACTCTAGAGTGTGGGAAATAGCATCATTTGCGGTTCGTGAGCTTAATAATTTCGCTGACGAAACACACTATTTATTACAATTTACATAAAAAATGTGTGAATTACGAATAAAATACACAAACCTCTATTTCCGATAGTAGTGTCTTAATAGAGTGCCTTAATGTTATGGGTTTTGAAATATCCTCTGAAGGTCATATGGTCGAATGAATGACGTGTGTGACAGCGGTGAATATCAACAAAACTGGAGGCGTGATGTTAATTAGTTCCGCTATCAGAATAAGTGCTGGAAGATTGTAGACAAATATTAAACACTGGTTAGAGAGGTCCTTATCATCTAATTTTTTGTCAAGAAAGTTGAAGACCTCTGCCAAATATGTTGTAGTTTTAAATTATATTAATATCAGATAAATGTGATAGTACTTACACCTTTTTCTTTTTCTTCGTCTTCTTCTTCTTCTTCTTCTTCTTCATCATCATCATCATCATCATCATCATCGTGTTGACGCGATTATACAAATTACATGTTTCAATATGATTATACTTTTTACGATCATCCTACCCTTGTTTTACCAAAAAGAATTATATTTCATTGTTTACAAAGAAATACTCTAAGGCTGCATATGAAATTCTGGATTACCTTATTGTCCATTGATTGCAATCCGCTTTGCAACGATTCTGGTTGCTAGTTTTCTCTGGTACAATCATTAATCGCGTTAAGAAACTTCATTTCTGACTTGGCTGTCCGGCTGACTGCGTCACCCGGACTGCCAAGAAGTCATAAACTCGAGCCACGGAAGCTTACGTGTACAAACTTCATTTCTGATGTATCCAGGTGTATTTGTCTCTCATAGTAGAGCTCTCATCTCATAACAACGTGGCGACAGACACCACTAAATAAAATTTTGACGAGTTTCATTCACGGTTCTTTGCTTTTGTAGCGCGATAACATGATGGATGGCGTGCCCGCGTGTTTTGCCCTCCGTCTCAGAGGTAGGCATCCACTGTCCCACGCGCGCGTGCTGTGCTCCACGCCACTGGCCGCAGCTTAGCTCCTCTCCACTGCGCGTTGTGCCTCGTCGTGCCGCGAAGGCCCTGCGAGACAACGGGGTCCGTTGTTACGCGAGAGTTTTGTAAGACTCGCAGCGAAGTTTCCGCGCCTGAAGTGATTCGAAAGTAAAAGTACAGCTCCTCAGTAGGAGGCGTGGCGGGGGGGGTGGCAAATGGTTGCGAGGCGCTAACAGCCTGCCTGAAGATGTCTGGAGGTGCTTTGTTCCTGGCGGAAAAAAAAGTGGAGCTTCAACAGCACAAAATTTCTCGTATACTTTCTAACTTTTGCAATTTTCCAAAATTCATAGCGTTTAAAGAAAATCTTAATTATAAATAATCACTCTTAATCAAGTATTTTTTTCTATTCGTGGGAAAAAATAAAGAAAATATTGTTTTGACGCCGATATGTAGCAGCTGCTACCAGAGGAGGCCAAAAAGCTTGTCCTGACTAAACAGATTTGAAAACTAACTGAGTTGGCTCTTTGAATGAGAAAATATTTTGAACAGAGGGGAGATCCCGTTTTTTTATATGCAATTATTAAAATTATTAATGTTATTCACCAACAACTAACTTACAGTTGTATATCATATATTCAATACCTACACTATAAACTTTAGTTACGAGGTTACCAAATATTACAATATTCTCTAATAGTTTGATTCGCGAATGAATATTTCCCGACGTCCATTTTCTGAATTCTTGTCTGAATTATGTGCATGTGATCCGCTCTGCCGAAATATGTAGGTTTCTTAAATCGACTTTGAATTTCTTTCCACGCTCGAAGGCCTGTGTACGCTTTATACATTGCATAGAGACGTGACTTCAATCTCCTCCTGTCGAGTGACTCCCATTCCCCTTTTTTCTTGGAACCCCTGAAAGTAAATTTTGATGCTCTACGCTGGACATTTTCTAGATTCCTTTGTTGCAAAATTCTGTATGGGTTTCAACATAGCGCGCCATATTCTAAAATGGGTCGCACTAATGACATATATGCTAGTTCTCCATCTCTCACTGTACTCGTTTTCAGTATCCGCATAATAAAATGTAAAGATTTCCAGGCTTTCTCTACAACGAAATTGACGTGATTTTCCCAGCTCAATTTCCAGCCCAATTTCTGCTCATTGACAAAATCTCCCAAAAGCCATTGCTGAGAACCATTGTTGAGAACCACCCCCATTACCGGGGCTACCTCCCCAAGATGATGTAGTGGGAGGTCGGGTACCTTACGGGCGTGTGTCTGTGTGTTGCTGCCCGTCACTTCCCAGCGCCTTGTCCCAGCGAGGACGGAGTGACGTCAGAGCAGGCAGGACGCCGCCGCGCTTACTGCACCTTCTCTTTCCGTCTGGCAAGTGAGCGGCTGTTTTATGCAAGGCAGATTGCCGATGGCAACCGCCGGTATGTTAATATTTATAGAGGATCGTAAATGGCTTGTGCTCATGCATTCATTATAACCTTCGAGAATTTGGCGCCTCCGACTCCCTTGATTTAAGGAAGTCCATTTTGTTCGTTTTTATAATGAAATATCAATGTACATCCAAACCACTGATTATATTGGAGATGTCTCTCCAAAAATATCCATTCATTAATTTTTCATTGAATATTTAATCGTTTCGTGGATTCTTTATATATTTTGTCTTCTCTAATGGGGATTTAATGTGACGGTCAAAAATATCACGTATTTAATTTTATATTTTCTTAATAATGTTTAAAAATATTTTAGCGGTAACACCCAACTTTTTTTTAACTGTTATCAAAATATATTGTTGCAAATGTTTGTTGGGAATATTAACATCACCCGGGCTACTTCCCCACGGGGCTGTGGTGGAAGAGCAGGCGCCTGCCAGTGCCTGCCAATTCCAGAGCGCCTCTCCCCGGGGAGGAAGAAGTGTCGGCAGGGCAGGTGGGGCGCCGACGGGCTCTGCGTCCGTCTGTCTTCTGGCAACAAGATGGCGGCTTTGTACAAGGCAGACTGCTGATCACGGGGTCCTGTAGCTATGTTATTATTCTTATTTAATAACTTCTTGAACAATTCTCATCAAAACACAAATTTCAGATAACAGAAATGTCTTTTGGGGAAATTGAAATTTTATGCGAGTCATTTTATTACATTTATTTATCAACGCGTCAACGACTAGTTCGTCAGCCACCGCCCAATCGATGGAATATTGTTGTATGAACGCAAGACATCTCGCATGGACTCAATTCAATATTTGTAGGTCTCTAACACGTGTTCGAGGCAGTCGCCTATTCCACATTATAACTATCCAAACTATACTTCGTAATATTATGCAAATTAAATTAGCTGGAATTCTGGAGATGCCTGAAGTGTGCACTTCAGGCATATGTTCATAAAAATATTCGAATTCTTCGCAATACTTTAGAATTTTGGTATCTAGCATTCTCTAGACGTCAGAATGAACACGGAACATATTTTTGTATTAAAATACATTTTCTCATCTTTTCACACGATGCGCAAAGCCTTCAATCTCATCAAACTCAATTTCTTAATATTCCCAGTTTTATTTCTAGAAATTCATTTCTTTCATTACACTTCCATTTCGTAAAAACGAACGATTTTCCATATTTATTAAAATTATTTTCGTACCAGAGTAGATATTCTGATAAACACTCATATAATAAATAAATCAGATATCTCCTATCAGCAAGATAAAATTCAACGCAATATATATTTTTAAAAGAAGCATTGCTTTCCAACAGCTTCTACTGAACAATAATACAGTGATCTAAAATCAAGGACATTTGACTTGCAATGAAATATCAACCATGCACATTTTCACGTGGTATAATATTAAAGGTAATAATTAGTATCACTTTGAGTTTTTGAATCAATCTGTGCTTGATGCAGACCTACCTGCCGCCGCCCCCGCTGCACCCTCCAGTCACTTCCTTCAGCACTTTCTGAACAACTTTTATACAAGTTTATGGTGGATTTTGATACTGCACCTTATTACCCAGTGGATTTTGATACTTCATCTTATTACACAGTGAATTTTGATACTACGTCTTATTACCCAGTGGCTTTTGATACTACGGCTTATTACCCAGTGGATTTTGATACTACGGCTTATTACCCAGTGGATTTTGATACTTCGGCTTATTACCCAGTGGATTTTGATACTACGGCTTAACACTCAGTGGATTTTGATACTTCGGCTTATTACCCAGTGGATTTTGATACTACGGCTTATTACCCAGTGGATTTTGATACTTCGGTTTATTACCCAGTGGATTTTGATACTACGGCTTATTACTCAGTGGATTTTGATACTTCGGCTTATTACCCAGTGGATTTTGATACTACGGCTTATTACCCAGTGGATTTTGATACTTCGGCTTATTACCCAGTGGATTTTGATACTTCGGCTTATTACCCAGTGGATTTTCATACTTCGGCTTATTACCCAGTGGATTTTGATACTACGGCTTATTACCCAGTGGATTTTGATACTTCGGCTTATTACCCAGTGGATTTTGATACTTCGGCTTATTACCCAGTGGATTTTGATACTACGGCTTATTACCCAGTGGATTTTGATACTACGGCTTATTACCCAGTGGATTTTGATACTACGGCTTATTACCCAGTGGATTTTGATACTTCGGCTTATTACCCAGTGGATTTTGATACTACGGCTTATTACTCAGTGGATTTTGATACTTCGGCTTATTACCCAGTGGATTTTGATACTACGGCTTATTACCCAGTGGATTTTGATACTTCGGCTTATTACCCAGTGGATTTTGATACTTCGGCTTATTACCCAGTGGATTTTGATACTACGGCTTATTACCCAGTGGATTTTGATACTTCGGCTTATTACCCAGTGGATTTTGATACTTCGGCTTATTACCCAGTGGATTTTGATACTACGGCTTATTACCCAGTGGATTTTGATACTACGACTTATTACCCAGTGGATTTTGATACTACGGCTTATTACCCAGTGGATTTTGATACTACGGCTTATTGCTCAGTGGATTTTGATACTTCGGCTTATTATCCAGTGGATTTTGATACTTCGGCTTATTACTCAGTGGATTTTGATACTTCGGCTTATTACCCAGTGGATTTTGATACTACACCTTATTACCCAGTGGATTTTGATACTACGACTTATTACCCAGTTGATTTTGATACTACGGCTTATTACCCAGTGGATTTTGATACTACGGCTTATTGCTCAGTGGATTTTGATACTTCGGCTTATTACCCAGTGGATTTTGATACTACGGCTTATTACCCAGTGGATTTTGATACTTCGGCTTATTACCCAGTGGATTTTGATACTACGGCTTATTACCCAGTGGAGTTTGATACTACGGCTTATTACCCAGTGGATTTTGATACTACGGCTTATTACCCAGTGGATTTTGATACTTCGGCTTATTACCCAGTGGATTTTGTTACTACGGCTTATTACCCAGTGGATTTTGATACTTCGGCTTATTACCCAGTGGATTTTGTTACTACGGCTTATTACCCAGTGGATTTTGATTATTCGGCTTATTACCCAGTGGATTTTGATACTACGGCTTATTACCCAGTGGATTTTGATACTACGACGTATTACCCAGTGGATTTTGATACTTCAGCTTATTACCCAGTGGATTTTGATACTACGGCTTATTACCCAGTGGATTTTGATACTACGGCTTATTACCCAGTGGATTTTGATACTACGGCTTATTACCCAGTGGATTTTGATACTTCGGCTTATTACCCAGTGGATTTTGATACTTCGGCTTATTACCCAGTGGATTTTGATACTTCGGCTTATTACCCAGTGGATGTTGATACTACGGCTTATTACCCAGTGGATTTTGATACTTCGGCTTATTACCCAGTGGATTTTGATACTTCGGCTTATTACCCAGTGGATTTTGATACTTCGGCTTATTACCCAGTGGATTTTGATACTACGGCTTATTACCCAGTGGATTTTAATACTTCGGCTTATTACCCAGTGGATTTTGATACTTCGGCTTATTACCCAGTGGATTTTGATACTACGGCTTATTACCCAGTGGATTTTGATACTTCGGCTTATTACCCAGTGGATTTTGATACTACGGCTTATTACCCAGTGGATTTTGATACTTCGGCTTATTACCCAGTGGATTTTGATACTTCGGCTTATTACCCAGTGGATTTTGATACTACGGCTTATTACCCAGTGGATTTTGATACTTCGGCTTATTACCCAGTGGATTTTGATACTTCGGCTTATTACCCAGTGGATTTTGATACTTCGGCTTATTACCCAGTGGATTTTGATACTACGGCTTATTACCCAGTGGATTTTGATACTACGGCTTATTACCCAGTGGATTTTGATACTTCGGCTTATTACCCAGTGGATTTTGATACTACGGCTTATTACCCAGTGGATTTTGATACTACGCCTTTTTGACAAGAGGATTTTGATACTACGCCTTTTTACTCAGAGTATTTTATACAGTTATACCCAGAGAAATTTGATACACAGGTATACCCAGAAAATTTTGATACGACTTATACCTTCAAGATACTCCTGATTATTATATACTGTTGATTCTGCTTTATTTTTCTACAAGGCCTACAAATGTTTCTCACGATGTTTCCCTTCTTTATGTTTTAGAGGTGAGTGATTCTCTTTATTGGTATTAATCCTTGAAGGGGAGGTTGTACTCGTTACAAGACCAAATTTTTCGATATTCCTTTTTTGGTATTTTGAATCTTTAATAGTCACATAACATTGTGCAATATACATTTTCGAGTTATTTTGCTCGTAAGTGAAAATGTGTTTTAAATATGTAGCCGTACAAGTGTCTTGTGTCTTGGTCACTACAAAATACTACTACTTAGTCACACAACCAAGATGCGAAGAGGAGGTAGAAAGAATTTTGAAAAGAAGTAAGATTGTAGAAACAAAGAGGAAAAGTTCAGTGAATGATGAGGATGCTGAAGTGCCTAATATGCACCAGGATTGTCTTTGTTGTCACAAATTCTTCATTTCCCGAAATTTATATTTTGTCCTCGTGTATTTATATTCCCCGAAAATTATATTTGCCGTGATTTATTTCTTTTATAGAAGTATTCATTCACTCAAAACTCAGAAATAGAGAATATTTACAAAAAATTTAAAGAATAGTATCTTTGCCAAAAATTATTTAATAATGTAAATGACGTTGAATCGTCATGAAAAACACTGCGTGCTACGAATATTGCTATAAAATAGTGAAAAACTTTGAAAGGTCTTCATGAAACAGTTTTACAGATAAAGATACATTAACACACCACAATTAACATTACAGGGATAGACTGTGCAACCTTCCCTTAATCGTAATCTTCATGAGTAACTATTTAAAAACAATGAATTCTTTATTGTGTTCTTTTGCTGCCCTGAATCTCCCACATTACATTTTATTGTTATTATTATTCGCTTAGAAAACAATTATTTATTTTCAATTCAAATTTCCTGTTAGTGTATCCAGTTATTACATGCATGGTACAGAGATATTTCATTTCAAATGTATTTGGTTCTAGTATTCCAATTTTTCCACTTGCGTTTAATGTTAATGTTTTAATACATTAATTAGCTTACAAAATTAATAATAAATTGTATTTTAGTTATAAAGTTAAACAAATAACTGTTGGAATGTATTGCATTTAATAATAAATATACTTATTTTCACAAAATTGGTGAAATTTGACACTAGAAAAATACACATTTTAGGTTAAGTTAAGTAAATATAAAAATTATGTTAATTTTAATTGTGCACAATTTTCTTAACATATTGCACGCCGACTTTATTGACTAACAATCTTCGTATATCTTTATTTCTTAATCGTTTGTGTTTTCACACTTCATTTTAAGTGTTCCTATTGTTTTGAATCACATTGAAATACAAAGGTGGTAGAAGTAAATTGTACAAAACGTACGTTATGAATCCTAGTTTATGTCCAATTGCTTTGATTACTGAGTAATAGGCTATGGTTTATATAGTAGTATACATTTGCGGAGCTTTAGAAACAATGAAAGTATGTACTTTCGAGGGGCCACTAGTGTTGGTATACTTTGAGGGAAAATGTTATTAATTTTTTTTTCTGTTCAGTAATTTTCTCAATGGATAAAATATTGTAGTAATTGTTGACGAAAACTGATTTTACGGTATTCATAATCTGAATTTGTCTTAGGAATTTTGAAAAGACAAAGGATCGCTTTGTTCGATTGGAAGAGACCCGCAATAGATAATGGAATGATAATAAAGCAAAACAAGAGGGATAGAGAATATCTTGAAAAATTCCCCTGTTAATCCAAATACTTTTTACTTTCTCCCCTTACTTCGTCAGAAGAAAATATTGTAAACCTGCTCCAGAAAACGACGAATGTTCTGCATAACAACTCTTATTGTCGATATATTTCTATGTCAGTTTCAGAAAAGTTAAAATTCATTGTCACAATTTCACTTTTATTATTGTTTTGTTGTTCTGAAACGAATATGAAAATACCGAGATGGTACAAAGTAAAAAGGATTCTCTTTTACCAAAAATGTTATTCTGCTTTTCTGCCGAAGAGTGCTGATGACATATTATTTTGCTCCAAAATGGATCTTTGTGGGACTTCACACTAAATTGTTTTTGAATGTGACATACGAGAATGAAATGTATTGCCAAATGGAATATCTGGGCCCGATTGCGAAGATAGTTGTTTTCACGTATTTAGTCGTAGTCATAATCATGGCAAATGCCTCTCATTCAATATAATTCGTAGATGGTTGTAAGACATTTTTTAAAAACGCTAGTTCGTATCTTTGAATGCTAGTACGGTTGGTGCTGCGCGTTCTGTGATTTTTTTTAAATACAGAAAGATGGGAAAATACCTTTAAGATTCGATGCAGTCAATCTAGGTACTTTGCAAGCCGTGTGACGCATTTTTTTTTTTGTTTTCTCATAGAGACACGAACTCAGTTTATTTAAGGTGCATCAAGTACTAGGTCATTAGCGACCACATTACAAGTATTGATTTTAACGCTAGGGGATCCGTAAGAGTAAACAGTATGTTGTCAACAGGACCGCCAGGTAGCGTCTCCGCATATGAGTCTCTTTACACACGCTCGCGCGTCACTATTGAGCGGCCAGAATTGGAAAGGAATTAGGACAGTGGTAGGATTTACGACACTTCACAGGGGGCTGGACTAGCCCCTGAGGAGCAGCCAAGCTCATTTTGTCGGAACAAATGTCACATGAGATTGTCCGGGAATCGAAACCGGGTCCCCTTGGTGAAAGGCAAGCAATTTCTGCTAACTAAAATTTAATTTTCAACTAATACACTTCCTAACGAGGACTGCCAATTTACGCTATCATGAGTATAAACTTCATATGTCGTTCAGCAAAAAATGTTATCGACCAAATTAACCTATTCATATTGGTCAGAAAGTGATTGTGTGCCAGAAAATGTTTTTGAATTCATTAACAGCATTTCTAATTACGGAGGCGAACCATATGCCTTCGAGAAACTTTGCCATTATAAAACATCATAATAGAGTTTCCTAACCATGTAGATGGGTGTGTGGGTAATCGAATCTGCGAACCACGGCAACACAGATCCTTTTTCATTCTCAATTTTCACACACTTATTATTTTGTACATGATTTTTAAAAAAACAACTACTTCGAAGAATGTATAGAAGCTGGATAAATCTTGGAATCCTTCTTTTGAATGTTATCTACCTCTGCTCTGTAGCCAACTAGCCTCCCCCCCACTTTCCGACTTCTGCTTTCTTTCCTTCGCTATTAACATGTTGAGTTCTGTGGAAAGTTGCGGAGGCAGCGGGCGGGCGGGCAGGCGAAAGGGCGAAATCCAGATGGCGTAGCAGGAGGGATGCGGAGTTTGTGTGTGTGTGTGTGTGTGTGTGTGTGAAGTTTTCAAATGCACCGTGTTCCAGAACGCGAGCGCAAGCGGGTCGCTCTCACAGCCCAGAGCGCGCGCGCCGCCCGTCTTTTGTTCGCGGTCTCGCCCGGCGCGGCGCGCGCCGCGTCGACGGGTCGTTTGCTTACGTCATTTGGAGAGAAGTTGGCTGTGCACCCAGCGACCGGAGGCAGGCTGGTTTTTGTTTCTGCTATGAGCCAGCTGCCGGCCGCAGGTTGTTGATAGAAAAAAAAAATAGTTGATTAGCATGATTCTCGATTATGTGAAGCAACTATATCCCCAGTCAATTACCGAACTCTTGGTTTGGGGTCGGCTTAAAGACTACATTTAGGCATGCGAAATGTTTCGAAACGTGACTTTGTTTGTATTAATATTGTTGAGATGACCGCGATGCTGTGGAAGAGTCCTTCTATCTAAGACTCAATTTGTAGTCGCCTTGAAGATTTATTCTTAGGAGAGTTCGCAATGAGCAATCTCAAAAATATGCATTCAAAGTTGTTCATCAAACTACGAAAAAATAATTGACAATTTTATTTGAATCTTCAGTGATTGTCAATTTTCGGAATGAAATGGCAAATGAACGTATGTACGTATACGTAATTGCATAGTACTAATTTGTATTGTTTGGTTGGTATTAACAATGATATTAATCGGTGAATCCCGCACATATAAAAAATAAACTAATTGTTTCAGAAATAAATCTTATGCTCACTCCCAAGGTGTGAAATGCCCTTTCGTTAGATATCTAAATTAATTGCATCTGCGGGTTTTCATGCCAAAATGACAAGACGTGCCACATATGTTGCACCTCAGGACCGTCCTAAACCTATCTTACGTTTTCTAGGAAGTAGGACGTACTCTCGTGGTTAAACTTTGAATGTAGATACAAAATTTAACATGTATCAGATATTCACTTTTTATAAAAAAAATATATGCATATTTCAAAGAAAAAAACGTGCCTTTTGCTTTGCACCATTTTTATTTAAATACTGTTCAAGCACATTTGTGTATTGTAAGTTTATTTACAACTTACAAAATGAAACGTTTGATAAAAGATATAATCAGAAAATACTACATTTAATGACAAATTTATTCTTGATTAAACATCAATCAATGATTGGCGATACGATACATTGATGTAGGAAGTGGTATTCTAAAAATATTTTAACATTGTAAATTACTCGTTTACTTTAAAACTTCTTAATACGATTTTTCTATCTTTGTCTTGTTCTACCTGTTGATACTACTGTAATGTGTGTTTCAAAGTTTACGAGTTATTGATTGTCTAAATATCCTCAGGATACCACATCCTACCATGAAAACCTACTCGTTTTATTATGGTTTTTCGTTCAAAAGGCCTAAGAATGACGGTGACCTATCCATGAAGTATGCTTTACCACATTAAATTTTAAGGTTCGAGTCCCGACGCTGGCAGGATTTTTGAGTCTACCTAGATTCAACCGTTGCCTGTAGGAGAATTCTAGCGCTGGCTGCTCCGATTGGTAGTTTTCGAAGTTTTTTTTTTTCAATCCACGCCTGAATGCCGGAGCAAGTACCCTAAAAAAGGGACCAGGGACTTTGCACTTTCCTTCATATGGCTAAATAGCTAGGTCGAGTTCAGTCGCTGTCTGGAGGAGAATTCTAGCGCCCGGCTGCTCTGGTTGGTAGTTTTCCGTGTTTTTTCTAATCAACACCAGGCGAATGCCGCCGCAAGTACCCTAACAAAGGGACCAGGGACTTTGCACTTTCCTTCATCTAGCTGAATAGCTAGGTCGAGTTCAGTCGCTTTCTGGAGGAGAATTCTAGCGCCCGGCTGCTCTGATTGGTAGTTTTCCGTGTTTTTTCTAATCAACACCAGGGAATGCCGCCGCAAGTACCCTAAAAAAGAGACCAGGGACTTTACACTTTCCTTCATCTAGCTGAATAGCTAGGTCGAGTTCAGCCGCTGTCTGGAGGAGAATTCTAGCGCCCGGCTGCTCTGATTGGTAGTTTTCCGTGTTTTTTCTAATCAACACCAGGCGGATGCCGCCGCAAGTACCCTAACAAAGGGACCAGGGACTTTGCACTTTCCTCCATCTAGCTGAATAGCTAGGTCGAGTTCAGTCGCTGTCTGGAGGAGAATTCTAGCGCCCGGCTGCTCTGATTGGTAGTTTTCCGTGTTTTTTCTAATCAACACCAGGCGAATGCCGCCCCAAGTACCCTAACAAAGGGACCAGGGACTTTGCACTTTCCTTCATATGGCTGAATAGCTAGGTCGAGTTCAGCCGCTGTCTGGAGAAGAATTCTAGCCGGCGGCTGCTCTGATCTGTAGTTGCTAATTGTTAGTGATCTTGAGCGCGTCGACTGCTAAGGTCTTTATTTTCGTGTGTGAAGTGAATGTCTTTCCCTCGGGAGGTAGCGGTGATCTGCCCTCACGAGATCCGGTGCCGACCTAAACGTGTGCTAGCGGGGTTTTCTCCAATCGGGGATATCTCCCATCAGAGGGCACCGCCCCAGCCGGGATAAGCTCTAGGCTCCCGACCGTCATTCAGCTTCGCGTGAGCATAGGGAAGAAGAGCGAGGTGCTAGAACGGAACGCACCTCGCGAGTAAAGTCTGCGAACGAAGCCAGCTGATTCACGCTTCCTCGGGCGGCGGGCGAAGGGAGCGCCCTGCAGGTGGTGGATTCGCCGCCCGCGGGCGCGGGAGCCCTAAAGGACGACGCGGCCGGAAGGTGGGGGGGGAGGGGAACCCCGCGAGCGGGAATCGATTTTATCGAAAAGCTCTCAGCTCGTCAACCGAATAAGTCGAGTTTTTGACACCACCCACTTCCATTTTCGAGCAAGTCAGCGCGTAGGGGAGCTTCGCGGCGCGGTGGGCGCGGTGGATCCTGCGGCGGAGGCGGCGGCGGAGGCGGCGGCGGAGGCGGAGGCGGCGGCGGCGGCAGAGGCGGCGGAGGCGGCGGAGGCGGCGGAGGCGGAGGCGGAGGCGGCGGCGGAGGCGGCGGAGGCGGCGGCGGAGGCGGCGGCGGAGGCGGCGGCGGAGGCGGCGGCGGCGGAGGCGGCGGCGGTGGCGGCGGCGGAGGCGGCGGAGGTGGCGGCGGAGGCGGCGGTGGAGGCGGCGACGGAGGCGGCGGCGGAGGCGGCGGCAGAGGCGGCGGCGGCGGAGGCGGCGGCGGAGGCGGCGGCAGAGGCGGCGGCGGCGGCGGTTGCGGCCGACGCACAGTGAACGGAAATGGAATTGGTTGAGAAGCATCGTTTGACGTCAGCATTCTTGTCGAATCATTTTAAGAGATAATGTTGATTGATTGATTATTGATTCCATACGCGTCAATTGCTAAAGTCATAAGTCCCGTAAGTATAGTGCACGCTATATCGCGGTAGGAGGCGGTGATATTTTCCCACTGTCTGGCGAGATCCGGCGCCGACCTACCCGATGATTTCCGAGGTTTTCCCCAGCCAGGTATCTCCCACCAGCAGGGAACCGCTTAATCCGGAACGTGTTCGGTATGTGTGGTAGTGTAGTGAATGTATAAGAGAAGGTTGAGGATAGGACAAGGAAGTGGAAGGAAAGATAGCGCACGATCCGTGGCTCGTTTTTTAGGGTACTACTCTAGCATTCGCCTCGTATAACTCGGAGAAACCACGCTAAACTACCTATCTGAGCATCCGACCGCTAGAATTCTCCTGCAGAAAGCGACCGACTCTCGCGTGTGTTGAAAATCCTGCCACAACTGGAACCTGCAGAGATAATGTCATAATGCGTACTTCGTGAAAATTCGTACAATGATGATCCTAAATTAATAGTAAAATGTCTTAGGAATTAATGAAATTTAAGCTTACAAAATGTTTAGTGAAGTCATTTTTCTAGGGCTTGGTCAATAGGGGGAAAATGTTTTGCTGCACTTTCTCCACTGCCAAGCCTCGTAAAACTGATTTCATTATACCTATATTTAGAGCCGTCAAGGAATCTCCAAACCTAAAAAAAAAGCTTTGCAGACACTTGTTGGGAATTCCAGCAACATACCATTATGCAAGCACTGACATTGTAATAACACTCCTCCGTAATATTTTAATGGAACAACATACGTACTTCCCACCTTTTCAGTACTCAATCGAATAGTATGTACAATGGCGAGGTCGTATTTTAAGATTTGTAGAACGTTGATGTAAAAGAGGAAAACAGTTTATGTATAAAAGTTCAATAAGCGACACTATCGTAGATGATTCTATGTAGCGCCAGCTACAATGGAGATTAAGGAAACAGGAAACTGGCTTACTGATAATATCGTGTAAAGAATCTCATGAGTAGGTTTATACATTTATGTCATAAAATATGTAACCTGAAGTGGAATTTAGTAACATTTCAGACTGGATAAGTTAGATGTAAAAAATAAGTGTGTTAGTGTTCACAAAAATATACATTTTTGTTCTGATACAAAAATATGGTTTTGGCAAT
Source organism: Gryllus longicercus (assembly GCA_038098605.1). Taxonomy (NCBI): domain Eukaryota; kingdom Metazoa; phylum Arthropoda; class Insecta; order Orthoptera; family Gryllidae; genus Gryllus; species Gryllus longicercus. Next base: position 455,146 of record JAZDUA010000695.1, read on the forward strand.
GCTACCGGAAAAAGTTCCATCTCTCAGACTGAATTTCGTAAAATTGAAACGTTCTGTTTCCGACGTTTTTTATAAACCTATTACAAGAAACGTTTTATTATTGAGATATTTAAATTAAATGTTTTACAAAAAGGTAGTTAGATCACATCGAGCATTTTATTTAAAAGGAGATGCAGTTTATTGAGTCATTAGACGCAGAATCCCTAATCTGATTTCCACGACCATTTCGTAACGATTGAATATTCGTCTGTTTTCAGGATCCTCTTGAAACGACGAGTGGAAAACAACATTGATGCAACCGTGCATGTCATCAAATACGGGTGACGCCCCGTCGTATAATATGGACTCTCATCACGAAGCATATCTTCAATGCGTCATCAACGCCTTGATGAGTATGTTAAAGTACTGCGCAACACGCTGCATTGTCAAGGCGCTCAAGAGGTTAACGAAGAACATTCGAGAAGGCGAAGATGGTACTGATGGAGTTAATGAAAAGGCACGGTGACAACGATTTTGGTGAGTGAATAAGTGCATTGTTTCCGGGTGAATAAGTGCGTTGTTTCCGGGTGAATAAGTGCGTTGTTTCCGGGTGCGTCAACTACGAAGGACATTATACACGTATGTGTAGGTCATGTTGCATTGTAGGAAATGGAGATGTTCTTCTCCCTCTGGAAAGGCGAGATCCAGCGCCGACGTACACGTTGTTTTGCTGTTTTTCCGCTTTAGGTATCTCTCCCTATGAGGCACCCATTCAACCGGATTAAGACCATGGCGGGAAATGGAGATGATTCTCTTCCGCTGGGTGGCAAAATACGGCCCCAATCTAAACCTCGACTTGTAGGTTTATTCCCAACCAGGAAACTACTACCAGCGGTGCAACGCCCCTGTTAGGACAAGCTCTTAACTTCCCAACCGGTATCCCGACATGTGTTAGTGTACTACTTGCAAGAGTCAAGGGGTGAGAATAAGCAAGGAAGAGGAAGGAAAGATCGCGCGTGGTTTGTAGCCTGTTTGTTAGGATACCGCTCCGGCATTGTTGCGGCGGCGATGGTGTAACGGTTAGCGTACCGGACAGTTGTACCTAAGTTGGCGGGTTCAAACCCGATCGAAGCCGCGAAAAAAATCCTTCGTGCGCCTTCCTTCGGAGGGGAAGTAAAGCCGGCTGTCCCATGTTCGTAGATTTACTTGCATGTAAAAGATCCTCAAGCCTAAATGACGCCTCTGAGCTAAATTCAAATAGCCTGTTTATCGTCCCAGATATACCTCCTTTCTCCGCTAGTGAAAAGAGCGTAGCGAAATTTGCGTGGTCAGACGGAAGAGCAGGCCTCATGGCCTGAGTCTCGCCACGTAAAATAAGGCATTAATTCAATTCAATTCATTGTTCTGGATCGGAGAAACAACGGAAAGCTATCGATCAGATCGATAGAATTCTCCGCCAGACAGCGGTTGAATTCGACCTAGCTACGTAGGTAGTGTCGAACGTCCTGCCACGGTCGGGTCTCGAACGATAGGACCTCCCGGTCAAAGGCACCGCGGTCACATCAGTATTGATGAACCGCGTCCTGGCCACTGTGTGCCGAGGCGGCAGCGTCACCGACAGTCGCAGAGCTGTCGGCGGAAGCGGCAGAGGCGCGGGAGCGACTCGAAAGAAGAGTGAATGAAACCGATTCCGCTGGGACCCGGTCAGAATTAAAAAGTTCCGACGCACGCGAGGCGGCGCGTCCGCCAGCGGCCGTCTCTCCCCTGCACGCCCGCGCCGCCCCACGAATCTTGCCGCGGGCGGGCGAGGGTGGGGAATTTCGTTATTTAAAACGAGATCCCCCCCCCCCGCTCGCAGACTTCCAGAAGGCGCGGCCTGTCCCGGGGTCGCCCGGCTCCGAAGGCCCCTGCCCTCCGACGCGGCCTCGGAATGTCGATAAGGGAGACGAGACGTAATGCTATCGGAATGGCTTTTCGGCGACTACAAGGTGACGTCTTCAATAATGCCTACGGTCGCGGGTTCTCAATCTATTGAAGGCGAGGCGCGGTCAGGTGTAAAATCGACAGGAATGTGTGATGACTTTTTATAGACATAGATGTTCGTTATTCTGGAATATTTCTACGTCATCGTTTGCATGAAAGTGTAGTGGATATTTTCTAAGTGACCCGAGACATTTCATTTTGATTTGATTTGGAATATATTTATGTATTCTGCCAGCTTATTTGATGCACGAAATGGACGTCATGATAATTAAATATCAACAATAAACATTCTTTCTCATTTGAATTCAGAATGCTCTATTGGGCGTATCAAAGACATTTTTCAGTACGAATTTGACATATTTATATCAACCTAACATTTTTAAATAGCGCAATAGCTTGTTTTCTCTGCCCTTGAAAAGCAAATCGTTTACGAGTATGTCCATTTATTTAATTTTCTATGAAATCATTTAGTATGTGTATAGAGAAATGAGTTGAAGACACTTTTATTCTTCATTTTGCATGTTTTTAAGCACATTGTAATTTTTAGTTTTTCCTGTCAAAAACGTATCCTATTACCTTGTGATTATCTTCAAATGAAATTGCCTTTATTTTAAATGGGTAAATACTTTGGAGTTGTTCATATGAGTATGGTCATACTGTAGAAGATTTCATAACAAAAACCCGTCTAATGTATAGCAAGATATGGATTTCTGCATTCCTACATGAGTCTGCGGGGTATTTTCAATAACGAATAGTCATGATTTGATTATTTGAATTACTTTGTGATATAGTTTCTTTCTTTAAAATATTTGAAGATGATTAGAGGACAACGATATTTGTTGAGTTGTTCACAAGATTTGTGTAATAATCATTGACGGAAAAAAATCTATGCCAGCTGCTCCATGTATCTTTTAGGGGTTAGTTTCTTTACACTAGTAAACATAGAGACCGTTCACAAATTATAAAACTCAAATCTTGGGCCCCTGTAACCCGCGCTTGAGCCCTCGAAACATTTACATAACACTTGCGACAATTAACACACATCATTAACGATTAGTAAAATGTGTTTTACATCAGTGAAAACAATTTTATTTCTGTTATATATTAACATTTATGATAATTGAAGTTATTTTGATGTTTTAGTAAAAGACTGAATTAAAGTTATTTCGGAAAATGTTGAAAAACTTTTTAAAAATATATCACTGTTAAGTATCACTAAACTAACACTCCACAACTCCTAAGTCAGTTTTTTTCGGCTTAGCCGAAGATTTGTGTGATTGTAGTTTGCACGCATTTCTTGTTTTACTGCTAGTGTAAGTGGCTGCTGTGGGTTCGCATCGGACCTTAGACAATAACCAAATCTGCTTTTGTGTTGCACTACGTCCTCAGAATATCAGAGGGGAGTGCATGTCTTCTTTGTCCTATAGTGAAGTGTCGAGCTAATTGTTTCAGCGTTGCGGGAGCTTCGTTGGTTTGAAAGGCTTGATAGACTTCGTTAAACGAAAGCCGACTCAAGCATTGAGTGAAGGACTTAATATCAAAATCCTTCCTCAGTACTTTCAACCGTTTCCGAAAGAGAGGGCGTGCTATGAGCCGTAGAACTTTGGTCTGTACTAGCTCAAGTGCCCGTAAGTCAAGCGGCGTACCGATGTCTCAAATCTCCTTGTTACACAATTTACAGACGCCTCCATTTCACATACGAAATGTCTAGCTTCATGAGATGGGCGAGTGATCAACATTTTAAATTTGTGCTTGTGAAACTAATATACTAATAATATTTATTTCAAATAAGCCGGAGCTAATAGCCGGTAAAGACAATTAGTTTATTCTGCGCCCAAAGAAAATGCCTTTTATTCTCACGGACAAATTTTTTTCATTTGTTCTTACAAAAGGTATTATTATGTTTCACTGTCAAATAAAATGCGTCTAACGAGTAATATGTAAATAGGAACTAACGTTTTTCTGTGGTCATTTTCATTTCTCTTATCTGCCGAAATATTGTACTTTGTCAGCACTTTGAAAAGAAGACAATGTTGTTGATTTTGGCTGCACATTGTCATCATTGCTGTGTAAACTGTTTACCAAGGTGACATGAATCAACATTAATGCCGTCTCGAAGGTTGTGAAGCGGTTGACAATTTCCGTGAAATCCTTCTAAGGAGAGACCCATACATCATGGTCTGTGACTGGATCTCTCATTGTCACACACCTTGATACCATGAAAATCTTGGTTTACAACTCTTTCTCTGCATTGGCACCTGCCACCTCCAAGTTTTTAATAGACACCTTTCTTCCGGTATTCTCCTAAGATGCCCGTGCCATTTTAACCTCTCTTCTATCGTATCCACTATATCCGAAATTTCACCCATTTGCTGCCTTATATTTTCATTTTCTTATTTTTTCCATTAACGTTACACCACAGTTGCGTCTTCGAAACTCCATTTCCATAGCCTTTAACTTCGTCTCGTTCTTTTTTTAGATCTCCCACAACTCAGCACCGTACGAACTTTAATTGTTTACAAAATCTGACTACACTTTAGCATTCGAATTTCGTTGCGCGCGATCCTACATAAAGTGCATTCAAGAAATTTGCAATGTGCCGTACGTGCGTGATCGAGAGGACGTGCCTGCCTCGTATATTGCTCCCCGGATGCTGGGCGCTGCCTCAAATTCCTTGGGGGCCGCCGCGGGCCAACGGCTGGCTCTCGGAGCTCGTAAAACTGCCCGTGATTATGGACTGGCGGGCTCACCCAGAAATGTAATATTACAATATTGCTACCCTGGAAGTGTTCCAGATCTATTTTCGGATCCGCTCTTCACAACAGATGCCCAGAACGTGCCGCAGAGAGCATGCCAAGGGAATGAAAAAAATACCGTGTTTACGCGGAAGTAGCCCCGCTGTACTTAAGCGCGAGCTATCATTATGAATAAGTTTCTCCGCGAATGCAGCAAACATCGAACGAAAGTAGGTCGAACCCAAGTTTGAAACGTATTTACTTTGTTCGTGCGTGGCAAAAGACTTCCCTGGAAGCATTTTTGCTTGTTTGTGTACAAACAGTGAATTTGATTTTTCGGAAATACGTTTCAGTTCCCCCAAAGTGTGTTTGGACAGTCGCTTCCGAGTTTTCTCACGAGAAATTTGTAACGTTCTGGCACCTGCTTTCTCAATACACAAAATTTAGTTCGATCGGTCAGACTTGTCAAATAATGGGAGGAAAAATCGACGTAAGAGCCGTTTTATGTGACAGATGTCAATACGGAAATGGGTTTGTTGTGATGAAACGTGGCCGCTTGCGGTGACATTTATTAAGTGATTTCTGTAATAAAGTCTGGCGCGAAGACAAGAAAGCGATTTAGAAACCTAATATGACGTTTTTGAAAACAGAAGTATACATCAGATACAAAATTTGATTGCAGGGGAGTCGCGATTTATGGCCGGAATCGAATGGAACTATCTTTTCCAACTTGTGACAGAATGAATTGCGAAGTGGACTGAAAAAAGTATTACATATATCGAATATGAATCAACATCTCAACACAAATGCAATAGCGTTTCCTCATGTTTAAGCTTTGAAGGTAGACGATAATGGAAAAAACTCGTGCTTCCCATCAAAGGAATATTCAGTCTCGGTTATGCCGTCACGCATTGCCCAGAACACTAAATGGCAATGAAAAGATTGTGAAATATTTGATTATCTTAATGGACACAAAATCCAGACTTTGCAGTGCTACGAGAGAAAATGTTAAATGCATCTGCTCTTTCGATGAAAGTGTAAACAAACACAAAAAATCCATAAAGTCGCAAATATTTTATGTATCTCATTTAAATTGCTTTCATTCGAAGAATAGCATTCACGACTTTTGTCTTCTCAATTTTCTGAGAAAATAATGTTTACGATTGTCAAACTGAAATTCTATTAAATTCATGAAAGGAGTCTGTTATTCCCAGAAAGCTTTATGATTTTACACCGTGTTCCTGGAAATGCTTCGAGATGATTCTGAGAAGAGGTCCGAGATATACACATGTATATTTTATGTATACGCACGTGTATATTACGTTAGAGTATAAAAAACAAGACGGACAACGCAGACCATACCTCAAGGCTTGCTGCTTTTGAGTAATTTGGAGCATATGGTTGTTTTTGCCATAATGCAGGACTGTCTAGTATATGAATTTGGACCATGTTAATGAAATATATTTCTGTTACATCAGGCTCACTCACAGAGCAATCAGTTCTTATAGTGTTATCGGCTGAGAGTCTGTCTGATGAGTCCGAAAGATGACATGCAGTTTACACCCTGCTGCAAACTAGCATGAAAAAGGATGCCCATCTGTGCTTATAAAACAAGCTCACACTTTGAGTAGCCTTCTGAATAGCACTTCCTATCAACCCGTTTTCTACTTAAACGCGAGATAAGTGTTAAATGTATGAATGTCCTAATCTTACTCTGTTCATATGGTGCCAGGTAATTGCTTTAGTTTAGGCAATTACTTTGCGACCAGATTTACCTTGTGTTCTGCTCTTCAGACCCTCGATACCGTGACAAGACGGTTAACTCCAAAATGTGCTCCTACATTTAATGCAATAAATTGTTATAATACGTAATCTTTCCGCCAGTTCCCTTTTAGGCAAAAGTACTCTAAATGGGAAAATATATTTTCTTTGTACAATCAACTTATCACTAGAATTAGTATCCAAGCCATATATTCTCAATACATACCTGTATTACCTGTACTACCCCACTTGTGTTCATGTACCATACGAGCGAAAAGTTCTCGAAGTGAATACATGTGCTCCAAAACTTTTATTGGAATTTTCATTCACCGCACGTCATTCAAATTCTGATTGTTTTCACTAATCTTACTCTAAGCACGCAGACGCTATCTTACTTCCATCATTACTACCATCATGACTACCACACAAAATATAATTTCTCCTAATCATTAGCACTTTTCAACACATCAATTTTGGCCACAATCTATGATTACCGCTCAAAGGGTTTTAGGGCTTTATGACACGAAATCTCCCTCTTCGGGAAACATTCTCAATATTAATTCGTTATCAGTTTCGTTGATTTAATGATCATCACGCGTTAAGAGGATATCATATAGTGAAAATAAATACACGTTTTTAAATTATGAGCTAAAAAAATGCCTGAAAAAACACGGAAGGAATACTTCATAATCATGAAGTGACGCTGACAGTTTGAGTGTTGTTAGTTCGGCAACACATATTGAACTTGTATTACGGATAAACAGAGTTAGACAACGATATCACAAGAGAAATGTCAGAACATACATTGCCGGCATCATATGTGAAAGCATATTATTCTCCTATAAAGAATATGCGGTTGAAATATAGTATACGGTACAACCTAAGGAAGTCGTTTAAACCGGCTCTTCGCGCTGTTCCGGAATTAACTAGGCAGTTAGAATTCTGGAGGTTTTCTTGAAAAATGATGTTATAAAAGTGTGTTATAAAAGTGAATTGGTAATTACGCGTTGGATAGACTCAAGGATGTTTATAGTGAACGCGAGGGCCGAAGGCCCGAGCCTCGCCGTGACTTGCATCCGGGCGAGCGAAGCGAGAAAACTTGCCTTTGAAAGTAAATTCGCGTTTCAATGTGGCGGGCACAAAGCATATGAAGGGCGAACCATGAAAATCGCCTATCCGTAAGTTTTATTCATTTCTATTAGAGCACGTACAGTAATTAGGGCTTAAGCCCCGCCGCCACGCTTTTCTAAGGGTGTACCGTATACTAAATTTTAACCGAATATGCTGTTAATCGAAAGTAGAGGTGGTAACTGCACCAACAGGCGGAGGCGGTGCAAACGTCGGCGTTAATGACAGTGATGACGGTAGAGGCGAAGGCAGGGAGAGAAACGGAGGGTGGGGCACCGGCAATGGAGAACTAGTCGAAGGCAACCGTGCTGCAGTTAGAGGCGGCGTGACAGCGAAAGCACTGAACGTGATGGCGACGGCAGAGGTAGAAAAGGAGCAAGCGAATGAGGCAGAGGCAGAGGCAGACTTAAAGATAGAATCGCAGTTAATGGCTAAGGGAAGAGATGGAGATAGAATCGATGACAGCTCTGAGAGAAGAAGAGGTGAAGATGGAATCTCGTGTGATTGCGATGGCAGAGGAACAAGTAAAGATGAATTCCCGGGAGAAGGTGGTGGCAGAAAAAGAGGGGGTAATGGAATGCTGGTGATGGTAATGGCAGAGACAGAGGTGGAAATGGAATCGCATGTGATGGCGATGAGACAGGCAGATGTTCATACGAAATCGTAGGTGATGGAGATGGCCAAGGAAGAGGTGGACACTAAATCGCAGATGGTGGCTTCGGCAGAGGCAAAGGAGGAGATGGAATCGCAGATGACGGCAACGGCGAAAGCAGTGTATTGTGACTGAGGAGGCGCAGTATAGCGTGCGCCAGCTGTGTGCAAGAGCCGTCATCGTCCGCCTTTCTGTCGTCCTCCACGTGTCCTTTGTCAGTATAAACATCCCACTCGGCGGCGTTTTGTGTAAGCAGCCAACTGTTTTAGCCTTCTGGGCCACCCACGGCCAGCGCCGGCGCGCCTCTGCGCAGCGGTCCCCGGGGACCTGATGCGCGCGCTGCCTGCTGCGCGTCCACACAATGCCCCTCACCCCCACCCCCACCCCTCCACCATCACTTCCCCTCGCACAGCTACCACGGGCCGCCTCCGCTTCTCCCCGCTCGTCCTCTCCAGCCTTACCAACGGGACCGGGAGAGGCGGCCCAGGGCATCAACTGATGTCACTGCAGTGCCTCTGACCTGGAGGTCCTAGGGTTCCACTCTCCACTGTGGCAGATTTTCAACACGCTATATAGCTCTGTCGAATTCAGTCGCTGCCTGGAGGAGAATTATAGCCGGCTGCTCTGATCGGTAGTTTTTCGCGGTTTCTCCGATCAACTCCAGGCGAATGCCGGAGCAGTACCAAAGCAAACGGGTCAGAGACCAACAGTAGATGTTTTGCCGTCAATCAGTTTTGCGGCGTCGAAAACATTGATTCTTTAATACGTAATGTATTGTAGTACCTAATTCACTATATCGTATTTGCGAACAAAATTTATTCACTATTTTGTTACCAGGGCCCGTCAATAAGTTTTTTTTCTGTCTACAAATCTCCATTTTTCGGCGCACGAAATATGGGCAAGGAAATGAAAAGAATGGAAATAATGACTCTATTCTGGAATTGTTAAGAGATAAATAATAAACCCAGACAATAAAACGGTGCAACTACCACAGCACATAATTTCACGCACGATTTTAACTATAGATATATTTCTATAACGGACGGTATATCCTACTATCACTTCAAAATCATTCGAAAAATGCAAACGATATAATTCGAAACATGGTGAAAATTGAAACATTGATGTTTTTTTACAAAGTTCCATGGATATTTATAACACGAAGCAACGGCAGTGACTACCTTATCACACACCGTTGGCAGGTAACAATGCTCGATGCAACTGAGATTATCTGGAAAAGCTATGTGTCGCAACTATTTACGCAACTATTTATACAATGTATTCCCAATTGTCCTGTAGATATTTCAAATCGAAATTTCGTGAGAACGATTATTATTTTCAAAACTGTGAACATGAAATAATTGTAGGATTAATTTCGAGTCTGTTTCCCAAAACATGGTTTAAAATATTTTTAATTTTTTTTATTTCACTCAAAATTAAGCGAAAACCACTCTTATTTCCAAAATGTATACATGGCAAAGACCGAATGTTGAAGAATAGATTTCATTAAGAAAAATATTTCTATCTTCAATAATCTATTTTATGAAAGGCGTCAAAACATTTTAAAATTTTGGAATTTTCGAAATTTTAGATGTTGTAATGATAATCGGACTTGCGTCATTTTTAGGAGGGTTCTTTGCTGCATTCAAAAGAAGTAAATGGAGTTCGTCAACTTTCCTTTGTGAGTAATTTGGAGAAATTTCATACGAAATGTGTAATTTTAGTAAAAAGAAAGTTTCATTTATCCGTTTTCTGTTATCTTTTTAAATTCTGAATTTTTCAATTGAACAAACGAACATACTTATTAACGGGAAGACCATCTCACATTAATAAAGACTGCGTTTCCTTACAACTGCGAGTGTTTTCCAGTAATAACATAAAATCATTAAATTATATTCTTAGAGTTCTTGGCCGTACTAGCAAAATTTAATATTCCCCCTTCGTTTGTAGGGGAAAGCTTGTGACTCAGTTGATGTTTTTTAGTAGTGGCAACTCTTTCGTGAATATCTGGCATCAATTTTTTTTTCTATGGCAACTTTGTTCCTGTAAAAGATTGGTTTTATGACTGAAAACCTGCACACTTTTCTTGTAAAATAATTATTTTATTTGTAATAAGTTCGAGTTGTTTTGGTACGTTTATCTATAAATTATTGTTTTATCTTAGATTTTCATTTTACAGTTTTTCTTTCATAAATTTGTATTTTTAATAACTTTTTATTTAACTTAATCACCTAAATTTGTTGTTTGTTTAGTGGTGAGAAGGCCAAATAATACGACTCCATAGGAAAAATGGATAAATTAAGGAATTATACGAACTTGAACCTCTTTCACGTTGTCAAAATTCTTAAAAGGTTTGTTTCTTGAGTAGCATGAAAAACATGAGTAGCAAATGTTACCAGGAAATTAGAGAATGACGAAATGTAGAAAATTTACAGGGGCCATATTAATATGGGCAGGGACTGTGCGTGTTTTTTCAACTTATTAAAAATACGGGGTTTATTACACACCTCTATAAAAGTCGCTAGCGTGCATATTCTCAGAAGCGTCATTGTAACACGGGCGGAAGTTCGCGAATGCACTTCTTCTTATTTTCAAGTGGGACGCAGAACCATGTTCCTGCACAATCGCTTGAATCACCCTGGAACAAACATCCCCTCCGCCAAGGCGTTCGTGATAGAGAAGATGACAACATTCGTAAAAAAAAGAAAGGGTATCTTCAATTAATGAAAGATATAAATGAACCAAAATAAAAAATGTAAAAAAAACATTAGATAAAATGTATAGTTATTTATTCGTTTTATGTGAAAAAATAAGTTTGCTCGATTACTGAAAATTAGCATTACTTAATAATTTTTGCTCTTTTCCTAGCTTGTTTTGTATGATTTAATAAAATTGTATAAATCAACAATTTATTGTAGTGTTAATGCAGTTCAGTCAACAATTCATGTAAGTTAATTGGCGACTCAGTTTTAAAGATTCGTTTGTTATCGACGGAATAAAATGGTACAGGACACTTTTCTTGCAACTCGCCGGTAGAACAATTAGAATAATGACATGAAGAGGCGGTAGTAATAATGAAACAAAGTCAGTGGAACGTCATTGGACAATCGGCAGTTGTCTTCCTACGTGTGTATCAGCCGTTCACAGAAGGCACCAATACTTCCTTGTCATATCTTGCATGCCTTCGTAGTGCGCGGCTCAATTTTATTTCTGTCTATAAGACCCATCGCCTTCCGCTCTGCCGGTTCTGCATCTCGCCTTCTCTACTGATGGGCAAAGAATCTAGGCGATACTCCCGGTGCCCATCTTCTTCACATTGTTTACAGAGCAGAGGAAATACGAACGGGAGATAAACGGACGCATTTTCAAACTGAGAAGAAAATAATCGAAATCGATGATGGTAGGGAAAAAAATATACGTATAACAACTTACACATTACTTCATAGACTGGATCATTGTTAATGGCAAAAAAATCAATTGTTCTCAAGTGTATCCAGAAGTTAATTTACCCGTTCTGGGCTCTGGTTGGCAGCAAAGTATATTTTGTTGCCAGGAAGTTTACCTTTATTAAATAGTTGTATTGTGACTTTTACAACAAGAGCCCACTTTCGTGCGCGTGTTAATTTCAAAATGTTTGTATGGGTAAAAGGCATATTCTACCACTCCTGCGTGTTTTGGCTACCATAAATTTTCAGAATTCTAAGCACCAATAATATAAAGTAGTAAGAAACATTTTTTTTACTTTCTCAGGTACTACTTACGTAGTGTAGAGATGGCTATGTAAAACTGCGGCGAAAAACAGCGATTTGTTGCTAGAAAACCTATTGAAGGTCTCTGATACCCAAAAATTGGTTAATTCATGTTCACATAAATAGGATACTGTTTTTTCTAACATGTCCTGTAGTCACAATTAACGTTTGATACCAAAAAATTCGCTTACGACTAAAGTCTGTTCCGGTCGTATCTCCGGCTGTCTGCAAGTCTGCGGACAATACTAGCAGCTAGACCATAAGCAATATATCACAAAATTTGATATTTCCCGATCATTCTGATGTCGTGGCCCCTTGAATTTCAAAGGAATATTTTGGTTTGGGGGTGTACTTTTAATGAAGCTCCAACGACATTAAAAAAAATGCCTCCAACTTGTTTCTTAATTTTTTCTCAAATAAAATAAAGTACACTAATAAAGATGGCGTTAATCTGATTTTCGTTTAATTCTCTGAATCTTCAAAAATTACAAAACGTTAATTTTTTTCGGTGACATCTTTCAACCATAATATTGAAGATAAAGGATTGTTGTTGTTTTTTATGGATGAAATCTGTTTATGTAATGATAACTTCAAATCAGTTGTTCATCATTCAGACAGCATTTCTAAAAAAAATTTTAACAAAATATGAAACAAGCAAAATTATTATGTCTCACGATAAAACTTGTTTTTGCATTGAAATATGTTAAACACGAATTTTTGACATAAATCGCTAGAGACACATTATTTCACAATCACAGTCAAAGTTTATGATGCTTGCCAATCTTATTTTTATATCCGTGGGACCTTATATCCAGTGGGACCTTATATCCAGTGAACCCCCAAAAAACTATAGCTGATCATGGCCGCAATAAATGCAGGCATATATAATTTATCAAAACCCATCACAAACGGTCGTCACAATTATTACATCAACCAACTTCTTCAATCCTGCATTAATCATGTTACCACTGTTATCTACGCAAACGTAGCACTTCCTCTACTTCATTTTACCGTCCCTTAGATCACCGTTTCTTCACCGACAATTGCTCTCTCTCCTCTCGCTTCATCCGGCATTGAGCCGCCTTCGCCTTCGCGGGAGCACTCCATTACACCGAGTGCTGTCTGCGCCATCGAAGACGCGTCGCCTTATTAGTTTGAGACTTTGGAAGCCGCAATAGCGAAGCTACCGTCAGCGCCGAGCGCCTTCCGAGAATCGAACCCAGGGATGAGAGCGTGCGGATATAGCGCCTGGAAATTCTACGTCCTGGTCTCTTGAGACACTTTACATTGTGGGGGGTGGGTGGGGGGAAACCTCTTTGCTTAAGATGTTACAGAAACTCGAGCACAAACTGAACGTTGAAAGCACATTGAATTCTCTGTTCAAAGGCATCTGCGCTAGATGTTTATCGATACCAAATACGTAATCGCCAGTCAGAATGTTTCCAAATACTATCGAGAAATGAATTTTTCTTGCTTGCCAACCACGAACGTTATCAGAAGTGTCTTGTTATTTTCTATATATGACCTCTCATTGAGCCGATATTTATTAAGAAGTTTAACTACTAGAGAACCTAACTAGAATTAATTACCTTGTTTGCAAAGCGCTAGTACATCAATTATAGCTGTCACACATAATTACATGTTACATACATTATATTTCAAGTAAATCAGCAAGTAAATTATAAATACTTTTTGTATTATATTAAGAAAATGTTATTCACATTTTGGAATAAACACATGAGAAAGATACATATCCTTTTCTTTTGATATCAGGATGAGGAATACTTTTCTAAATTAAAAAGGTTTTACAGTATTCTTTAATGAAGATTTGAAGTTTCGAACTACTACGATGCTAATAATACTTTAACGTAAAGATATAATTGTTGAAATTCATAATATATTTTCAGCCTAGATCATTATTTGCTACTTTAATTATGTCCGTATTTTCGTTACTACACTCAGTTAATAAGTAAACTTCATTCCACTAAAAATTCTATTAAAAATAGATTTATAGAAAATATATTTAAAAAATAAATGCGAAGAAAATAATACGGACAAAACCGCTTCTCGCATTTACTTGGACAGAATAGTCCAGAACAGATTGTGTAAGGAACGAATATTAACTTTTGAACACTTCTATGTTCCGTGCTTATTAATACAGCTGTATGAAGAAATTTATCAAAATATTTTTCAAGACGAACAAGGATTAAAAAAATAACTATATTTTTAACCTCGAATTGCTTTTACAAGGAAACTTGAACTCCATTGGATAGTATTACATTTACTTTAGAAACACTGTATCCATAAAACTTATAAATTAACAAATCAACAAGGACACTTCACAAGTACATTTTTATAATGTTTTCTGCTTGCATTCAATCCTGTATTTATTATATTGCTTTTTTCTCTGAACTGCGCTTGAAAGATACAATTCTTGTATTTTATTTTTCTTGAATCTTTATTTCTTTTAAAACTTACATTAGTTGCCCCCTCACGTTCGCTTTCAGTTTCTAAAAAAAGTAGTTTGCTTTTGTCCCCGGTCATATACAATCGAACTTTAAAATATATAAGAAACGTTGCTCTTTTGGCTAACGAAGAATTTGCAATTGTAGTTGATGCGACAAAAAATAAATAAATAAATATACAAGAATGACAATTCTTCAAAAAATATTGCAAAGAAAAATGGAAGAGGACGACCTACCTTCCCTACAATACTACCTCAAATATAATACGAAAGTTGTAAAAATTGTACCTCACTGAAAATGTTACTCCAAGAAAGAGATGAGAATGTGTATTGCCTTAAACCTTGAGTGTGTGCAATCTGGGTACCTCTTTCATGAGACCTCGGCCAAAGAAACCGCAAAGCTGTTAGCCGCTGATGTATAATAATAATAATAATAATAGTTAATAATAATTTTTCTCATTATTATTATTATTATTATTACTATTATAAATTCATTTCAGGAGAAGCATTCTCCAATAGAAAGTGAATGTACACGAACACGGATCGAAGTCTTGCGCGGCTGCATCTTGTAGAGGCTCCTTGGCGCATCCGCTCTCAGCATATTTCCGGCTTGGTTTCATCTCACGTTTGCTCTTTGGCGAATCGCAGGGCGCAACGTGTCTCAGCTGCCTACACGGTGCCCTCGGGCTCCCTCGTTAACTTTCTTCTTCGGCTTCCAGGAACCTTCTTCCGCAAGCAACCGATTTTCTAATGAAGGCCTCCCGGGCTTTGGCTTGACGCGCGTGATAAAGATACGGATCTGAAGCCTCGATTAACAACCTGGCTCTTTGAATGGGATTGCAATTTCCAAGATTATTTGCTTCCTCAAATACGCCCTCCGGGCTCTCCAGAGCGCTCTGGTGGATTGAAGTGCAAGCGACATCCAATTTATCCCTTTTTCCAAGGAAAACCCTCCTCACCAGATCCCAGTTTTGTAATTTATATTGAAATGGGTCAGTAAACTTCATTTTCATGTTTTGTAAAAAAGGAGGAATTCTATGTTGCCTAGAGTGAAAGAACTACGTTTGATGTGCGGGTATTAAGCTTAATTAGCGGATTCATTCTCATTCAGTTGTCGACGCTATAATTGCGAGTTCTTATATGCAACGAGTTTTATTTTATAAAAATAAAATGTACGTATTTCTAAAGAAAACAGGTTATGTAAAGTGATTTAGAGAGAAATAGTTTTAAAACAATCCTCAAAGCACAACGTCTTTATAGATTAAGCAGGAGTCTAATCTTTAAATTATTGTCAAGAACATTAAAGCCAATTCCTAGTCTTTGAAATTATTTTAATTATTGTTGTGCTATGAAATTATAGTTTTAGAAACGAAGAAGTTTTTCTTACGTTGCACATCAACATTATTTGTTATAAATAAAGGTTTTAAAATTTCATTAGTATTTTCTTCATTCCTAAATTTCACTTTTCCAAATATTTTTAAAACTTCATTTAATATTAATAATTAATCTCCTTCAAAGTAGCGAGTCTATAGCTTGTCGGGTTTTGTATTTTCTAACAATCTACGTTGAGGAGCACGTCGTCCACCAGCGTTATTTTTCATCCCATTGCCACTGAAGCTGTTTTCTATGGGGAAATCGCTCGATGGTTTTTTACGAGCTGCAAGCTCTCGGCATTACAGTGAAGCCCTGAGGGACGCCCTACGCACATCGACTGCCTCCCTCCCCTTAACCTCTTCGTCCTTCCACCCTGCGCCTCTAGCTGGTGCTCCCAGGGAATGTCTATCGACGAAGTTCCCCTCCGGAGCAAAAATACAGCGATATTTGAACGCGCCCGGGTTCGTCCTTCTGCCGGAACGCGTTCAGTTGCTAGATTCCTCGCTTCTCCTCTACTTCACGGATACATTTCTGTTAAGAGGCGCGTTTCGCTGATTTCTGACACGTGTTCTATTTGGCTGCTTTAGTCAATGAGTTTTTTTTTTTTTTTTTTTTTTTTGCGAAGAAATGTTATACCCGAGAAATTAATTAGAGCTCAACACAAGTTACAAGTCATGGAAGGTCAGTGACGCATATTTAAATGTGACTGACGAGAATTCCTATTTGATCTCAAGACATAATAATATAAGATTGGAATAAAACAATCAACGCCGATTACATATTAGAAGCTATGCATGTGCATTGTCCTTGGAGTAGGATCCGCCGCATAGTCGAGAGCTCGTGCCATGTTGAAGGTAATACAATTGATGTGAATTTCAGGTGAACTTGATTGGGTCTGAAATTTCAATATTTTCTAATTTTACCAGATAATTTCCATAACTAAAATCCACTCAGTTACTTTCAATAATATTAATAATAATAGTAATAATAATAATAATAATAATAATAATAAACATTGTAATAACGTAATACAAGAAGAAAAATGTTTTACAGTAATTTATCATCATGTAATAACTATGCAAAAACGACCCAATGTATTGTTTGCTTGATAATCTAGTTTTATTTTAAGTATTATTTTTATTAAATCTTAGAAGTGTTATTTAAAAAATAATTAACAAACTAAGGGATCTCATTTAAACAGATTAACAAACAGACTGCTGGCAATAACGATATATGCCTCTTCGACAAGGCTGTGTGACCTGCCTACACTTCCCATTCGTGAGTTCCTGGCATTTGGCGTCGGCGAACACCATGTTTTCTGAAATTCTACACCAGGGCCTTTCAACTCTCATATAACGATGTGGAAACCATTATAGTAGCGCGCTCTCCTGGAGCACCTTCTTACTACAGGAACTAAAACACGAACTGCTGCCAACGATACTTAAAACGTGCGTGGCTGCTGCGAGGGTTCGCGAGACGCAAGCAGGCCGATTATGTTACAAAATATAGCGTTGATGTTCGCGCTATCTTCAAAGATTTCTTATATGTATATATTTTGAATAATTGAACATTTAGAAGACACGTTTCGGATTTCTCACAAATTAGGCAAATTTTAGGTGGGAAAGTTGGCGAGCCTAGCCTGCAGCTGCACCCGGCGACACTAGCGCCTCCTAGAGTAGCATCCTCGAGCTTTGCCTTCGGTTTTGATGGAGAGTTGCAAGGTCCTGCCGTTCACCCCGGAGTCAATTGATTGATTCTTTTGTGATTTCAGGCACGTCAACTACAAGGGTCATTAGTCCCGTAAGGGTAATGCATGTTTTTGAACGACGGGTGGCGGTGATCTCTCTCGCTGTAAGGTGAAATCCGACGCCGACCTACCGTCGGCTAGCCGAATTTCCCCACCCAAGTATCTCCCACCAGTGGGGCACCACCCCAGCCGGGACAAGCTCTTAGATCCTGACGGGTCTCCCGGCATGTTCAGGCGTCGAGTGCTTTGAGTTTCGCATCTCGCCAACTTCCCGTACCCCCCCCCCCCGCCAACGCAGTTATTGTAAGGGGCGGAGAAGCGTAGGTCAGGGAGCGGCAACTGCCCCCCCCCCCACCGCTGCAACCCCCTCTTCCTTCCCCCAGCGGCGAGGGGCTGTGTTCCCGCGGGGGCGCCATCGCTGTTTCACTGATGGCCGCCGCGAGCGCAGCGATGCGTGAGGGTGACGGGGGGGAGGAGTGAAGCTTGATGTGATGATGTGTCATGTGTATGTGGTTTTTAAACGGACGCAGATGTGGTGAAGAAGCCCTGCGTACATCTATGGCTCGTGAGAGGCAGCTTGTATCGCAAAAAACGGCGTGAAAACGCGTGGTACTTCGTCGTTGGGTCGGGAAAGAAATCACATGCACTTAACGTCAGAAATATCTTACAGATGTTCCAGGAATACTTATTATGTTTGTGATGCGTCTATATGAGTAGTCATGTTGATCTTTTAATTAGTATTAAAAGAAGACACTTGACTAGTGGAGACAAAAAAGGTATGTCACTTAAACTATGAATGCAGAAAATTAAGATAATTAAAATTAATTTCTCTGAAGAGAAAAATATTGCAAAACAAATCATTGATGGCATTTAAATGGCAGCAATAAAACGTGTACCCGTTTTTCTACCATGAATTTCATGTAGCAAATTCTTTCCTCGTCTCAAAAAATAGCAACATTTCATAATCAAAGTTCAATTGCCTTTTGTTTCAATTTCAAATAAAATACATCAAAGTAGTGATATATTTCCTAGAATTGTATTAAATGGACATTAACTGTAAAGCTACCTGTAAATTCTCTTCAACATCGAATGCACGAAGTGGAAGTGTAAAAATACTGTTCTTTTAGAAACGTAAAATTATGCAGAAATCAAATTCCAAATCACAAGTAGCCCACTTCTAATGGGGAGGTTTCTAATGGCAATGTACTAAATAAGAAATATTTTGCTACTCATTTATAAAGCACATCCAATTGTACAAAATGTAGTTGTTCCTTTTTCGAAACAATTTTAGATGAAACAAATGAGTTTAGAGTTCATCCTTCATTTCATTTATTCCAGATCCTTCTCTTTCTCCGTCATACATTCTTAACCCTTGTAAATCTCGTTTTTCTCTTATGACTGTCCTAACGCCACAAACATTCCTCAGCAATCGGAACCTTTAGCGTGTCGGTACGCCCCACCCGGATGTGTAAGTTTGTGTGTTGGCCTCCTTCCAGACGAGAATCGTCTGGTGTGACCTGACAAGAGAAACTTCCAAAGCCCTCTGGAAGGACGATTTCGGCTCCTTTGTGCGTTTAAGGGATTTGAAAATATTTATTTACGCTGTTCCTGCTGTGGGCTTCCAGAATTCTTAGCGTTGCCACACGTGGCCTGCTTTTTCCGCCTGGTTGGGGCTGTCTTCACCCTGCACCGCTCCCTGCCGCGGCTTGTATCTGTGAAACATCCGCTCTGGGGCGCCCCTAAACATTCTATGAAATATTAGGAAATATGATATTCATTATATGATATGTTATGAAATATAGGAATAGTCCATTCAAATTGTTGAAAATATGAGAAAGTTTTGGTGTAGTTTGAAATTTGATTTCCGAATGTTTTTTGGATTGCCGAACACGAATAACAGATTATCCAACAGGAATTTTGTCCATAAACACGTTTTTAAGCAAAAATTGTTAGTTGTTTTGTTTTGATTTTTAGTTGTTTTTTTAATGTAACTCAAAAGTCTTCCATGTTTCGTAAATAATGGTTCTACGTAAAACACGAGTAAAAGAAGATACATTTACATACATATAATGTTTTTTTTCAATTAACGGTTTAGCCGAGGGAGCGCCGTAAATATGGTGGTGAAAAACGGGAATTATCCCACTTTATCACAATATAACTTAAAAATTATCCATCTTTAGTCCATATTAACCTGAAATGAAAGGAAAGAGAATAAAATTGTCTACATTTTATGTGTTCAAAGCTTTCATCTATGATCAATGGTATTGACTTTAATGTGCAAAATATGCCTGAATGTTACTCTTCGAATGACACTCCATTTTATCTCTCACTCACTGCTCCAATACGTAATTTACAGGACCATTATGTAGGAAAAATGGATGGCTTCTGAGTTATTTTGAAAAAACTGAAAATGTTATTCTTACATATTTTATCTTAAAATCGTTTTTCCGGGAAAATTATTGCTGGCAGCCCTGATATTTGTGTTCAGTCACCTAAAAAACATGTAGAAACCCAATTTCAATACTACACCAAACCTTTTAGCTGCTTGCTTCTTTTGAGCACCATCTGATCGCCTAAAATAGTGTTAGATTTTTTTAAAGTACTTTTTAGCTTTTAGTTAGATTTTCAGTACTTTCACATCGGAACTATTCTGTGCCCAGGTGCATTAATACACATGCACACTAAACACGTGCTTGGGGCCCCCGCAGACAGGAAGTCATCAATATTTGTTTTAACAAAAATTAATATGAGTTACAAAAACGTTAAAAACTTTACAATATCATTAAACATGCCTAAAAATTATTAATTTACTTTCTACTATTTATTTAATTTCAAATATAAAAAATAAATAATCAATTTGAAACAATATATCCTAGAAAATGTAACAGTATATGTCTCATAAATATGTGTCCCGTAAAAATGTAGGAGTAAGTTATTTAAAGCACAAGACCATACATTGTATTTATTATTTGAATAATATATGTGTAAATTGAAAGATTTTAGTTTTATTGTCATTTTGAGATTGGTTATATATTTTCACTATTTCAAGATTAATAGCATAGTTCAGTCATGCTTAGGATCGAGAGGCAAGACTTACGGGCGAAAGTCCTAATGATTTCAATGAAAGAGTTACGTAATCCTCGACCGAGATTTTTTTATTTCTCCTTGGCTGCTGAGTTTCAAGTCTTTTGTGTTCGCCGAAATTGGAACCCACTAATAGGGACTGAATGTTCCTGGGGCTATTCATTTAGCCGCAGCAGACGTCCCACATTTATACTCGTCATAATGTTCCTTTGAACATTGAAGTTTTCAGGTATAAGTTATACCTAATAACACGAGTTTTTGACTTACCAAATTTCAACCCGTCACCAACTGAAGAAGCGGTTGAAAATTCCAATTTCCATTAAGAAATAGTAACACTTGAACTGGTTTTACAATTAGCTGCACACGACCGCAATTTGGAGCGTTTGACGTAATGTAACTAGAACGGCAGAATGAAGTGCTGCTTGAAGGTAGCGAGAAGACGAGGAGGTAATGGGTGGAAGAGTAGACGCAATCAAGCTAGTGAAGGAGGGCTCTAGTCGTTACACCGGAAGACTGCCCGCCGCAGCCCCGTCGCCCTTGGGAACCTCATTTGCCCTCGTTACCCCCGGCTAACTCGCCGTCACTCTCACCCTCCTCCCCAACCCCCTCCGACCCACCCACCACCTCCACGTCGTTCGCCCCACCCTGCCTCCTCCCGCCCCGCCCCGCCCCGCCCCGCCCCGCTCCGCCCCGCCCCGCCCCGCTCCGCCCCGCTCCTCCCCGCTCCACCTCGCTCCGCCCCGCCCCGCTCCGCCCGGCCCAGCCCCGCCCCTCCCCGCCCCGCTCCGCCCAGCCCCGCCCCGCCCCGCCCCGGCCCACTCCGCCCGGCCCCGCCCCGTTCCGCCCCAGCCCGCTCCGCCCGGCCCCGCCCCGCCCCTCCCCGCCCCGCTACGCTACGCCCCGCCCCGCCCCGCCATCGATTGCGCTGCCCTCGCGCCATCGCCCTTCGCCCAATCGCTCTCGGCCCGCCGCTGATCACCTCGTGCCCAACGCACCGGAAGACGTGGCTCGGGGCATCACCTGATGTCGCTGCAGTGCCTCTGACCGGCAGATTCTAGGTTCGACTCCCGACGGTGGCAGGATTTTCGGCACTAGCTACATAGCTTCATCGAATAGGTGATATTGTTGGGGTATTGAAGGGGAATTCTAGAGTCTTCTCTGATCGGTAGTTTTCAATGTTTTTTGCTAGGATAGGACAAGGAATGAGAAAGAAAGATACTCCACGTCAGTGGCCCCTTTGGTAGGGTACGGCCCCGGCATTCGCCTGGTATTGATCGGAGAAACCAGGCGAACCTACAAGCATCCGGCCATCCCCCAGACAGCGACAGAATTCGACCTAGCTATCTGGCTAGAAATCCTGCCACCGTCTGGAGTAGTGTTCTAGGACCTCCCTGTCAGAGTCACTGCAGTGACATCAGTTGATGCTCTGAGCCACCTCTCCCGGTTCCGCAAGCCGACATGTTGGTTGGTGACGTATCTTTCGTTCCAGCAAATGAGGAATAACACTACCTTCTGGCTATAACATCCCCTATACTCACGGAACTAATGACCAATGTAGTTGTCGCGCCCGAAAACACTTGATTATTCACGTACTCATTCATTCACTTACTCATTCACTCACGTGACTGCTCGGCTGGTCTATGACATCAGCATTCTCTGCTGCGCTCGCTCAGACATAAGAACTGTTAGATATCTTAAAGTCACGTGACTCGAGAGGAATGCATGTTGAAATCCTTTTAAAGATAAACTCATTTTAAGTATAGTTATTTTCCTGCTTGCAGCACCATTTGCCGTCTCCTTGGAGAATGTTGCCCATTTACCGAGCTCTCAAGAGATAAGTATTATCGACCATGAAAAGGTTAAAGTATCGTCCAAGAAAGTTCAAGTATACGGAAGAACTAACAGTCGAATTTTACCTCTACATACCGCCCGTATCCTTTGAGATGAATTTTCAACCTTGAAAAAAGTAAATTCGTAACGACTTAATTGTGGTTAATACAGAAGTTAATGAGACAGCGAATTTATTCTTTTCAAAAGCTCTTTAATCGCTTTGTGACAAGGAATGTTTTCGCTATGCAGTGTCTAAATGTCCTTGATTTTCGGTCTTCGGATTCACGAACGGCCCTCTTTCAAAGTCTCTCTATAACTTGTCGATAAAAAATCTTATAATCCCTACTTAACAAAACTTGATCAAACACTGTTGCTTCACTTACTTACCCCTAATTTTCTGATTTAATTACCTGTAATTAAAGTAGTAATTCACGAAACATCGCTATGGACCTCCAGCTGCCTCTAACAATTTCAATCTCGAACTGAAGGCCAAATAAATTTTCATCTACCTTTCTAACCTACCGACGTCACTAATGTTGCCGGATATAAAGCTACGATAATTCCTTTACTTATATTTACATATCTCGTACATTAAGGTGGCAGTAAATTTCTTTAGGTAATCATTTCCAGAGATCCCATAAAAATTAAGATTGAAATTCATCATAAGCCTTGGTGATAGTGAAGAATGTGCCTCTAGCTATTTACGCTAAAACAATAGTTTTTAGGATATTGCCTATTTTATCCAACACCAACGTGGCGTGGAGTGTCAGTTGTTTGTATTTCAGAGGTATAACCAGGGCCCGGCAACTCTCCATCAAAATAGGGGACAAAGCTAGAGGTTGCTACTATAGATGCGCTAGTGTCACCGGTTACAGCTGCTGGTAAGGCTCGCCAACTTTCGCACATTAAAATTGGTCAAGAAATACGAACACACTTTGATTATGAGCGATTTCTGAAATAAATTAAAAAAGAAGTTAAATACTATATGTTTATCTTCTAAAAATCATTTATTCATAATAATACGCGCATGAAAGAAAAGGTAGCGCGAACAGCGGCGAGATTTTTCGTATCAAGCGCGTGTGTTTGGGTCCCGAAAACCCACGCGCGTTTTAAATAACGTTGGTAGCAGTTCGTATTTTAGTTCATGTAAGAAGGTGATGCTCTAGAGCCCGCCACTGTAATGGTCCCCACCACGTTATATGGGAGTTGTAGGGCCCGGGGTGTAACGTTCTAGTGGCAGCTCCTAGCTTGAGGCTTCTCCTTATTATATTTGGAATGAAACCCGCTGGATCGCCGGAGATGGCGTCCGCCGGCCTTAAACTCGGAAGTGCTCCGGCGCGGGCGCGCGCGGATACGCCCGACTGCCAAAGGAGCTGCCGGGGAGGAAAACTTCAGTACTCTTAATGAGTTTGTAGCCGCCCGGAGGCTCGCTTAATGGCGACGGACTTAATTGGCGACGGTGGCGGCGGCGGGAGACGCACGGCGGTCGCGCCCCTCCGCGTCCCGAGATCAGCTCAGCTGGCTGACGCCTAGCGCTGCTATCGGCCCGCCTCGCAACTAGCCCACAGCGGGTGGTGGGTCGGGGGCCAGGAACGGCCTTCCCGCTGCCGATGACTCGTAGTTTAGTGTTGCCGGGCGTGTCAGCTGCTAAGGTCATTAGTCCTCTGAGTGTACTGCTTGTTTTTATCACGGGAGAGTGCGATTGTCCCACTCTTGATCTTGTAAGATCCGGATCCACAAACCGCGCGTGATCATTCCTTTGTCTTTCTTGACCTATCCTCACCTTCTACTTACTCATTTCCACACCACATTACCCCACCGGACAGAAGACTAGTCGGGAGCTTAAAGCTTTTTCCTACCGTAACTTTGCCCAGCTGATGAGAAATACCTGGCTGGGGAAACTCCACAAACTGACGTGTAGGTCGCCGCCGTATCTCACCATCCAGCTGGGGGAATGACAGTCACCTCCCGAGATAAAAGACATGCACTTACACCTAGGAGACACCTAGGAGACCGTAGCATTGTTCGTGCCAGAAACACTAATCATTTGAATAAGCAGTCACTTCTACTAATGCCAGTTTGTTTGGGAATAATTAGCAGTCGCTTATCACGGATTCCACTGCACGTAAGTTGTAGCTAAAGATGGTGGACAAATACGCATATAGCCTACTTTGAAAATGCACTACATATATTTAAGATTTTTTTCTTTAAGAATTTTGTGTTACGAAAAGTGCTGAACAACACACTTTCGTTATCACAAATAAATGACTTGTTTTTTTTGAAAAAACTCCGTGGCTGACTATGTTTACACATTACAACCGCGTCCATAATTCGCTCTGTATAACCCTAATGATATTATTAACTATTTCAGTACGATACTAAACTCTGATTCCATCCATTTACATATAACTCTTTTCATTGTACATTTCTTTAGAATCGAATTTTTTTGTTGGGATTTTTATTCTCCGCTGACAACTCCCTCCCCTCACAAATACTCAACTTGCTGTGCTTATTATTAGAACCATTATTTTGTTTCTATATTCCATCATTCTTTGTTCGTTACTTGGATATGAAGAGTTTTGTGTACATCATATTGATAAATATAATTTTATAATTATTTATTAAGTGTAATTTTTCCGCTGACAACTGCCCCTTCCGTCCAAAAAATACTTTACTTGCTGTGCTCATTGTTAGACCACGATTTTCTATCTTTTCAATTTTTTTCTATTTCTGTATTTCATCACACATTTACTTTCGTTACTTGGATCAAATGATTAATTAATTTTAATTACATCATCGTGCCTATTTCGATTACAAACCCCACCAAAATTCCATCATATCATAGCGAATCCCATGTTCTCTCCCAGGAACCATGCTGTTTATTTTCTCATCACCAAAATTACCAGAATCAACTTTTTCAGAGATCCGAATCACAACAAAAGAATGATTAAATAAGAAAGAACTCCCTGTTCTCACCGTTTCCAATGAAATATTGGTCCAGTTGTGGTCATAATCACTTCAATATGTTTTCCCCATCCACCTTTGTCGGTTATGCCGCATTTTCTTGCTATACATGTATAGTATCATTGCTGTCCTTGTTCTCGCTTTCATTATTGCTAATCCTCTTCCTGCCCTTTTCGTTGGTCTATTCGACACCGTAATATTCTTCATCTACAATATCATCGCATTCAGTTTTCTCCTTTGTCTCCTTAATTTCTTTTCTCTTTTACAATTTTTCTTTTATCGGCAAATTTCTCATCCCTTCTACCGTCTATTTCCTCCCTTAGATTCACCCTTTCCGCTTGAAATGTAAAATGTTTCTCTTCATTCCATTTTATCTGTTTTTGCTCTCCCTCCCCCTCTCTCTCTCTCACTCTCTCTCTCTCCCCGTGTATCTCGCTCTCTCTCCCTCTCCCTCTGTCTCCCTCCCTCTCCCTGTCTCCCTCTCTCTCCCTCTGTCTCGCTCTCTCTCCCTCTCTCTCCCTCTCTCCCTCTCTCTCCCTCTCTCCCTCTCCCTCTCTCTCCCTCTCTCTCCCCCTCTCTGTCTCCCTCTCTCTCCCTCTCTCTCCCTCTCTCTCCCTCTCCCTCTCCCCTTCTCTCTCCCTATCTCTCTCCCTCTCTCTCCCCTTCTCTCTTTCCCCTTCTCTCTCTCCCCTTCTCTCTCTCCCCTTCTCTCTCCCCTTCTCTCTCTCCCCTTCTCTCTCTCCCCTTCTCTCTCTCCCCTTCTCTCTTTCCCCTTCTCTCTCTCCCCTTCTCTCTCTTCCCTTCTCTCCCCTTCCCTCTCTCCCTCTCTCTCCCCTTCTCTCTCCTCTTCTCTCTCCCCTTCTCTCTCCCTCTCTCTCCCTCTCCCTCTCTCTCCTCTCCACCTCGCTGCGCCTCTTTCATCTCCGCTGCCCTCCCCCGTCGGCCTGTCCCGTCATCGTCAACGCCGCCGAAAACTCGAGTCCTCCGGAGCCCCTGACGCGCGGCCGCGTATTGATTGCCGCGCGCCGCGGGCGGAACGCGCGCGAGGGCGGCCAAGGGCGGGGCGAGGGCGAGGGCGCGGGCGAGGGCGCGGGCGAGGGCGAGGGCGAGGGCCGCCCGGCTGCCGTAGGGCTGGGGGCAGAGGCGGCTTGAGCGGCAGGCAGGCAGGCGCTGCCAGGCGAAGGGCGCAGGGCGGCGGCCATCGCGGTGCGCTCGCGCACGGGGATGCAAAGGGCTGATGCTGGCGAGGGGAGCGGCCAAATAAATTCCTGACTTGGAGTGGGTGGCTGATTGTCGTTTCTACCTGTTTGCGTCATGCGTAACGGCATTCGAATAAAGTGGTTAAAATGCTGGTTCCTCTTTGTGTTTGCCTTGTGGGTGAGGATTCTGTTTGAGGTTTTGGCGTGACTCATTCTGTTCCCTTCGAGTACTTCAGACTATGCTTATTGACACGTTTCCCTTTTTGTTAATTAATGATTACTTTTCTGTAATATGGGTATTGATTTGTACTACCCAAACTATCTTCCTTTTTCGCAATTTTCAGCCTTGCTGAACCATTTCCAGGTTGCATCAATTATGTCGTCAGTGCACACGCAAAATGACAGATCACAAATATTCTCATTTTTACAATAACTTGTAAAAGAACGTTTTTTCTGAGCGGATTAATTTCTTCCGTGATCAAAGACGAAGTGTTCGACGCTGTGTTCTTGAATTCTCATAAATTATCTTCAAGAAAATTTTACTTGCAAAAATTGACTATTTTCTAAACACATTTCTTCATTAAACAATTGACGATTTTTGAAAAGTGTTACGATTTTGGTGGGGGGTGGCATTGCTGTGCGAGCGCACGGTGATTGAAAGTGCTGGCGAGGGGAACGGACAAATAAATTCCTGACTTTTAGTGGGTGGCTGATTGTCGTTTCAACGTGATTGCGTCATGTGTAACGGCATTCGAATAAAGTGGTTAAAATACTGGTTCCTCTTTGTGTTTGCCTTGTGGGCGAAGATTCTATTTGATGTTTTGGCGTGACTCATTCTGTTCTTTTCTAGTACTTCATAATATGCTTATTGGCACATTTTTCCCTTTTATTAATTAATGATTACATTTCTGTAATATGGGTATATATTACAGAAGCATTCTTAATTATTCACAATCCACAATCGTAAAAAGCAACTTCCAAGTAGCATCAATTATATCGTCAGTGCACACGCGAAGTCACAGATCTCAAATATTATATTTTATAGAAGTTTTATTATTAGCGGAACAGTTTATTTCGTCATCAAGGACGAAGTATGCTTGATCTGTGTACTTGAAATGTTCTAAACTATGTTCAAGAAAAAAGACGTAAATAACAAGTATTTAATGGTGGGCGACATTTTCCTTAGACCTGGCCATTACATATCGTCAGCTGTCTCGTAAGGAATATCGCACTAAGTATGAGAATTCAGTCTGAATGCGTAGACTGATAATAGAAGAAATAAGACAATAAAATATTGGCATATTTTAGACAAACTCGAAATTGTCTCATCATTTTTTCGTGTTTTTTTTCGAGTTCTTGTATATCTAACTAGACCATGGACAACCACAGACATTTCTGTATGCTTTGGAAAACAATATACATTGTAACAGAATTCGCAGCACATCATATTGAGAAATATGGAAGAAAACTTTCACACAAGCTGGCCTCTATTACTTTAAAAAGAGGTCTAACTACAGTATTACTAATATATAAAAAGATATATGTCTTTGAATACATAACTTGAACACATACAAAAATAAGTTACAAACATTTCGCCTTCTATCATTTAAATATTATTTGTAGAACATTCCAGAAATTTTAGTAGAGAACTGATTTTTTCACGCAAAAAAATCAACTCAAATTCAACAATCGAAACCTATGTTTTCTATACAGAAAGAAGCATCCACTTAACAATGAAATACCCAGAATTCCTCCCCAAACCGACGCGCTGTGGCATTCGTATTCCCATTTTGCGGCCTGCTATGAACTCAGTTGCGGCCACAAAAACACAAGAACAGAGCAGATTTTCAAAAAAAAGTTACAACAGCGCGTACTTTCTTGTTTTATCTCTAACAGAAACGTAATATTCTTTTTTTTTAATATTTCAAATTCTATTCCGCTAACTCTGCAAACTTATCGTGAAAAACTCAACGAAAGAAGCGTGAGATTCGAATATTCAATTTTCAAACGTTCACAGGTTTAAATCGGACTTGTACCATATTTGTTAGCCTACTTTGCTCTCGTGGGTTTTTTGCTCATGTTGGTTTATCAGATTTCCATCCCCAGGTATTTTCTCCCGTGAGGACGGTCTCTAAACTATTGACATAAATGTGTTGTGCCCATACGTTTAAGTGTGTTATGCAAATGGTGGGGAGGGAACAAGTTTGAGAAAAGAAAGATCGCGTGCGGGCCGTGGGCCCTTTTGTAGGGGTATTGCTCAGTCATTCGCCTAGTATTATTCGCAGAACCCACGGAAAACTATCAGATGAGGTTGCCTGTAGAATTCCTTTTAAGGGGCAGTGGAGAATGCGACCGAGCTAACTAATATTGAATTGAATTGAATTAATGCCTTATTTTACGTGGCGAGACTCAGGCCATTAGGCCTACTCTTCCGTCTGACCACGTAAATTTCACTACGCTCCTTTCACCAACTAGCAGAGAAAGGAGGTATTTCTTGGGCGAGAAACAGGCGATTTGAATTTAGCTCAGAGGCGTCATTTAGGCTTGAGGATCTTTTACATGCATGTAAATCTACTAACATGGGACAGCCGGCTTTACTTCCCCTCCGAAGGAAGGCGTACGAAGGATTTTTTCGCCCTGAAAAATCCACGGCTTCGATCGGGTTTGAACCCGCCACCTTGGGAACAACAGTCCGAAACGCTAACCGTTACACCATCGCCGCCGCCGGAATCGGAATCTGAAATCGGAAATCGGAAATCTGTTTCCGTCAGCACTCGAACCCGAGACCCTCCCGGTCAGCGACTTCGCAGAAGCCATAGTAATGCCGCCCCTGAGCCACCTGAGCCGCAGAAATTATTCGGCATCCGCCGATCGCTGCGAATGTTGTTAACCGAGAGGCCGGCGCTCCTGGAACTGAGGCGCTTCGTACGGCTTCAGCAGCGCCGTCTGGGGTCTTCTCTCCCTCTATTCACGTTTTGCGTTGCTCCCTCGCGGCTTTGGCGATCAGTTGCCGTAACTTCCATGGACTTTGTCGACGCGTAGTTGTCGCTACTTGTCGTCTCCTCGCTCCGGAAGCCGTCGCTAGGACAGTCCATCTGCCTGTCTCCCTTGTTGTATTAGTACTCTGTTACCGCTGTTGCCTCGGACGTCGTCACAATATAAGCGACAGGCTTGCAATGTTACAGCATCCTACACGTGTCGTGAAATAAACGATACCAACTTTTGGGGCATGAACATGATTACTTTTTGCAAAAAATCGTGTGCTGGGAAATTTCCTATGATGAACTTACACAAGAGATATTTTCCCTTGGTTTGAGGCAAGTCTTTATGCACTAGTAACATTCTGACGTAGTCAAAGATATATTGTGGACCTGTCCAATACCAGTGTATGATGAGTTTCCTACCAATCTATGGGAAATTCTTACTTCACATGTCCATAAGCAAAAAGTGACTTCATCGACCCCCTCTATTTACCCTAGAAGTTAGTAACATTTATTCTGAGACATCTGAATATATAAATATACCTGGTAGGAGTATAGTACGTATAATTAATACCCTTTTTACCCAGATCGTAATTCTTACATTCAATCGTCTTCAACATTACTGCGTTTTGCATGTGTTGTATTATTAAAACTTTTGTTTTATAGTTGTAGGGGGAAAGGTGACGTATCCTAATCTTTTGTCAAATCTTCGAAAACACAAAATTTTCTGACTTTTTCTGAAAATTCAAACGAGAAAAATACATTTTATTGTGAGTAATGTAGTAAAAGATAAGATAAAAAACTGAAGGTAGTGGAAACAGGCAGTCCCGACGTGGCATGTTCTGCTCCTTCACCTTTGTCAAATGTCCTACGCTCACGTCCAGGTTTTTAGAACCAATTGTAATTATTCTGAGAAATTGACCACGGAGTCTTTGCTGTAAGAAAAATTCCCATTTCTTAGAGATTTTATGTAATTATAAAACTTAAATTGCCGTAGTACAAGATTTTAAGTAATTTGCGCAAGAAATGTTCGTGCCAAGTTTTCTTCAAATAATTTTGGTGGAGGGAAAGCAGTGACGAAAACGAACTTGGGGAATGAGGAGATTGATGAAAAAATGTTTTTTCTAAACATGTTTTTGCAACAAACACTAGTTACTTTATTATATAGAGCAAGGCCCTCTAGAATGGCTCTCTAATATACCATTCTAGATGCCTTTGATCGGACCATGTTTTCTCGTATATATTTTGGGGGGTCCCTGAATCCGAATCCGGTGTCCATTTTACTTCATTACATCAGTTAATTGACATAACCACACAAACTGTTTTTAAAAAACTGTCTGCTTGGAGAGAAGGCTACTGATCTATCACCAACGATATAGACAATCTGCCACACAACAATGTGATGAGTGTTGACTCGAGAGGGGCCAATGCCCCTTTATCAATTACAATTGATCTGAATTAAAAATCACGAAATCTCATGTGATGCAGTTAAATGGATTCGGTTTCAGCGACTCTTAAACATAGGTAATGTAGTCTGACCACTCAGAATTATCTTTCATTTTTTTAATATTTTTTGAAGTTATGTCAAAAACCTGATGTGATGGAGTAAAATGGACACTGGGTTCTGGTTTAGCGACCTCAAAAACATGTAGAAAACATAGTCTGATCCCCTGACATGAACTCATTTTTTTAGTGTGGCTTTGTTATTAACATCCGCCTGAAAACGAATTATCAATGCTAAAAATATATCGTGTTTTGCATTTAAATTATTATAACAAAAAATGTACTACATAAAATTTTACCCAATTTTAACGTGATCGAATGTTCATTTCAATAAATATAAATCTCACGATGGGTTATAAAAATATGTGTTACAAAAAATAATTAAATAAATGTACATGTCTGAATAAGTGACAATAGATGTAAATGTCACGATCTGTAATAGAGAGTTATAAGGTTAAAACAAGCTAAATTTTGCGAAAAGTTTTTTTAAATTTCTCGCCCAGAAAACGGCAAATATTCGACAGAATAATTCTTATTGCCGTGTCTTGCTAAGGAAAGTGTGAATAAATCCTGTTGCTAAATATAGAAAAACATTTCTCTAACTCGTGGTGTAGCCAGAATCCATATTTTGTGGGTCCTTGATACCGAAAAATCGATTGACGGCAAAATGTCTGTATGTCTGTCTGTGGGCAACGACAGCGCCTAAACCGTTCAGCAGATTTTCTTCCAAACTGATATTCCCCGATCAATTTGAATGAACTCGAGGCTTCGGAAGTTTCAAACAGATATTTGGATTTTTTAGGGTACTTTACAATTCCAGGTAGTACCTCAAAAACATGTTCAAAATTTTCTCAAAAACGACACCAAATGTTTTCATCAAACTTAGCCCTCGAATAGCGTAAAGGACCTTAAAGAGAATGGTGTAGGTCTCCTGATCATTTGTAATGCCTTTCGCTGCAGGTGTAGTGCTGCTAGCAGCGATTGCAGGCAATTACAATTGCTTCCAGTACAGGATGCAATAAAAATTGGGTTCGCAGGGAAGCTAAGTTCCCTGGAGGAGCGTGATGGTCAGCGAGGTTTCAATTAGAGACCAAGTCCGATGAAGTATGAAATTTTAATATAAGAATAGAGCAGCGTGATGTGTACACAGCAAAGTCTTTAGGCGGTCTCTCCTCTCTTCTCAACGCTACACGATCCTTATATGGGAAACAGAGAGTTTAACGAGGCTATTACGCCGCCTCCCCCGCCAGAACTCGGCGCGCCCTCGACGCCATAAACTGACATAACTGTCAGAGGACTTTTGCCCTTCTTGAAAACTAACAAGTTCCCAAACATTCCTGTTTCGTCTGGATCGTGTCAGCGTGACAGCGGTTCGGGTAGTTTAATCACCCGTGACCGCAGCCGGAGCGCCCGCTCCCGGCGCGACCCCAATTCAACCATGAAGGGTAATATTTCTTTCACGTACAAGTTGAAAGAAATATTCATTGCTCTTCTTAAGCAATGCGTACTTCACATGTACGTAGGTGCATTTGCCATTACACCTCCCCCCTTAGAAAAAGTTTTGATCAACAGATGAAAACTTTTCTAACGGAAAGCTTTACTTGAGCTCCTCGTTCGTGTGGATATGGATAGATGTTTCTCGCCATCAACTTCAGTTATACTGATAAATTTTGATGAGTGAGCAGGAGATATTGTGGAATTTATTTCTGCAGTGGAAGACTGCTCGTCACGAGTACCAGTTGCTTTATAACACAATTCTCCCTGCTCCTGAATAATTACTAAGAATCTTTCTCTTGTTTCTTTCCATTAATTCTTTGGCGAACATCTGTCCCATAACCAATAAGTACAATTTCTACCTATTTTAACACATCAAAACATAAAACAACATGAAAATATTACAATTAATATGCCAAAAACTGTACTACATGTTATTACATGAGCGTACCACTAAGAATAATTATTTCTTTCTTGTTGTTCAATTAATTTCTCTACCTCATCAACTTTAACACTTCTTGACATACATAGATTCTTCCTTACATATATAGTTTCTTTCTTACGTATATAGTTTCTTCCTTACGTATATAGTTTCGTCCTTACATATAGAGTTTCTTTCTTACATACATAGTTTCTTTCTTACATACATAGTTTCTTTCTTACATACATAGTTTCTTTCTTACATACATAGTTTCTTTCTTACATAGTTTCTTTCTTACATCATAGTTTCTTTCTTACGTACATAGTTTCTTTCTTACATCATAATTTCTTTCTTACATACATAGTTTAACATACTAGTTTGAAAACATTTTGACAACTCATCATTTGACATTTTACCATAACGTTGCCTCATGGAATCACTAAAAATAAACTCTTTGCTTGAACTTAAAAATACATACTACGTGTTAGTTCCTTTGGACACGGGAAAAGGTAGGATCTTATAGAGATGATAGATATTGGGGGAGAGAAGAGGAATTTCTAATACATACACCAAATATTGCTTTAAAGCGTACACATGGGGAATCATTATCTTTTGGAGTTCAGGAAGGGGAAAAGGAGGATAATCCAAACCATTTGGCAGTGCCTGGCTCTCCATTACCTTTTTGATCTTAGCAGTAGTAATGAGTTGTGGCTGCAGCGTTCCCTGCTCTGCATGGACAAAAGCATCTAGCAAAATTTCAAACGAATGCTGACATTCCTCGATACCTCTTTGCAATATTCTTATTTGCTCATTGATCTGACTGATGTTTTCTATCTCCACTTCTAATGCATTAACTTTGTTATCAGTATAATTAGCTAATTTATTCAAATTTTGTTTTAATGTTTTCTCATTTTGATTTACTCTTTGAATTGTTAAGTTAACAGAACTTAATGTCGATTTTATTACCGTCATTTGATCCTTGGAAATGTGTAAAAATTCGCTTTGCTCTTTTTCTAATTCTGAAATATGTTTATTATATTCCTCTGCATCCGATTGTGTTAGAGTTCCAAAAAGTACCTTTGCTATTTCTCCCACCAAATTTAATACTCCTCTCTTTGTTCTTACTGCTCTTTTATTGAAAGATTCGACATTTTCTGAATCTACCATATATTCGCTTACTAAATCTCTCAAATTATCAATATAATACGTTTTAGATCTCATGTATTGCTGAAAAGCTCCACAGTCTGTCAGATGATACCAATTTGCTTTCGATACTTTATTACAATATTCTGCTACCTTCCTGTGATGTTCTTTCGTACTCTTCCAAAGCTCCTTAATTGGTTCTAAATTTATATAGCTTACTACTTTCCATTGCATTGGGTAAAAAGAGATAGTTCCAACCTCATCAAGATAAATCCCGATTTACAATTGTAGCTGCTTCACTTCCTGTCCATTTGCCATTTCCCACCACCATATTAACGCCGTTAATATTACCCAAATCCTAAGTGCCCTCATGCTTCGTTTCGTTCCCTGAAACGGAAGAAAAGTATGGTTTCAGTCTGTTAGTATGTACTTCCTGATGCTTACGTTTGCCCACCTCTTGAATAATTGTATTAGGTTCCTTCATCATCTTTACTTCATAAGGACCTTTCCATAATGGTTCTAACTTATGCCTAGCTTCAATTCTTAATAATACTAAATCATTTACCTTAAACTTTACAGGATTGGCTTTTGTTTTCTCTCTTTGATTTTCCTTGAATTGTATCAATCTTTCCTTAGCAATTTTATGACAATTCTGCATTTTAAACTTAACATTCTGTATTATGTCATCATAGTTGTACAAAGGTTGCGGAGTACTTTGTAAAATCCCTGGAATATTACATCTCCTACCGTATAATATCTCATAGGGTGTGAACTTAGTGATACTATGCGGAGTAGTATTGTAAGAAAAACATGCAAACGGTAACCACGTATTCCAATTAAAAGACTTTGGATCACAAAAACAACGTAAGTACGTTACAAGCGTTTTATGAGTCCGTTCTAATGCTCCATTACTCTCCGGATGATACGCTGCGGTATTGATTTTTTCAATCTTAAACAACTTGCATATTCTTTTAAATACATCAGACATAAAATTACTCCCTTGATCAGTGACTATAGAGTTTGGAATACCGTATATTAATATTACCTTGTTACGCTTCAAACGCATCTGTTATTTCTTCCACAGTTTGATTCTTAATAGGAATAGCGATAACATATTTACTTAAATTGTCTTGGCAAGTTAAAATATATCTAAAATTGTCTTCCGTAACTGGAAGGGGACCTACCACATCGAGATAAAGTTTACAAAACGGTTCGTCCTGAGTATCAGTGACTTCTAATTGCTGTTTTATTTTGTGATGGGGGTCTTTATTCATTTGACACACCTTGCAATTCCTAATATAATCGGCTACGTCCTTCTCCATTCCCATCCAACTTGTATATAATTTTATCCTTTCTGTAGTTCTTTGAATTCCCTGGTGACCACCTACCGGGCAATTATGCATTTCTTTAATAATTGCTAATTTCCTCTCATTGCTTATTTGCTCTACATTAAATTGCTTACATTCTACAGGATATCTACTTAAACAATCAGCATTACAATTTTTAATCCCTGCTCTGTATTTAATTTCATAATCGTATTCTTCTAGCAATAATGTCCATCTCAATAATCTTGAACTCGGATCTTTCACATTAAAGATCCATATTAATCCTTTGTGATCCGTAACGACTGTAAATTTTCTACCTAGTAAATAAGGTCGAAAGTGTTTAAAAGCCCAGACGATTGACAAACACTCTTTTTCCACCGTACTGTAATTAATTTCTGCCTTGTTCAGGGTTCTACTGGCGTAAGCTATTGGCTTATCCTCACCTAATTTTCCTTGTGAAAGTATTGCTCCAATTGCATATCCACTAGCGTCAGTCGTCAATATGAAAGGCTTGGTAAAGTCGGGATATTGTAAAAGGGGTGCTTCAGTTAACTTTTGTCTCAGTAAATCAAAACTGTTCTGTTCCTTTTCTGTCCACTGCCACTCGACATCCTTCTTTAATAACTCTGTCAAAGGTCTTGCTATTGTACTAAACCCATCGATAAACTTTCTGTAATAACCTGCTAAACCTAAAAATGACTTTATGTCCTTCGGGTTTCCTGGTCTGGGAAATTCTGTTACTGATTGAACTTTTCGCGGATCAGGTTTTACTCCTTTTGTTGTCACCACATGTCCTAAGTAGTTTAATTCTACCTTCAAAAATTCACATTTGTCGGGTTCAATTTTGATATTATGTTTCCTGAGTTGCCCGAGTACTTCCCTTAGCTTTTTGTTATGCTCGGCTAATGTTTCTCCCATTATCAGCACATCGTCCATGTAGCAAAAGCATCTGTCACCAATTGACTCGTGCAGAATAGAGTTCATCATGCGTTGAAACGTAGCAGGAGCTGATTTTAGACCAAAAGGCATACGCGTGTATTCATAATGGCCGCTAGCCGTACTAAATGCAGTTTTGCATTGATCCTCTGGTTCGATTGGCACTTGTAAATACCCACTGGCACAATCGAGAGCAGAAAAGTAACGCGATCTTCCTATTTTATCCAAAATATCCTGAATATTTGGAAGAGGATAGCTATCTCCTACTGTTACGTCATTAAGTCGTCTAAAATCCACGCAAATTCGCCACTTCTTTTTGCCAGTCGCATCGATCTTTTTCGGAACTACAAGCAAAGGAAAATTCCATTCGCTCTTACTATGAGTAATTATTCCGTCATTTAGCATTTGTTCTACTTGCCTCTGAATTTCCTCCTGATGAGCCTGAGGTAACCTATAATTCTTTAAAGTAATTGGTCTACCTTTAGGAATAGAGGGTGTGGGAATATAATGTTTTGCCGCTGTCGTACTAGTCAGTTTGTCTCCTGGTATTTTGAAAACATCTACAAATTCACTACATATGTCTCTAATATCTTTAGCTCCTTCCTCTATATGATGCAATCTCAAGTTATCATATAATAATTCTATTCTCCGCTTCGTGAACGCGACTTCATTCGTCCTATCAGTAGCATTATTTAACTGAGTCGGAGGTTTCTTTAATATTGGTGTTTCTCGTACTATTAACGTTTCGGGCGTGACATTTACAATAAGACACGGAAACGTTTTATCACAATTCGTTAAAGTTGCCGCACAGACTATTCCTGGCTGCAATAATTGTTGCTCTACATATCTCACTCCTTTTTCTGTGGTCGGGAATTGAACTACTGACTCACTGAAAGGTGGTATTGCAATATTTTTAGTAAACACATAATTATTCCTTAAAAGCCAATCTTGTCCTAATATAACATCAATATTTCTAGGCAATTTATTTACAACATAATATTTGGATTCTATTGACTCACTGCAATTATTCAGAGTTAAATTTACCATACCTTTTACCTTGATATTTTTTCCACTAATACCTTGAATCTCAATTACATCATCGCTTTGGGCAATATTTTTGACTAATGAGGATTCCCTTACCAATGATACCTGGGCCCCTGTATCAATTAAGGCTATTCCTAAGCCTCCCTTAATTTCCGGACACAATACATATACCTCGTATGGTCCCAAATCATTTTTCATGTAACTGGTTTTATCAAAGGCGTCCCCTTGTTTTACGCAGTTAACCTCCCGCGACTCCTTGCCGCATCCAGGGTTCATCACAGTAACTATATCACGTGAATCTCTATCACAAGAGCTATTCCTTACAGTATCTTTATCACGCGAATCTCTTTCACGGCTGTGATTCCCCCCAGTTTCCATATCACCTACGCAGCCATTTTGTAGAGTTACTTGCGGCTGCTCAAGCAACTCTACTGCCTGTTTCCCTGTTTGCAATTCCTAGTTTCATGATTTCGCCTACCACATTTGGCGCATTTCGGTTCATTATTGCAAACCCTAGATATATGACCCAGTTCCTGACATCTATAACATTTCACAGTATTTACAGCAGTAACATTAACTTCACTTTTAATATGCGTACTTTGTTGCCTCCTAGAATCATATCGCGTATTCTCGTATCGCGAATTCCATTGCCCCTGATTATTCTTATACCTTTGCGATTTCACTTCGCTTTCTTCTTGTAAAGCGGTTTCAACTATTTGTGCTAAAGATTCCTCTTCTCCTTTAGCTTTAACAATATACCTTATCCTTTCATCTTTCAGTCCCGCAATAAACGTTCCCTTTAAGAATTCTCCTATTAACTGCAGACCTCCTTCTACGTAACGCGCATTATCTTTCTGTTCTAATTTTTCCAACCTGCCTTTTACTTCTCTTCTCAGATCTATAGCCATACTATCTACTCGCGAACCCCATTGTGCTACTGTTTCATTTGATCCCTGCTTCGACGTGAATAATACGCCCGCGTAATATTCTAACGTACGCCGTACAGAGAAGTTTTCCTCTAATATCGCTCTAACCTGTTCCCAAGTTTCGCGTTCTGTTCGTGCTAATAACCTATCTTTAGCATTGCCAGTAATTTTTGATTCAATGAATTTCAAAAGCAATGATCGTTTATTGGGGTGTACTACTTCCGTTGCTGCCTCAACTCCTTCTATAAATTCTCTAAGATGTCGGGGATTTCCATCAAAGTTACGCGATATTAATTTTACTGCCTGTATAACTGATATATAATTTTCCTCATTATCGCCAATATCATTGTCTGCCATGGCTGGATTAACCTCTTACCAAGAAAAAGATGTAGGGTGGCTTGAAGATGCGCAGTTCGGGCCTCCAGTGATGGCTTCGCAGCTCCCCTCAGGGTAGAGGACCCTCTCGCGGCGCAGGCTGCCAACGGCTAATCACCGAAGACGTCCCTCGGGCTCGTCAGCGGCTGCTGGTGCTGGCCTCCAAACCACGGACTCGGCTTCTGCAGGCGGTGAACGGGTACCACGGCGCCTTGTGGATTCCTCTGGAGCGTTGTTCCCTCGAGAAAGGCTCCGGCCCCCCTCGGTACAGGCGCGAAGTCTCTCCAGCCCGGCCGTCAGCAGAAAGTAATTGAATTCGCTGTGCTCCTCAATCCCACCGCTGCCACCATGTAATGCCTTTCGCTGCAGGTGTAGTGCTGCTAGCAGCGATTGCAGGCAATTACAATTGCTTCCAGTACAGGATGCAATAAAAATTGGGTTCGCAGGGAAGCTAAGTTCCCTGGAGGAGCGTGATGGTCAGCGAGGTTTCAATTAGAGACCAAGTCCGATGAAGTATGAAATTTTAATATAAGAATAGAGCAGCGTGATGTGTACACAGCAAAGTCTTTAGGCGGTCTCTCCTCTCTTCTCAACGCTACACGATCCTTATATGGGAAACAGAGAGTTTAACGAGGCTATTACGCCGCCTCCCCCGCCAGAACTCGGCGCGCCCTCGACGCCATAAACTGACATAACTGTCAGAGGACTTTTGCCCTTCTTGAAAACTAACAAGTTCCCAAACATTCCTGTTTCGTCTGGATCGTGTCAGCGTGACAGCGGTTCGGGTAGTTTAATCACCCGTGACCGCAGCCGGAGCGCCCGCTCCCGGCGCGACCCCAATTCAACCATGAAGGGTAATATTTCTTTCACGTACAAGTTGAAAGAAATATTCATTGCTCTTCTTAAGCAATGCGTACTTCACATGTACGTAGGTGCATTTGCCATTACACATTGAACATACAGATTTTTTGAAAATTGCGAAGATGCAAAATTTTTGGGCGTCTTCCAAAACTATTATGTTGAAGATAGAGAATTTTTTCTTAATGAAACCTGTTCCTTAAAGACGCATCTCTCAATATGTTCGTGTTCAATTATTCGAAAATATGAATAATTTGGCGCTAAATGTAGTCAATTAAAAACAACTTTATAACATTTTTCTGGAAAATCGCTCCATTTTTTTTCTTTCAATTTGTTCCACGCATAGAAGGAATACTTAAAACAATGGCACGGAACTCATTTTCATTAAACTCTCCGAATTTTTCGGAAATTCCAAATTTAGAAAAATATGAGAAAGTATGTGTTGTTCTAGCACCGTCAGTGTAAATAGTCGCCAATGCAAAATGTGTTCGCCACCTGGCAACATCGCGTCCACTCGCAGTTCCCACGCCAGGCGCCCATCCAGCGCCCGGTCATCCGCGCCCACATGCTCACTCCAGAGGGCGTGCGGTGGCGGTGGTGGCGGTGGCTTCTGCCGCCCCCGGGGGTCTGCTGCCACGCCCCTCCCCGCCCCCCGCCCCCGCGACCCCCCGGGTCCCCGGCGCTCGCGGGGCCTGGCGGCCACTGCGCCGCCACCGCCTCCAGCTCAGGGGCCTTATTGCAGAGCCTGCCTACCGCGGCGCTTTGATCTGCGCCGGCGCTCCACTTGCGCCGGCTCCACTCGCCAGATACCAGCCGCTAGTTCTTGTCCCTGCCAGTGGTCTTGAGAAGGTTCTGCGGATGTGCGTTGCGGTGAGTGTTTTTCTCTCGTGCGCAAAACACGCTTTCGAACTTAGGGACCTCACTAATGTAGCTCAACATGAGTGAATTAGAGGGGTGGAGAAAATAATAGACGGAGCATAGCAGGAGAATA
Organism: Gryllus longicercus; assembly: GCA_038098605.1. NCBI lineage: Eukaryota > Metazoa > Arthropoda > Insecta > Orthoptera > Gryllidae > Gryllus > Gryllus longicercus. The sequence continues at coordinate 495,792 of JAZDUA010000695.1, forward strand.
GTAATATACATTAAGTGTAAGGACAAAAAAGATAAACGGGATTTTCAATTCAGACTACACGATAGTCTTAATCGTAAAGTTAAATCTCAGCTTTTGATTGATTGATCAGTGATACCAGACGCGTCAACTGCTGAGGTTATTCGTAACGTAAGTGTAGTGCACGTATTTTCTTTGGGAGGTGACGGTGATGTTTCTCCGCTGGATGGTACGATCCGTCGATGACCTACACGTTGGCTGCAGGGGTTTTCTCCACCAGGTAGCTCCCACCAGGAGGGCATCGTCCCAGCGGGACAAGCCCTAAGCTCCTGACCGGTCTCCCGGCGATTGGGGAGGATGTACCAAAGTGTAAGAGTGTACGAAGAGGGTGAAAATACGACAAGGAAGTGGAAAGAAAGATCGTACACGTCCCGTGCCCCGTTTGTGAGGGAACTGCTCTGCCATTCACCTTCGGAGAAACCTCGGAGAACTGCCTATCAGAGCAGCCGGACCCTAGAATTTTCCTCCAGATAGCGTACTTAAAATTGCGGCGGCGATGGTGTAACGGTTAGCGTTTCGGACTGTTGTACCCAAGTTGGCGGGTTCAAACCCGATCGAAGCCGTGGATTTTTCAGGGCGAAAAAATCCTTCGTACGCCTTCCTTCGGAGGGGAAGTAAAGCCGGCTGTCCCATGTTAGTAGATTTACTTGCATGTAAAAGCCTAAATGACGCCTCTGAGCTAAATTCAAATCGCCTGTTTCTCGCCCAAGAAATACCTACTTTCTCTGCTAGTTGGTGAAAGGAGCTTAGCGAAATTTACGTGGTCAGACGGAAGAGCAGGCCTAATGGCCTGAGTTTCGCCACGTAAAATAAGGCATTAATTCAATTCAATTCAATTCAATACTTTATTGATTTCGACCTAATTTGCAAGCTAGTGTAGAAACTCCTGCCACCGCCGAGACTCGTATCCCAGAATCTGCCGTTCATTGTATTGGCATCAGTTGATGTCCTGAGCCACATGGTCGTGATGGTTTCTTGTGACGGAGTACGAAATTGTAAAAAAAATTTTTAATTTTTTTATAATTAAATTATTTTATATCATTTCTCTTAAATGAAAAAGAGAAGGAACGTGTTTAGTGCTATTTAGCACGTAAACAAATCAATATTAGGAACAAGGATAAATTTGTCTCATCACGTATAGCTGCTTCTTAATTGTAAAAAAACCAAACTTATAAAGAAAAGTGAAATATTGGTAAAAATATTGTTTAGCCTATTTTATTTGTGTTCCTGAACTACTTTCCTAAACTATTTAATATATCAACCTCTCTATGGATCAAATATGCTTAAACATTTCCAACAGTTAAATTGACTGATGAGAATTGTGAGAGATTCTTCTCGGATCACATAAATATTTCGTCCGTGAGCAAGAGTTCCGAGAACAAAACATTTAATGTAATTAAATAATTTCGTAATTTTCTGTATTGGGGGCAAAGAAAACAGTACCAAGAAATCCTTCTTTCCCCTCCCTTACCAAGAAACGTGTAATTAACCACCCGTTTCGTAATATATCTGAAAAGCAATTCAAGAGTGAGCTAGAAATATACACAATGCAAAGTTAACATTCTATTACTTTTCTCGAGCTTTTTCCAAAATTTTCGAGATCATTTAGAAGAATTGTAACTTAAAAACATACGATATTTCATTAAAAATAATTGGAAGATATATTGTATCGCAAATCCTGTACATGATTTGGATACTCGGACTTTATTAATTGAGAAATATCATTGTTATTATTACTACAAAGAAACGCTACTTCTCGGTCGCTTACATTTCTCCGAAACAACTCTCCAATCTTTCACCTTAAAAATTGCGTCAGATAAAGAACATTTCTTCATAAATATAGCGTTAGGTAAAAAACATTTCAGCATAACCTTAAGAATTATAAAATTGGTGATTTAAGGTACACGAAATTTGTCCTTCATAAAACTGGAAGGCTTCTTGTTAGTTGAGGGTCAGATGTTTTTCTTAGATGAATAACGTTCTGGCCAACAAGATTAGACACTTTTGAGAAGAAACTTCCTGAGACGCTGGCTATCTTCAGAAGTTGTTAGGAAATAGAATTCTTCATGAATTTGGTTGTTAGAGACATACCAGGATGCATTTACTTCTGTGCTCAGGACTTTATTTAGAAAAAAAAAAGTCAATTAAAGCTCCATGGTTTATACATAACCACCAAATTCATAGAGAACTCCAAATGGAAACTGTGCTCGAACACATTAAAAAATTAGCAAATAACTTCTATTCTTCCCTTCCCTCATCTCATGCCACTCTGATATTCCAATTAGGTCGAACAGCAAATATCCCAAGCCGAATCAAATCCAAATTTCCCAAAGACATGCTTAAACCCCCCTAAACAAATAATATCATCCCGCATCTAAATATAACCTAGCACGTTCCCTTCCTATTGCCCGCTAGGGCTATCCATAACAGCTCCCCCCTCCCCCTCCCCCCCCAAAATAAATAAATCCCAGCAGCTCCTAGAAGCAAACAAGGAATTAAACGAGCCAGAGAAATCTAATCTCAATTTGTCAGGAATGCCCAAATCCCAAAATGTCAGTATGTAAAACCGAAAACCCTCGAAATACCTTCAGGTCGAACGAGAAGAAATAAATTTAAAAAAAAAAGAAAAAAATGGAGATGTTAATGAATGAACACGCTGCTCCACACCTGCGCCGACGCAGACCCAGCAATGAATATCGTAGTCGTTTGTTCATATGTGACTCGTCGCCCAGCAACGCGGCGAAATGGGCAGATCCCGATTAATAACAGACACGCTTGAGAGACCAAACCGAATGGGATGGAAGGTTCTCAGGAAATGCGAAGTGTATTGCGTAATTTTGTAATTAGTTCCATTTCTTGTGGAAATACAGAAGTAATGTAATCGGAAGGCAAGGGTGAAATCATGTGACTAGTGACTAATGTAATAAATTCTGTTATATTGTGTGTATTATATATATATATATATATATATATATATATATATATATATATATATATATATTACAAATATACATATTATATATAAATATGTGTATGTGTAATATATATTGTAGCGTCGTGCCACGCTCAAACCGCCGGATGTTGAACAAAGGTGGTGACGCACTGGGACTTTCCGTGGACGTAGCGTGCCCAGAGCGGCTTTGGGGGAGGAGGCAATGGGGGCGGCGGATAGAGCCAAAGGGCCTATATAACGGCCAGGAGAACAATGCCCCAATCGTCTTGTGCTAGCGGCGTCGGCGACAGGTGATGCGCGTGTCTGTGCGTGTAGGTGCACTAGGGCGAGGGGCCGGCAATTCATTGTCGTGACTTGCGAGACGCGTAGATGGTCTCAAGGTAGAGCGCCTTCATACAGGGCACATCGGTGGTATGATGCGGTGTGGTAGCCGTTCTTAAGGTGGTTAGAGCGAGATATTCCCTAGTAGATAGAGAGTCCATATTACATGCAAAAATATTTATTTGCGAGACAAGTGGGTATTGTGAGACTATATAAACAAAATAGGGACTTTGTTAAGAGTTTTATTTTATTATACTAATGAATTTTGTTTTATTGATGGAAAATAAAAATATTTCAATAACACATAAAGACCTACCATTAACTAGTTTCTTAGCTACTACCAACAGATCGCGCGGCCAAGGATTGAAAAATTGAGGCATAAGATTGAATATAAAAAGGCACAATTAAACAATTAGCAAGAGCAAAAGAATAAAAAGTAACATTATAGGCATATATCCATATATCGTTTTACAGAGATCGCTAATAATTGCAAACATTTTCTCATTTGATTAGGGCGAAAAGTCTTTGGTAAACTGGGCAACGCCGCAATGTTCTTGAGATTGGCATACCTGCTCAATGCTCATGCTTGTTCAAATTTTCGTTTTGAGCCACTTTCAATACTGTTCGTTGCCTAGTCGACACGCGGTAAACTATGTCTGAGCGAATTGGTGGAAGATTTGTTTCGAAAGCGCAATTTGAGAGAAGACGAAAGTGTTCCACGCTTCTTAAGGGAAGGCATCGGATGGAGAAACGTAATGAAGCGGAGTACGTACAAAACGTGGGACGTCGCATAGTAGATATTCAGTTGCTTGCTGAATTAATACAAGTTGAATGGAAAGAAGGGTGTTGCAGTTTGCCTTGGTGTCCAAGTCAATGACAAACCGCGTGTCACAAGAAACAAACGTGTTTTGAACAATATTGTTAGATTCTTGGAAGATAAAATTTCATCAGAGCAGTTGGGTGTGTGTCCAATTATTGAAAATTCTAACATATGTTAATGTAAAAAGCTGTGTGTGTTTTCATGGTCATATTCTTACTGTTTCATATTGTCATTTTTACCGATTCATGTTGTTATTATTTCATATTGTCATTTCATACTAATTGATCTGTAACAGCCATTCCGGTCCTGGTTTTGTCCAATTTCCAGGATACTTTGAGCAAATGCTGGAATGGATCCCTTGATTGCTCCTGGTCAGTAGAGTAAATAATTCCTCCCAATGCCACAGTGTCATAAAATGTTTTCAGATTTGCAATGCTTGTTTCTCTATTTCTTTTTTCTAAGCCCGTAACAGGATAAACCTTAGATTATTATATTGCTTAATAAAAAGATCAGTAGTTTGGTTCTCTCCAACACTGTATGTAGTTTCATATTGAAAATTAATAGAAACCGTAATCATTGACTCCTGTTCCTTATTATCCTCCTGATATGAAGCCTTCGTTTTCTCTGATATTTCCCCATTTTATTTTTGTTGGAATTTTGGAACTATGTTGGTACTTGCAAAGTACCATATTGTTTTCAGCAGTAGGGATTAGTAAAGAGTAGAATCTTGTTGCAATGTTTTCAGTATAATTTTATATAATGTTAATGATATTGATTTAAGTTTGATGCAGATCGTATAAACTGTGTACCAAGCTAAAGCTGGTAAAATGAAATTACTACATCATAAATCTCAGAGCTGTATCATTTCGACCAGCAATAATAAAATTATATCATTTTTGAAAAGAAAATCTTCAACAGAGATTTCCATGTGACATGGTCTTTTTTAACATTTTGTATTGAAGAGGTTAAAATGTTTTGGAAATTAGATATGTGATCTATTCAATGTGCATTACTACAGTGCAGGGAGTGCAACTGATTAGACAAAATTTAGTGCTATGGAGAAAAGGGATTTCTATTAAAATACTAATTACTACCTATGGCTGAATTTATTATTCCTCTTACAATTTCAATTACATTTGCCTAGACAATTTTTGATACTGTGGGCCTCGATGCCCAGTGTATTGGGCATTCCTTCAGAAACAAAACAACTTGAACTAAAAATAACTGATGATAGAATAAATTCTTGTACAAAGACAGATGTAAATTAACAAATATTTATAAAGAGAAAATTACCTTTTTTAAATTTATTGTTTAAAAATAAAATTCTTGTATATAAAAATAAATTTATTATTGTTCCACTTAGTTTCTTTTTCAATTCCAATATTTTAGATCATTAAAATATTTGATTAATAATTACTATTCAGATAAAAACCTTATTTGAAGTTTAAGAACAGTTATTTAAAAAAATCAAGGCACTGTGATGGGAGCCCCAAGTTTTAATTGAATTGACATTTTCATTCAGATCGCATAAATCTTTATATCCATCAAATTTAAGCTTTGTTGAGTATCTGGTTAATATCAAAGGCAATGTTTTCCTGTAGTGATTATCTAATTGCGTCCAGAAAACCGAGAGGTATTGAAGAACTCTTGACGGGGACTTGTCACTCGATTTGAATCAACCGCGCAACGCCCACAGTGTTGTCGAGTTGGGCATAACCACCTCGTCCCTCTAGAAAGCGCGCGAATGTCTCCTTTAGGAGTGATTTAGGCTTACAATTTTGCAAACTTCTCCCATTTGAAACGGTAGATGTCCTTCAAATGGCGCATATTGATTCTTCGAGATGCTAGCTACCTAAGGAAAAGTTTTTCAAAACACTTTCAACAGTTAGATTACTCACAATTTTAAAATTTCTGGTCCGCTCTGTTGAGTCCCCATAAGAGCCCATGTTAAAATGACAAAAATTACGGTCTCATTTCTCCAAAACTAGACGGTGAAATTGTTTTAAATTCTACCAGAACATAGAAGGACTTCTCATCTTTCGATTAATGTAATAAAAAAGGCATGTTAAACATGAAACGTATCTCGCTCTAACCACCTTAAATTATCTCTCTTTGTAGTGTGTCTATTTAGCTTATTGTTGAGCAGGGTAGTTGTTAAATTGAGAGTACAGTCTAGATTGTTAATAAATCTACTGTTTTACAAACCACTCTCGTCTGTGTTCGATTACACCCGTATGATGCAGCTATATGCAAAGAAACTTTCATTTCTTCCTGAGAAGTGACTGGTGTGGGCTTCACTGGCAAAGAAAACCAGCAGATGCCTGTGACGTTACATTCGCTAGTCATCTACCTCCTAAGACTTTTGTTAATTTTGTTAATGAGTGTAAAATCAGTGCTAATCTATGAGTGAATTTGCTTGGGAACGAGTAGAAAAAAATAATAAAAAATGTTCGAACTAAAACACGACATTTACAATTCAAATATTTTTAGGCTTCGGGACCGTAATGTAAATTTTCAATTTTCTTATTTTAAACCATAATTCTCTCTCCGGCCTGTTTCATTGGCAGCCCTGCGCGGCGCCTGCCCCTCCGCGCCGGCGGAAGCGAACCCTCCACTTGAGACGTCGTGGGGCTGCTGCGTGGGTGCGCGGGGTGGATCTGTGCAGGGGCGCGGGCCTGGCTCTGGGTCTGGGCCTGGGCGAAGGGCGAACGCCGCGAGGGAGGCGACTAGATGGAGACCTTTCATTGATACGTGATGAGAGTGATGTCGGCGGTGGAGGGCCGGGAGATGCTTGCCAGGGTCGATGCCGATCTTTCTCGTTGGAAGACGACAGTGGGACGTGAGAGCGTAGGCTTCCGCGGCCGGAGTCAGTATTTACTAGGCTGTCCGGGTGACGCCGCGTCCATGGCGAAGGTGCCGACGTTTCGGTCGCCATAGCGTCGGTCGCAATACGGTCGCAATACGCCCATTCGGTCGCAATACTCCCTGAGGAAGGTCGCAGAATGACGACCGAAACGTCGGCACCTTTCGCCATGGACGCGGCGTCACCCGGACAGCCTAGTACAGACAGTGGGACGGCTCAGGAAACTGTATCATTGTAGCGTTGCTTGAAGAACAGTTTTACGAATCTGACTTGTTGTAATAATCAATATCCGGGTGACTTATAGAAACGGAGTTGTATGGATTACAGACTTGCCCGATCTCTCGTTCTCTCAATAGTTTTATGAGGTGTCTGGAGATGTTATGATCCGGTTAATAAGGTCCACTCTCACTGTGAACATGGTTTCCACTGCAACCACTAAATTACTCCGATGCTGTTCTCAGTCTGTGTGAATCGTAATACTGAATTGTTACATTGACTGAACACAACTATACAGAGGAACAAAAAACCACCCTTTACGGTCCGGTAAGGATTTTCCTGTCCTCCGTCTGTTAATAACAATCAATACAAATGAGTTGTAGCTAAAAAGACGTATGAGTTTACTTTTAGAATAATATTTTTGTCGTTTTTATATGTATATATCTCATATGACGATGATATTACGATAAAAATTTAACGAAACGTGGTGGATAACAAAATAAATTGTGAATGAAGGAATTTAAGTTAGTAATTAAATTTTTTATATGCTTTTTTTAAATTTATTTGGTTTTTGAGAGCGTAGGCTTCCGCGGCCGGAGTCAGTATTTACTAGACTGTCCGGGTGTCGCCGCGTCCATGGCGAAGGTGCCGACGTTTCGGTCGCCATTCTGCGACCTTCCTCAGGGCGTAATGCATAAAAAAATATTTGGTTTCTATCGCACTAAATGTATTAATGACGTAATGTCACTGCGATATGGGCCAATTACTTGTACTTCTGAATATTCATCTGATCCCCTGTCGTTATTATTATTATTATTATTATTATTATTATTATTATTATTATTATTATTATATGTTTGTATTACATTTGTGGATGATTCTCCCTTATTACTCTCGCGTAAACCTTTACTCTAGGGTGATACGCAATATCCCTGAAAGTTTGAAGCAGTCTTAGGAAGGAACGTTCTTCACGCAGGCATCTAAACTTCCTTCAAAGCACCGTGTACTTGCAATGTTATCTTGAAACAAGTTTGCTTCGCCGTAACTCCGCTTTACCTGGGAGGAACTGGACTACATCTCGCCTGGCTAGCAAATACGTTCGTCATACAGCTCCCTCGATAAGCGTCTACGACGCACGCCGGCGCTTGGCAGTACGCAGGGTTCTGTAGATGTTGTCGAGAGGCGGCGCCTTCAGGGATCTCCCGGGTGCACGGCGGCGGCAGCAAGGAGGTCGCGCAAGAACTGTGGAGCGCGTCGGAAGGGAGACGCGTCGTAAACCCAGGGCTGCGGAGGAGGCGCGTAACTATCTTCCCCACTAGACAGAGACAGAGAGAGAGAGAGAGAGAGTAACACGGGTAGAAACGGCTCAGAACAACTGTTACTGCACTGCAGAGACTGGCCGGGAGAGCCTATCGTTTGAGTCCCAACAGAGGTGAATTTTCGGCACTACCACCAAGAGAGGTGGCTTAGAGCATCAACTGATGTCACTGCAGTGTCTCTAACCGGGAGATCCTAGGTTTGAGTCCCGATGGTGGCAGGATTTTCGACACTAGCTTCTTTACTAAGACGAATTCAACCGCTGCGCTGTTTGAAGAAGAATGCTGCTCTGATAGGGAGTTTCCCGTGGTTTCTTCGATCAACACCAGGCAAATGCCGGAGCAGTACCCTAACAAAGGGGCCACAGACCGCTCGCAATCTTTCCTCCCCTTCCTTGTCCTGTCATCACCCCTTACTTGCACACACACACACACACACACACACATGCACTACACAATAACACTTGTCGGGAGACCAGTCGGGAGCTTAGAGCTTGCCTCAGCTGGGGCGGTGCCCCGCTGGTGGGAGATACCTGATTAGGGAAAACCCCGCAAGCTGACAGTAGATCGGCGTCGGATCTCGCCATCTAGAGGGAGGAGAACGCAGAATTCGGAGTAGTCTCTTGAGACACGGACTGCACACGATATTTCCTTCCTCATCCATTTCCTCTATTTTTCCCTTTACACACACACACACACTCACTTTCACTTACAAGCACTACACTATGACATATGTTGAGAGTCCAGTTGGGGACTTCGATCCTGTACCAGCTGCGGTGGTGCCCCGCTAGTGGAGATACCTGGAGGGGGAGAAACCTTAGCAATTCGCCGTGCAGGCGAAGTCCGGAACTTACCTTTCAGTGGGGAAAACAACCACCTCCTCTGGAATAACGTGCATTATACTTACGGGAGTATGTACCGTAGTCGTTGATGCCTACGTCAACGAAATAATGATTCATTCAGGAAGTAGCACATACCTCTCCGCCGCCATTTGGAATCTACTGTTCGTCCCAAATTCTAATATCGTCCCCAATTCTAATATTCTCGAAAACCTTCATAAGACCTTACCTTAAATTATCATTCTCAACTCGTGAACAGTTATATATATATATATATATATATATATATATATATATATATATATATATATATATATATATATATATATATATATTCGACCGCATCATCGTCTTGTGTTATTAGCGACCTCTATTTCATTACATACACACAATACATTACAGGTGGAGTTCATTTCTTGATTATAGTTACAGCAGAATTTACTCTAAACATAATTTCAGGAAAACATGTGACTGTACAGGTTGATTTATTTCAGGAGTGTACTAAATTTGTTACACAAGTCCCTATCTTTTAGCACTACCGTTGGTGAGTTCCTGAGCAGTGCCTGGTGGGTCTACAGGGGCAAGCACATGAAACAGCAGCGGCCGTTCAGGGTGCAATAGCGACGCTAATTCTCCCCCCCCCCCCCCCGAACACGCTTTTGGCTTCCTCCAGCGCCTCCTACTCTTTCCTTCAAATTCAGACGGACTCGTTCTAGTCCGCTGCCCTTCAGCCCGTAAAAATGCATAAACAAAATTCAAAAATCCTTTCATTAACCTGTTGGGACAAAGTTTTAACGAGATTTTTAATTTGCCTCTTTTTTTTTATTTTGGCCAAAGATTTTAAAATGAAAGGGAAATATGCATACGATAATTCGTGAAATTAGTTTGCCTCTATCGAAACTCTACTTCTTTTCTTTGAAATGTCACTGTTTTACGTGACAGCTTCGTGCATTTTATTGATCTTAATCCAGCAAAGCGGTGAAGTTCGTAAAATGAGGAAATTCATTTAGGTTGTGCCATTACAGCAAAATGAAGTAACTACGTTTAAAAACTACTATTCTCAAAAAGAAAAGAAAACAGGGTCACAAATTCCAGTAGGTTGAGCCGCTTGCGTAAATGGGTTTTCTTCCAAGGCTTCCTATTACTCGCTACCGCATCTAACTATTTTCTTTTACTACAAAGTCTTAATGGTCGTTGTCGTCTATAAAGCAAGCTACATTCCCACGCAAACGGCCGTTATCCGATGGAGTATTTCACACTACCTTTCCCCTTCTATTCCGCTTTCGTCTTGTCTTTTTTCCCTTCACTCTTACTACCGACGCACATAACGTGGACCTCAGTGTAGGGTTGCAGCATTCCCCTCTCATTGTTTCACACTCTCCTAGTTATTGCTTCACCCTCCCCTAGCCAATTCACGTAACACCGCTGTTCATACCCACTTCCACATTTGACGCCCTCGCCAAAGCAGTCTTCACCACCTCTCGGACCGTTTACCAATTCTGCCCTCCTCTCTTCGCCCACTCTCTCTCCCTTTGTATTCCGCTCCCCCACCCCAGCTCGTGCTCCATCTCAAAGCTATTTCCCACCTTTTTACCCCCATTATACTCTCCATTCCGGCTGCCTCCACCCTTCCTACACCGGAGCGGCGCTGCCCACGCCGCCCCCGCCCCCGCCCCCACACCGCCCCCGCCGCCCCCATCCCCCGCGGCCCTCGCCCCCGTCGCCGCCCCCCGCCATCGCCCCCCGCCATCGCCCCCCGCCGCCGACCCCGCCACCGCCCACCGCCACCACCCCCCGCCGCCGACCCCCGCCGCCGCCCCCCGCCGCCGCCCCCCGCCACCGCCACCGCCCCCGCCACCACCCCCCGCCACCGCCCCCATCACCCCCCCCGCCACCGCCCTCCTAACCGTGCGGTCACCGCCACTCCCATTGCCGCCCCCGCCGCTTCCACCGCCGCCCCCGCCACTTCCACCGTCGCCCCCACCGCTTCCACCGCCACCCCCACCGCCGCTCCTGCAGCCGCCCCCGCCGTATCATAGAGCTGCAGCCATAAAGCACGGTACGCAAGAAGCACGCGGCGGCGCCCTCTCGCCGGGAGATAGCGGCATTCCCCCGCTTTTATCGCCCGGAGACACGCTTCCGCCCGAGACGTTTAAATTGAGTCACGCCCACCTTGATACGCTATCACGCGCCGCGCGCTCGCCCGCCCGCGCACCTACGTTTACAACGCGTTGCAGCGCCGCTCAACACGCGCGTTCAGGGAGGTATTTAACCTTTTTGCGCCGGCGGGGGCGAGAGCGGGGGCGGCGGCGGCGGAGGCGGCGACGTGTGAGCGGCGGAGCTGTAAGAGAGGTGGCGATGAAAGTGAGGCTTATTGTAGTTCACAGGAGGCGAGAACGAGGCACGTGTTTCGAAGGGTTCACCCCCGAACTCGGAGGAAAAAACAGAGACGAACCGTATTATGAGACGTAAGTGCCTCTGGCACGTAATCGCTTTCCCCATTCGTTATTAAGTAATTTATGAACGCCCCTTTTGTCTCTGTTTTGCATCCAAAAAATGTTTGCTGTATGGCTTTCGATTAAGAAAGACCGAATCATCACATTCGCATATTCAGTCCGTTGTCACCTTCTCATTGTCGCAAGAGTTGTTGAGTTATTTTCTGACGGTCCATGCACACCATTTGAGAATAGCTATTAAGTATGAAAGTGATTCGGTTGGGAAAATTAAAATCGTTATGCGACGAGGACATTAGCAATGATCGCTGAGCAGACATGAGATAATGATAGCTACAAACACATTGATAAACATGTTCGTAGTTTAGTCATTTTCAAAAGTTTCAGAACATAATTTGACTGTGATGATAATTGATTGTACAATGGTGTTAAAAGTGGAGGTAGTCATATACGAAAAACTGTAGTGAAAGGAGTGAAATGGTAGAAGTGAATGATATGGTGGTGATAAGTACGGTGGTGGTACGTTAACTCCAACAACCTCGGTGCTGGAAAGTTTGGATAATTTCTTATGAAGGAAAACGGAATGAAACGTTCATGTCACAATGTCAGTATGCAGTTCTCGTGCAGAACTCACTGAAAAAAATTGCACCAGAAACTGTTCCTCGGGTGTATAAAAAAGTAGAGCTACGGTTTGAGGAAAATGAAATATACAGAGCGTGAGTTAACTTGAATGAGAGAAAGCGCTAGAAACTGAAAAGAAAAAAAATAATGAGAGCTTTGAATTTAGCGAATGTCTACAATATTTTTGGCTTTATAGTAATTGAGAAATAGTGACAAGGAGTTTTATTATTATTATTATTATTATTATTATTATTATTATTATTATTATTATTATTAGATAATGTAATAGAAGAAAATGGCAGAAACTATTCCTAGTGGAACTGAGAAACAGCTTTTGTGAATTTGACCCAAGATTAAACGACATTCACAAAAAGGTTTCATCAGAGTACTGTGTGTGTGAATTTCAAGAGAGAGCGTAGATATTATTTACGTGCGATATTTCACAATTAATTAAATTATATATATATATATATATATATATATATATATATATATATATATATATATATATATATATATATATATATGTACCTTATGGTCTCTTTTCCGCGGCTTTGATGCGATGGAGAGACCATTTGGGGTGAATACCAGAATGCGAAAGATTAGAACGCGAAAGGATGTAGGTATTGTAATGGCTTAAAGGCTTTCGGCCTAGCCACATAGGATCAAGTAAGCTAATTTGTTTGTAATTACCTATTAAATAAATAAATATATATATATATATATATATTGTATTATTGTTTTAACAGTTTGTTATACACTATATTAACCGTGTTCAAATTATCATGATTAGTAAGTTGTTAAAGTTCTGCCTTTTTATTCGTTTGTTAGCGGAATTTTAACTAGTATAATTTTTTGTTCGAAGAAAGATGCACGTTGCCATTAGGCAACAATAAAGTGTATCAATCATTTACAGTAGTTCGCACACATCTCGCATTCGTATCCTCTGTGAACAAGCCTCGCATCAGCATTCTCGAAGCATCCACAACGGAGCAACTTGCCAGCGCCTCCTCCGCATTCGGGAGTCGAGAGTCTCTTCCCCCCCCCTCCCCTGCCTCCACACCAAGTCCCAACTTTGTTCATCCCTCCGCGCAGCCAGCGACGGGTCTAAGAGGGATGAAAAATGGATGAGGGGGCTGAGCGAGAGGGAGGCAGGGACGAAGAGCGCGCGTGGGCGCGGCGGAGGCGTGGAGGAGAGGGGGAGGGGCGGGGCGGAGCAGGAAGGGTGGATCCGCCGGGGGGAGGCTGCCTGTGCTGCGCCCTGCCGCCGGGGGTTGGAACCTTTTTTTTTCTTCGCTTTTTCCCCCTAGCTCAGGATCCCTGCCCTACCCCAACCTAAACAAACCCCAGCTGAGAGGCCGCGGGGAGACGGAGAGAAATCGCGGAGGGGGGAGAGGGGATGCTGCGAGGGAGAGGGGAGGTGGATGCAGGGAGGTCGGGAACAAGAGTCGATGAGGTTTTCTAGGGCGGTGGCCTCAGAGGGAACCTCTAGCGGAGAGCTGCCATAGAGACCAGAATGAACGGAACACATACGGGTGTAATGCCTTTCGCTGCAGGTGTAGTGCTGCTAGCAGCGATTGCAGGCAATTACAATTGCTTCCAGTACAGGATGCAATAAAAATTGGGTTCGCAGGGAAGCTAAGTTCCCTGGAGGAGCGTGGTGGTCAGCGAGGTTTCAATTAGAGACCAAGTCCGATGAAGTATGAAATTTTAATATAAGAATAGAGCTGCAGAGCAGCGTGATGTGTACACAGCAAAGTCTTTAGGCGGTCTCTCCCCTCCCAACGCTAGCAGATCCTTATATGGGAAACAGGGAGTTTAACGAGGCCATTACGCCGCCCCCGCCAGAACCCGGCATCCCCTAGACGCAATAAACTGACATAACTGTCAGAGGACTTTTGCCTTTCTTGAAAACTAACCAGTTCCCGAACATTCCTGTTTCCACGTCTGGATCATGTCAACGTTGACAGCGGTACGGGTAGTCTTAATCACCCGTGACCTGAGCGCCTGCTCCCGGCGAGACCCTAATTTTAACCATGAAGGGTAATATTTCTTTCACGTACAAGTTGAAAGAAATATTCATTGCTCTTCTTAAGCAATGCGTACTTCACATGTACGTAGGTGCATTTGCCATTACACGGGAGAATCCGTAGAAATGTTAGGAAAAGCGCGCCAATGTAGATTCTTTATTATTGTTCTATCCGTAAAAATAATTATACTGAAAAATAAATTAATAAAAATAAAAACTCACAATTTAACATTGAGATTAATTTAATATTATTTTGTATTCGTGATCAATGAGGGATTAAAATAAACCATGTATTTTTCCAAGAATTAAATTTTTTAGTTTCAACACATTTGCTAAGTGGAAATGCTGGTCGTTCATATCTTCTCTCTAGGGCGCCGCGCGGGGCAGTGATAAGAAAAAGAGAATGAGGGAGAAACTAAGCGACATGCGCGAGAACTCACGTTGCAGAAAATGGTTTGATGTACGATGATACTACAATGATTCGGGTTGCTTCTCGGATAGATGTACGATAGCTACCGCGACAATACACGCGGTGATGAAGAAAATAATGTTGGTAATGCTTGCTAATGGATCTCTTTGAATAACCTTCTGTGTCAAATTTCTCATCCTATTTAAACATTAATCCAGAAAAATAAATTCAAATATTCTGCGAGGAATTGTGCTGACTACATAAGAAATGTTAAAATAATTCCAAACCAGTTCCACGAACAAAACCAAGGAAATACATGTTGAAATACTACATTTATCGATTACAAGTTATGAGTTATAATACCTTTTCAATAACTCCTGTGAGCATCTTAACCAGAAAAAATTTGGCTAGAATATTAGCCCCTTCCCGGTCAATACAATGTATCGGGGATAAAACAACTTCAGAAAAGGTTTTGTTTTATATTCGCTGCTACACATTGCATAGTCTATGTTGACATTACTGTGTATGATGTAAAAAATTCGAAGGACCACTGCTGAAGGAATTGCAATATCGGCTCGATCATTGTCGAAACGTACATGAATCCTTCGAAATTGAAATATTTTCTGCAAACGTTGAAAATTAAAAAAGTAATGTGTATAAGCACATTGCGTTCTAACAACTTACAGGTGCACGTAGACAATTTCACCAGTGGATATTCTCCGATATTTAAATAGTAGCGCTGCTCGTCTGCCTAAGGTGGAGCACGCTGATTCGACAGGGTTGAGATTAGCCATCCCTCGTAGTACTTCCACGCGTCTGCGAGATAACGGACGGTGGCCTACGTATTTATTGAATTTATTTCCAGTGACAGCCAAGAAAAAATGCGTTATTTGTATGCGAAACAGTAAATCAAAATATATAACCAAAAAATAGGAGTATCACTGAGTGCAATTTTGGAATATTGTATTAAAAATAGAAACTATTAACCCAAAAATAAAGACTGATGTTAAGTTCCGAGAATTTTAAAGCACGTGAATATTTTACAAGACACTATTATTGATAAATACGGATTTGATAGCCTTCTCAATAACGCAATTCAATTGGATTCACATAACGTTACAAGGCAACTTACAGAACCACCGTCCAATACTTTAGTTATGAGAAATATTTTTCATAAATTCATGTACAATCGTCCAATTTTGTACACACGCCTAAATTGTAAAATGCTTCTGGAAACGTATTTTCGTTTAGTTTCTATTGATTTGATTTTTAATGTTTTACTCGATGTAACTGTCAACATTGTTAAATACTTTTGACGTTACGTAGATGTTTACTTGTTAATGCATTCAGAAATGTTTTTCTAACTCCTTTCCACTCTTGTTCGCGTATTGTTTATCCCTTTGTAGCACACAGCAGGCCTCACAAACACCTTCGAAATCTTCTGTATCCATTTTGAATATTGCAAACACGCGCTCCAAAGCCACGACCGAGAAGCAGCGTATGCAGCCAGCTCGCCGAAACTGCCAGGAGTTCCAGTAGCTGGCCGCCGTTCACGACTGAATGACGGTAATTTTTGGCAAGCGTTCGTTGTGTCCGCCACCTTTTGATAACATGACGCAATCAAGTCGCTAAGTGACGTCATTAGGCGCCGGGCTTTGTTGCACCGGAAACCAATGTCCTATACTACGATTTATGCAACTCTGCCCCTGGCAGGTATCAGTTGTTGATGGTTTCATCCAAACGGGAGCTTGAACGTCACTATAGAGGCGTCATTACGGTTACGTTGAAGCTCCCGTTTGGATGAAACTGTCAACAGTTGATACCAGCCAGGGACAGAATTGCGAAAATCACACACGAAAAAAAAGAACTGTTGGAGTATACCAGATCCATGATACTTTAACAAGGAACGTTGTTAAAGTATCATGGATATGGAATACTCCAACGGTTATTTTTTTCGGTGTGCAGTACACATGTGTGGACGAAGGCGGGAGGAACAGTGTGTTCTCGAGAGAAGACGCCGGTGTTGTTTCCGAAGTCCTCAAGGACGGCTGCGGTGGCGGTGACGGGGGTCGCGGATGCTGGCGGGTGGAGGGAGGCGGTGGCGCCGAGGCGGCGGCGGGGGGAAGCTTCCAGAAGGGACAGGAGGTTCCAGCGCTTTCGCTCTTCCCGCTCAACATTAGGCGAGGGGCTCACCCGCCCGCATGCGGTCCTGGCCCTCCCCTCCCCTCCCCTTCCGCTCACCCCCCCCTCCACCTCCGCGCCCGCCCTCCGCGTCCGCTCGCCCGCGCTGTCAGTTCTCGTAAAGCGCCGCATTAACAAGAGAGTTGGCTGCTTGCGGCAAAGCGTTATCGCCGCCACCGCGCTCCTTAGAGTTCGATTGCGCTTCTGATTGGGCGGATCCTTGAGTGGGGTGGCCTCGCTGCGCTTTCGTCGTAGCCGACCCCTCCCCCCCCCCCACTTCCGTCCTCCTAGTTGTCGTCTGCCGATTTCTCGGAAACCCCTGAGCGCGACCATCAGCGCAGTAACTGGTGTTTGGAATTTTCTTTCCCAGGAGTGCCGTACCCCAATGTGTCCTTTGTTTGGAAAGACGTCACTTTTTTTTTCGACTTCGTTTTATGGAGAAAAAGCAGCAGCAGCAGAGGAAGCAGAGTCGGCGACGAAGACGGTGCGTGGGGGATCAAACGGATTCGAGATTTGGCGATTTCCTTTTTCCGCGGGTATCGCCCGGAGGGTGCGAAGGATGAGGCGGAGGGGGGGGGAGCTGGAAAGGAGCGACGAGGGACGCCAAGGCGGAGAATAACGTCCCCGCGTTCTCCATTGTACAGAGACAAAGGGGCGGGGGGGGGGCTGTCTGCCTCCAGCGCCACTGTTTCCGCTGCAGATCGATGTGCACTTGTTGGGGTTTAACAAGGCGAGGTCTCTTCCTCTCGCGCTGGGTGGGCCGCCGCCGCGCTCCTAGCGGGATAATGAGAAGGCGACTTGCGTTCGTTACTTCTTAACACGCCGCCGGCGACCCGGCTCCCGGAATATGCGCGGCTTTGTGTAAGCTCTTTGAATAATGCGCTGCAGGGCGATCGCGGCACGCGTTGTACGCTTGATTTCGTGGGGAAAATGCACGAGAAATTTCTCTGCCCGTGGCGGTTCGAATATCCATTTTGCATTTCGTTTGAGAGAGAATCAATAGTGATTCTCTTTTTCGTGCATGTTTTCGGCAATCATATCTTTGAAATTAATTTTAACAAAAGATATCTGTTTCATTATGAACTTTGATGAAGAGAAATCTGACCCGTTGAAACTTTTTTTTTTCCACAGCGAGGTCTGATGTTTGTACGAGGTATAACTTTCTTCTACTCTTCTTTACATTTTAATTTCCTTCCCTGACGGTTCACAATGTCTTGATGACAAAGTTATTTATAACCTGTACATATTATACGTAAATTATATAAATTGTTTTTATTTATCGTAATGAATATTAGTACTTTTCCAGTCAATTATTCTGATCAAACGTCGATGAGAAATCGTTCTCAAAGAACAGGTCTTCAATAAATAAATAAATAAATAAATAAATAAATAAATAAATAAATAAATAAATAAATAACTTAAAAACATACACAGGTGTCTAATAATATATGTTAAAAACTTGTAGAACATGAAATAGGTTCAAAAATGATACTATTTTTCGATGAACGTAAGGTGGAAATAGCATTTAAGGGAGTTATATGCATTTATTCCTGTTGTATTTGCTCCTGATTTTAGGCAACCTCGATACACAAATGTTCGGTACGTACATGAAATCCCTATGACGGGATCAGAAAAAGTGACGCTGCCGATCATTTGTGCATAAGAAGTTGCGCAAAAAACAGGCGGAAAACCAACATGTTGGAACAAGAAGAGCGAGGAGGCGTGTCCTGTGGTTGATATGAAGACGAAGTGAAAGTAGTCACCGTGATAGGCGAAGCTAATGGGTTTTGATTTTCCCGGACGTTTTCGTTTGTAATTGAGGATTGATTCGCCAATTTCTGTTCCCTTTGCTTTGAAGGTGGAATAGTAGTGTCTGTTGAGTGTCTCCTGCTGCCGTACTAAGCCGCCGTTGTTTGAAAATGTCCCGGACGATGGATAGAATGATTTTCTTCTTGTGCGGAGGTAGAGGGAGAGGCATTACCGAAGATGTGTTGCGGTTGTTATAGCTGGTGTGGTGGTGAAGCAGTCTGGTGCTGGAGATGATGGAGATCAATATTGTATGTTTATTCCGGCCACGGATGAGTTGTGTGTGATGCGTTCAGGTAATGCGTTGCCTCTGATGCGCGATTCATGATTCAGTCTGTGTGAATCTGGGGATTGCTCCCTAGATCGCGGCGGCGATGGTGTGACGGTTAGCGTACCGGACTGTTATACCCAAGCTCGCGGGTTCAAACCCGATTGAAGCCGTGGATTTTTAGGGCGACAAAATCCTTCGTACGCCTTCCTTCGGAGGGGAAGTAAAGCCGGCTGTCCCATGTTAGTAGATTTACTTGCATGTAAAAGATCCTCAAGCCTAAATGACGCCTCTGAGCTAAATTCAAAATCGCCTGTTTCTCGCCCAAGAAATACCTCTTTCCTCTGCTAGTTGGTGAAAGGAGAGTAGCGAAATTTGCGTGGTCAGACGGAAGAGCGGGCCTGATGGCCCGAGTCTCGCCACATAAAATAAGGCAAATTCAATTCAATAGATTGTAGATTCGAAGGGAATTTGTTTCTACTTGTTCTTGATAAAAGAGGAGATTCAGCACGGCTTGAAAAAAAGTGGACTGTGAAGTCGTTGAGGAGATTGTGGCGAAGTAATGGATTGGATATATTTGTTAGTACAATAGAAATCATGTGGGGATTGTCCTTTAGTCTCAGAACTTGAATGTACTGTTTCGTTGAATGCATTTTCCCACTACGTCTTAATTGACAACAAATGATAATTTTCAACCCTCTCCCTGCCCTATACACTTAAAGAAACATTTTTTTCTGAGTCAATTTGGATATTTTAAACTTTACTTCCCATCGTACTTTTATTATCAATTCAACATTACACTCAGTGTTTAAATGAACCTCCAAATTAAATGTATATCCATTGTATCCACAATACATTTTTCTTAGAAGTAATTTCAATTTTACTTTTGTCGGTTTAGTCTAGAGAACTACCAAAAACAAAAACCTTCCGACGGTGGCAGAATTTTCGATAGTAGCTTAACAGCTAGGTCGAATTCATCTGCAGTCTGGATGAGAAATCTAGCGCCGGGTGCTTTGATCGTAGTTTTCCGTGGTCCCTCCGATGAACGCCGGGCGACTACCGTAGCAATACCGTAACAAACGGGCCACGGACCGCGCGCGATCTTTCCTTCTCTTTCCTTGTCCTAACCTCACCCCTTACTTACACACACACTTACATGCACCACACTACCACACATGTCGGGAGACCGGTCCGTAGCTTAGATCTTGAGAGCGTAAGCTTATATCTTGTCCCGGATGGAGCGGTGCCACGCTGGTGAGAGATACCTGAATGCGGAGAATCACCGTAAAACGAGGTAGGTCGGCGCCGGATCTCGGTTGCCAGCTTTACACTTACGGGACTAAAGCTAAGGAGCAGCTGACGCGCCCAGAATCCCTAATCAATCAATCAATCAATCAAATGAATGCCTTACTACGCGCTGCAAAACAAATATTGCTTTAAACTGTTGAAAAACGATTGTGGATGTCTATAAGGTACTCGTCTGCTTCAAACTGACGTTTTTCCGTCCAAAATTGGAATTTTTGTGTTTAATTGTTTCAAGTGCATCGAGATGTGAACTTTTCAATGCCTAAGACCACGCATATAGTATCTTACCTGACTGCGGCTGGATCGATTTGGAAGTCGAATCGACGCGAACTGCGACCGCAGGCGGGCGCCGCAGTGCGCCGCGAGGGCCAAGGGCGAAGGGCCGCCTCATTAGTCAGCGCGGACGATTACGGCTGAAATATCGGCGAGCGGCGCCATAAGCTCGTTTATCGGCGCGCCTCCGATGCCCCGGGGCCGACGCCCCGGGCGACACCCCGCGCGCCGATTACATTGTGGGGGCGGTGGTAGGCAGGGGGGAGGGGCTAGGTGGAAGTGGGTGTGGTGATGGCTGGAGGTGAGAGGGGTAATGGAGTGGAAGGAGGCGATAGTGATGGGGAGGGGAGGGTTTGCCGATGGGGGCGGTGGAGGTAATGAGGGCAGGTAAGAGACGGTGGTAGTGGTGCACGCGGTGGCGCCAACAGTGAGGGAGGGACTCAGAGAGGGTGGCATGTTGGATTGGATGGAATGTGGATATTACAGGAGATGTCATTTTTCTCAATCAGTTATTTGATACACAATTCTCAATGTTCGCCGCATGTGCCTTTGCTCTTTCAAAAGAAGCATTTCAAGTTGTTGATATTTTCGGGGGAGGGGGGTGTTCTACGTTTGGAAGCCGAAAGGATGACCCCGATTAACATTAAAATTGAATATTTTACATGGCTTTTTCGTATAACGAATTCTTAAATGCAATTTCAGAATGTGAAATAGTTGGAAGAAGAGGAAGAGGGTGACCTAGAATTAAAATTTTGGAACAACTTCAAATGGAATTACAATTCAAAACTATGCAGATGTAAAAAGGACAGCGCAGGACAGAATGTCATGGCGGCAGCGACAAGGTACTTTTTGGCCTTCAGGATGATGATGATGATGATGATGATGATGGTGATGATGACGATGATAATGATCTAAATGATGGTTTAAAAAGAGGAAATTAGATTCGGAGAGGGCATCGATCCCGGATATCTTGGTTTACTGCTCTTTGGCTTTACAACTATACTGCGATTTATGCAACTCTCCCCCTGGGAGATATGAGCTGTTGAAACAAAGGGGAGCTTGAACGTTATCATAGTGGCAAACCACTATGACTCGCAAATAAGCTACCGAGACGACCAATTCTCCAAATATTTTCCTTGAATGGTGACTTTTAGAGTGAAATATTCGTTACCATTCTGAAAGAACACTTGTTTATGAATCACTGCATTCATGAGAAGTTTTTGTTAGAGTTGTACCACCTTGCATTGCATCACATAAAAATACGTCATTTCGAATTATTTATTTCAGAAAGAGTGTTGTATAATTAGTTAAACTTTCAGAAAACACCTCTTTCTATTCCATCATCATTTGCTTTTTTGTTTATTCATTTTAATGTTTTGTGGAAATTGACTCTACTATTCCTTTATACAAATATTGTCTTAAAATTTACACTCATTCAAGGCTAGTAAAATTAAATTACACTGAACAATTAAGGTAAGATAGACAATGTCTGTGGAAAAGGTAACGATCAGTCTGAGTAGAAACATCTGTACAAACATGCTGCGTTGACGCTTCTGATCAATAGAAGCTTACTCTTTTCATTTCCCTTCGCTTCCTCTTTCAATCTGTTTTTCACATTTGGAAACAAAGGAAAATACGTTAAAAGATAATGATTGAATTGAATTATGGTTGTCATTATCTTTTAATAAATGTCAACAATAATACGTGCGAGGATATGATACCATTGAGGCAATCGGAGATATTGGACTTTTGTAACGTTAGTTGAAAGTGTAAACTATTTCTCCAGTTCGAGAACCCTTCACAAACTCCTCAAATCGACGATTGAAACCTAAGACTTCCCCACCTTCACTTTCAATCACCGAGAGAGAGGAGACAATTTCGAAGATTCCAGGGCCCACTCGCCTCGAGCTGCCAGCGAACAAAAATACCTCGGCTGCCCTTTGAACTCCGGCGCAGCATCAGGCATCGGCTTGCCCCGTCCTCGCCGTCCTCGCCGTCCTCGCTGGCTCGAAGCGCCGTCCCCAGGGGGCGCGTCTCGCGCGGACAGCGCCCCGACCGCCAGCCCCTCCAGTCCTCGCTCGGCCCCGGAGTTGGTACGGTTTCCGTCTGACATTTCAGACGAGGACGGGCACTGGGCGCGGACGCGCCACGAGGAGTTTCACGACGCCGACCTCTGGCCGTCACCCCGCCCCACGGCGAAGCTCCCTCGCCCCCGCACGTCTCAGTTCCCCCGCAGTCCCACCTCCCCGCTTCCCCACTCCCCGCCATCCCGCCACCTTATGTCTCCACCTCCCTGCTTTCCCGCCTCTCCGTCTTATCACCTCTACGCCTTCCGCCTTTCCTCCTCCACCCCTTCCCATCTCCCCTTCCTCCTTTCCTGCCCACCTCCACGCCTTCCAACCTTCCCGCATTCCCCCCCCCCCGCTTCCCCACTCCCCGCCTTCTCGCCACCTCGCCACCTTGCCTCCCCATCTCCCTGCCTTCTTGCCTTCCCACCTCCTCACCCTCCTCCTTGCCTGCCCCCTCCCCGCCTGCACGCCTCCCAGCCTCCCCGCATTCCCACCTCCCCGCTTCCGCACTCCCAGCCTTCCAGCCTTCTTGCCACCTTGCGTCTCCACCTCCCTGCCTTCCCGCCTCTCCGTCTTCTCGCCTCTACGCCTTCCGCGTTCCCGCCTCCCCACCTTCCCACCTCCCCACCCTCCTCCTTGTCTACCTCCCTCCCCGCCTCCCAGCCTCCCCGCATTCCCACCTCCCCGCTTCCGCACTCCCAGCCTTCCAGCCTTCTTGCCACCTTGCGTCTCCACCTCCCTGCCTTCCCGCCTCTCCGTCTTCTCGCCTCTACGCCTTCCGCGTTCCCGCCTCCCCACCTTCCCACCTCCCCACCCTCCTCCTTGTCTACCTCCCTCCCCGCCTCCCAGCCTCCCCGCATTCTCACCTCCCCGCTTCCCCACTCCCCGCCTTCCCGCTTCCTCGCCACCTTGCGTCTCCACTTCCCTGCTTTCCCGCCTCTCCGCCTTCCCTCCTCCACGCCTTTCCACCTCCCCACCCTCCTCCTTACCTACCTCCATCCCCGCCTTCCCGCCTCCCCACATTCTCACCTCCCAGCTTCCCCACTCCCCGCTTTCCCGCCTCCTCGCCACCTTGCCTCCCAATCTGCCTGCAATCCCGCCTCTCCGTCTTCTCTTGCGCCCCCCCCCCCCACTTATCGCTTCTCCACCTTACCACCTCCCCGCCCACCTCCTTGCCTACGTCCCTCCCCGCCTCTTTGACCGAAGGCTTCATGCATCCTCGCCTCCCCGCCTCTCACCTTTCCGCCTCCCCGCTCCCTCCGCGCCTACGTTCCTCCCCGCCACCATGGCTCATGTATCGTCGCCTTTCCGCCTCCCCGCCTCGCCCTCTCACCCACTCCGACCGCCTCGCCTCTGTACGCTCGTGTCTCTCATTCGCAAACGATAGTCTATTGTTATTGATATTTCAATACACAATTTAAAATGTTCGAGAGGGCTAGATAAACATGTTTTTAGTTTTTACTGATGTTATTGCTTCTTATTGCTTTCGATACGGAGCTCTATAAGTATTGCTTAACTTACCTTGGTCGGGAGTCTTGTACTTTACAAGACACATTTCACCTTCATGTCATATCGCACTCGCCCTACCCTCCGCGTGCCTCGCCCCTCTCCTCTCCTCTTCCCCCCCCCCGGCCTAACTTCATTCATTCACCTGTTCGCATCGTCTTGGTTGTCCCTCTCGTGCACCGCCACTTTAACGACACCCATTTCTTTTTGGTCTCGCTATAGAGGCACGTTGATTCGTATCTGCGACTTTAGCGTGTCAGATATGGTACGAATAGACGTGCACACACTAAAACTAGAGGAGGCAATTACATTTCTGACACCCTCCCCTCCCAGGCCCCCTTTTCTATTAAACTTATTTTCATTTTCTTATCATAATTGCCCAGGAAAAAACAAATCACTACAAGGAGAGGGAGATTATAGCTTCAATAATATAATTGATTTTATGTTGTACCATTTTCCTATTGTTTTAAGGTTTCGAAAGTCTCTTCCCTAAATGTTATGTATCAATTCCCCTAGTTGTCAACTCAAAACGGGAGAATAAAGAATGTAGCATATTTACCGAAATAAATTGTTTTACTATCTAGAGGTACGGGGCTTTGGAAATTTTTAGGGGAGACGCGGCCCCCTGGCACACCTAAGGTGATGGGATCCGCCACATCTCACAAACCTGTCTGCAAAGGTCGTAGAGTGCAAGAGTAAGAAGGAATGATATCGGTTTTTTATCACTTGCAATTTCGGCCACCTGCTAGTTCTTTCGTCATCTGACAGCAATATGGCGTGAAGCGGAAGCAGAAACCACCAACAATACTTCGACAGGTTCCATGTTATTCAGAGTTATTCAGTGTCATAAAATGGAAAATAGGATAATAAACAAAAGCACTCGACCTTAGAGAAACGAGTTCGCAGGATAACTCTCTTCCGCTGAGAGAAAAAACCAATTTCTGTTTCCTCCTGTCATTAACTTCGGTTATTAGGCTCATGGAGGGTGCAATACAGACGCTTTTTTATTGAAGAGAAGAAACCTTTCTTCATTGAGTGAGATAGATTCAAGGAAAGATTTTAGAAACTATCAAGAATACTTGTGGATTGTGCAAGAATTATTCAAAAAATGTTACAATCATTTATATAATCCCAATGTAACTGTGTTGTCATTTACAATAACTGTTCCTGCCCATTCAGAAAATGGTTATTATTATTTTAAGGTATATCAATCCGGTAAACGTACGCAGGCTCCAACAAGAGGAAGGGACAAGTAAATTTGTTGGCACCGTTTTCCAGTCCTTTCTTTCAAACTACATTGTATTTTACTAGTAGTAAACAAAACATATTACGAAGAATGAAATTATAAAATTAATGATACAATTATTTAATACAATAGATTTTATGTTGAACAATTTACAGGTTTCAGATCGCTTGTTGCGTTACAATTCCCCAATTGTCAGGTTAAAAATGGGAAAATTATATATTGAACATATTTACGGAAACATAATAATTTAGTATGGGCGCCTTTTAAATACTTCATGGAACACTACACACACCTATGGTTGATCTGTTCAACTATCACATTACATCGAGTGATACATAGCGAATCAAAGTCTTCAACAAATATATCCTTTGATGTATTAAATAGAAGTAATCCGAATAATACTAAATTGTTTATCTTCCCTGATTGCGAGAAAATGTATAAACGTAAAAATTTGGCTTCGATATGGAAACTGTTTAACATTGCTCAATATATACCTGAGTGATCTGGCTTTAGACGAATCGTTTAAATAAAGTGAACACGATAAAATTTCATAGAAATCCAAACAATAGTTTTTTTGATAATTTACTTTAGAAATGACATCTTCATTTTTCCCAGAAATATTTTTAATTCTTTCCTTAATGGCTTCTACATGAATTTTCTTCTTCGTTCACCTCATTCGATTCTTCTTCCTCATTGTATAAAACGCACACAACAGCTGGATACCTCTTAGATGCCGAGCATTCAGCTTGGAAAGGAAGTCTGTCAAATAAAACTTCCGCCTCACCGTTATGACCTCCCCGCGTAGACTGAGCCGCTGTTCGCAGGTTCCCCGTCTGATGCACAGCTGGAAAAGGCGAAGAAGTTCAAAGCGGCCGAATCACAAGAGGACGAAAACGTTTTAACAGACGATCTCTGCTAGTGGATAGGAATAGTTTTGACCAGCAGCAACCTACTAGTGGTCTGCACTAGCAAAATTGCTGCTGAACCCCCCCCCCCCAAATGGGTATCTATATAAAACGTAGCGCTCATACTGCTCAAGAACAATCAATAAAATACTCTCGAATGACACTGCAATAAGTTAAATAAATCAACAAAAACTATCTTCACGAAAACTGTAAAAACATAGTATAGTATTTAACAGTTCTTTACATTGTGAGAATAAAAAAAATTGCCGATACATTACGCAACATGTGAATAGCAAATATTTTAACGTGGGCGGTCTCTTCTTTGGAGCGTTGCTGTCACATGACGTCAGCTGTCTCGAAAGCAATGACGCGCTGAATAGGAAAGTAGTCGGAACGCATAGTATGAAAATAGACTGAATAAGTCAATGGCGGAATATTAGTATTTTTCACTCAAAATCTAAGTTCCTCAACTGTTTTTGGGCTTTGCCCGAGTTTCTGGATATGAAACGAAACCATAGATACCTCTCAAAAGGTTGGAGACTGCATTATTTTCTTTCAAATTCTGTGTTCATTGGAAATTAGTAGGTTATTCCTTTTATTATTATTGTTGTTATCATTATTACTTAATTTTAAAAAATTACATTAATATTTGCAATGCATTGTCCAAAAGAAGATACTCAATTGAAAGACTGCTTTGCATACCTAGTTTTTATTCAAAATGAAAACAATTTCAGTGCCTCCTCTTTTCGATTTACGTATTTTCCTCCCGGCCAGTCTCATACTTCACATATCTATACTATTGTATTTAACGGAATGAGATTCAATTTCGAGCGATTAGTAGTTGACTTAATGGGGCATCTATTGAAGAAAACAGAATCACAAAATATAGAAGAATAAATCGTAATATGATAGGTAAAAATTTCTGCGACTTCTTTCCTTTGCTGGAAAATATTTTCTTTTAGTTCACTAACGTATCAAGCGCGCGGTCCTTGTTTAGGCCTTTTTATGGGCCCGTCTTTCGCCTCGAGGATCGTGTAGTAAATCCTCATAAGCCGGGTATTATCACCGAACTGTCGAGTCGTCGTGGGATTTCCGTCTGAAGAAAGGCTTCGAAAGAAAGAAGTTCCGTCCGTTCCCTGACCCACTTTCCTAGGGCCCCTGAATCACCGTTACGAAAAGTCCCGAGTGATTCATCGTTCCCAAAATCGCCATTAGATACCAGAAAGCAGATGAATTCGATTGACATCGAAATGTGGCCACCCCCCAAAAGAACCGTGTTCGCACCTTCATTCAGATGGTAATGTCGTGTGCCCATACCAGGCCGTAAATCTCTACCGTAAACAATTTCTGGCCGCTGGGGAGCTATTCATTCTGAACAGTGTTGTTCTCTCTTGTGTCTCACGCGCTGCATGGAGGTATTGTCCGACCGCTTGTCCATCATTCTCGTGGATTATGTTACTACAGCAAGATTACGAATATCCAGCATCATTCTGTCTAAACAGTTATGAAAGGCCTTTGTTCTCCAAGGGTCCTGTAGGCAACGTTCATGGAGGATACAGAGAAGATAATTTGATCTACCCGCATCCAGAAATAGTTTGATACTTATCTAAGCTTCATTGGAATCTCGGAAATCAAATATTCTAAGTTTTACTCGTCGTGCATCTCCGAGCAGTTAACCTTTAACTGTGCCAATGCCACGGGGGAAGGGAAGCGAAGATAATTTCATAGTTACAACATACAGTTAGGCGAAATTAGAAGTGAATTTCTACAAATAAATGAGTTCTGAAATATTGTAATCAACTACTCATGCAAAAGATGTGTATGAAATCGTAAGTCTTCTTCTTTACCTCTACTCAGTATTTGAGATTGGCATTACCCTTAAATAATAGCCATGAATGCTTTATGAAAAGATAACTTCACCAAAGAACGATATGCTTCACCAATGTCTATTTTTAAGTACGAACAGAAGGAAATTTGGAGATTACAATTATTTTTTCTTAGTTAAAATATTTGTTTATTGTTTAAAAATTTGAAATTTATAATATTTTGAAGTGTTTGAAGTACTAGTTGAATGAAATACTTTTGATCTCCAGGAGACTGTTATCATTTCAACAGTGCTCCCGTTTACCAACATATTTTCGTCACCATTTTCATTGTCTTTCCGAGAAAATGTTTCCTCTCCTCCCACGACCAAAAATGAATGACAGCACGGCCGCCTCCACCGACACGATTAATTCACGACACTAAATCATGTCTAGTATGGCCAAATTCTGTAATCCACACCCTAAAAATATCTCCAAGTATTCTACTTCATTCAGCAATCCAACAATGTCAATTCCATCATCGCCACTACTATCATTATTGTCAAAGCCACCTCATTCTCTTGAGCCGTTTCCCCTACAATACGCGGTTCTTCCGCCGCTCTCTCTGTCACTTCACCGACACTTCCCCATCATCATCGTCTACGCCACCTCATTCACTTGCGCCGTATCCACTACCGTATGCAGTTCTTCCGCCGCTCGCTCCGTTACTTCTCCGTCTCCATCATCATCTTGGCCACCTCATTCGCCTGCACCGTACCCCCAACCATATGCAGTACTTTGGCTCGCTCCGTCACTGCACCGTCACGTCTCCATCATCATCGTCAGCGCCACCTCATTGGCCTGCACCGTATCCACTGCCATGTGCAGTTCTCCCGCCGCTCGCTCCGTCACTTCTCCGTCTCCATCATCATCTTGGCCACCTCATTCGCCTGCACCGTATCCCCAACCATATGCAATACTTTGGCTCGCTCCGTAACTGCACCGTCACGTCTCCATCATCATCGTCAGCGCCACCTCATTCGCCTGCACCGTATCCACTGCCATGTGCAGTTCTCCAGTCGCTCGCTCCGTCATCTCTCCCCAGCCGCCTCGTCGCTCGCGCGTCCCCCGCCAGCGGCAACGCGACACCGCGAGTCGAGCTCTGCCCGCTCGCTTTCTAAGAAGATTAATGCGCGCGAGCACACAATGGGCACGCTTCCATTATGAGCGCTCCCCTCCCCCACCACCACCACCTCCACAAACCCTCTCGGCCGCAGGCACTGGCGTCTTCGCGTGCGAGCGCCACTGTCGCGGCGCCGTGTTTCTATCTTTCGGCCGTAAGAACGTTACACCAAAACGCACGAATTACGCTGCTGTTACGCTACCACGCCTAGGGCGGAGCCCTGTGGGGAGTGGGACGGCGTGAAATCGAGTGGGCAACGCGGCGTGGGGTGTCGGGGGATGGCGGCGCGGGAGGGCGCGGGGCTGCGTGAAGCGGCCTGGGGCGGCCTGTGTGGCGCTGGGCGGCGGCGCGGTGTGGTGGTGCGGGGGGCGGCGCGGGGCGGCGCGGGGGCGGCGCGGGGGCGGCTCGGGGCGGGGCGGGGCGGCGCGGGATCGGCGCGGGGGCGGCTCGGGGCGGCGCGGGGCGGCGCGGGATCGGCGCGGGGGCGGCGCGGGGCGGCGCGGGGCGGCTCGTGGGGGCGGCGCGGGGGCGGCGCGGGGGCGGCGCGGGGGCGGCGCGGGGGTGGCGGGGGGCGGCGCGGGGGTGGTGGGGGGGCGCGGGGGCGGCGCGGGGTGGCGCGGGGCGGCGCGGGGGCGGCGCGGGGTGGCGCGGGGCGGCGCGGGGGCGGCGCGGGGGCGGCGCGGGGGCGGCGCGGGGGCGGCGCGGGGGCGGCGCGGGGGCGGCGGGGGGCGGCGCGGTGGCGGCGCGGGGGCGGCGGGGGGCGGCGCGGGGGCGGCGCGGGGGCGGCGCGGGGCGGCGCGGGGCGGCGCGGGGGCGGCGCGGGGGCGGCTCGTGAGGGCGGCGCGGGGGCGGCGCGGTTTGAGACGACGAGAAGCATGGTGCTAGTTGGGTGGGGCGGGGCGAGGAGAGAGAGGGCGGGGTGCGACGGGAAGGGCGTGCCGCCGCTGGTTGGGGTGTGGTGGAGCAAAGGGCAGGGCGAGGAAGAACAGGACGCGCGCACGACCGTGAAAGCACGAGTGACAGAGGTGACAACGGCGGAGAATAATGATAGCGCCATCTGGAAGCAGTGGGGTTGTGCGCTTGGTCATACACTAACATTACGTACTATTAGTTCGTGCAAAATGAATTTTTTCGCACAAACAACTTTTCTAAATTAATACTCGTTCATTTATACTCTATATGTATGAAAATATGTTTGTCAAACGCTTATCATCGAATCTAATTTTACAAGTAGCATTCATAAAGACAATAATAAGAATGAGTTCTGACCGTGGCGGCTGTTGTCCCAAGAAATTGCAGGCTGCAACTCCAAAAAATGTGGCAAATGAAATATCCAAAATTCAGAACAGAAATATATAATAAAATGTAAACCATTCCTGTAAATTCATTAAAAGTAAGCTTAACAAAGGTCTGTATCTATACATTACTTACATAATTTTATGCGTAGTGTCTGTCTTCACCTCCCGCGCACATGGTTTTGGTTTTGATTTCCGGTTGGCAATCGTGTTTTGCATTAGTTTTTCATTGAGCCAATTGCATATGAGTGAACTGATACAAAAGAAAAACGAACTAGGCGGTGAACTTGAAAATATGGTGATCGCACTCCAGCACTTTGCAAGAAGCACTATTGCTTTGACAAACTTTTTACACTAGTTCATTTCATTATCTTAATAGTTGTTGTTGCATCTAGGCCCCCCTAGTGTATAATCCCCATAATAACGAAATAAAGTGACTGTGTTTCACAAATTTCAAATCCCTGCTACATATAACAAAATTGAAAAATCTTGCAAATATACAACCGCACACATGCAGGCACACACAAGCGCGTATTAACAACGACGCTCGCAAACGAACGCCCCATGCCGCCCGAAAAAGCATGCGCAGGAAAACGACTTCCTTCCAGAAACTCCAAACTTTCAGACCCACATTAAACAAATGACCTATGTAATGTACATTCTGAATCAACAAACCCAACTTTAAATAAAAAATTTAATTCCCTAAACATCATAAATAATGCATTCAATACCGACATGAATTGATTGGATGTGTGTACTTTCAATAACACATTCACAAAATTAAGTTGCAGCTAGTTTCAGTCAAAGACGGTTAGCGTACCGGACTGTTGTACCCAAGTAGGCGGGTTCAAACCTGATCGAAGCCGTGGATTTTTAAGGGCGAAAAAATCCTTCGTACGCCCTTCCTTCGGAGGGGAAGTAAAGCCGGCTGTCCCATGTTAGTTGATTTACTTGCATGTAAAAGATCCTCAAGTTTAAATGACGCCTCTGAGCTAAATTCAAATCGCCAGTTTCTCGCCCAAGAAATACCTCCTTTCTCTATTAGTTGGTGAAAGAAGCGTAGCGAAATTTGCGTGGTCAGACGGAAGAGCGGGCCTGATGGCCCGAGTCTCGCCACGTAAAATACGGCATTAATTCAATTCAATGTGTATTTCCCCCGGAGGCCGCGCTGGCGCTCTGCGCTTTAAGCTTGTTGCTCTCCGCTGTGCGAAAACAACGGCGCACCTATGCTGAAGCTTAGCGGTGCGCGAGAAATGAGTATATGCAGTAAAAGAGCTTAGGATCGTGATATGGTGCACTGTCTGAAAGCGCACGAGAAGCCGGAGAGAGCGATCTTTGGGTGCTCTTTGATTTTAAAAAGATTTCATACACTACATCGACAATGCAGTAATACATTGAATATTGAATGTCATTAAAAGAAATGTATATTCCTAACACACGGTCTGATCTTTTTCGATTATATGGGGGCTGTGAAACTTAAGAACCAGCCTCCACTGACTTCTAATAAGTGGCGGATTGTTTATATAATATCTCGTAAACGTTTTATTACAGTGTTTCCTTCACCAAATGCGGGAAATGCTCTAAGGAATTTTGTAGAAAGGTTAAGATATCGAATGATAACATAGTTAGCTGAATTACATCATCCTATTGGCTCTAACGGAAGAGTGATAAGTAGAAACAATTTTATTGTAATCTGAAAATGAGGATTCATCTTTGTTGCTTCTACAGTTTTCACGGAGTTTTGGCATTGAGTGATACATTTTCCCTCCACATCATACTGCATCGAAGTGTTTTATTTCTCTATTTTTTTCAGATCGTCAAAAAAAAAAAAACTACCGTCTTCAACCGTAGTTCCATCGCTTCCTTATCACCCTCGCGCATACGCTGGGCTGTGTTTTCCCGTCGGCCATTCTCGAGAGTACCTCGCTCTCGCACCAATACTTCCCCATCCCCGAATCACCGAAGGCGGCGGCGGCGGCAAGCCCTCGAACATAAAGTTAGAGGAGTAACGTGTTTACGGGAATTCGGCCCGGGGAGAAAATCTTAATCATCGGTTTTCGCCCCCTCGTTGCCTCGTAAATACGGAGGGAGGGTAGGCGGGCGAGCGGCGGGGCGGCGGCGACGGGGGCGGCGACGGTGGCGGCAGCGCCGGTGCCAGGCGTACGGCCCATCGATCCAGCTCCGTACCTGGCTCCGGGCCTCAAGGTGGCGCGCCCAGCGGCCGGAGGACGCACTCGTCCTTCGCGCGCGACCCCTGCGCCCGCGAGGTGGCTCAGGGCGTCCATTGATGTCTCTGCGGTGCCTCTGACCGGGAAGTCCTAGGATTCCACTCTCCACGGTGGCAGGAATTTCGACACTAGCTTGTCAGCGAGGTCGTTGTCTGGGGGAGAATTCTAGCGGCCGGCTGCGGAGTGGAGGAGAATGGTTGCAGTTGGTTGCGCTGATCGGTAGTTTTTCGTGGTTTCTCCGATCAACACCAGGCGAATGCTGGAGCAGTTCCTTGACAAACGGGCCAGGGATCGCGCGCGCTCTTTCCTTCCTCTTCCTTGTCGTATCATCACCCCTTCCGTACACCCCCTTACACTAACATGACTACATTACCACACGTGCCGGTCGGGACCTTAAAGCTTGTCCTGGCTGAGGCCGTGCCCCGCTGGTGGGAGATACCTGATTAGGGAAACCCGCTAGCCGACGCTAGATCGGCGCCGGATCTCGCCATTCAGCGTGCGAAGATCACCGCCACCTCCCGAGAGAAAAACACGCACTGCACTTACGGGACCAATTGTCCGAGCAGTTGACGCTCCCGGAATATCTAACAATCAAACAATCAAGGTACGTGATACGATTTTACAGGCGTTTATACGTTTGTCTTACAATAGTGCTTGTCGATACTTATGGTTTGCTCCCCGACAAATATGAGTTCGATAGTGGCGGAGATTTTAAGCGCTGGTTGGGTCTGTTTATGCAACCGTTTCTCGATATCGACTCCCTGGGGTATCGAAGGAATCAAACGATATTAGGAGTGTATAGTTTCAATTTTTATAAAAATAGAGAATTATGTCAGCAAGATGCATCCAGGAAAGTTATCAACTTTTACACCATTTGTATTTTTAATAAAGTGACTTTAATTTGTTGAGCTATTTTAATATACATTTTAATTGTCTTGTAATAAAAACTACTTGTGTTTGTTCTTTAATTTTCACCAGAGCAGATTTCGACGGGAGAAAATATTTGATGTCGAGGACTTAATACATGTATTACTTTGTGTAGGTTGAGTTAATTACTGTGAGGCCTTCTGCGTCAAGCCATTTAATAATTTTTGTAGTAGACGTCAGCGACCAAAAACGTTCGGGGATATCTGGTCTACACTTTTTCTGGCGTCTGTCCCTCTCGCGAATAGAATTTCCTTTCTGATTTTCCATTTATTTTAATCACGTTACTTTTGTTAGTTATGTACACGTAAGCTTCCGCGGTGCGAGTTCATGACTTCTAGGCTGTCCGGGTGGCGCCGCGTCTTTGGCTGAGAGGACGACGTTTCGCCTGTCATATCGTAGGCTTCTTCAGGGTAATGACTGACAGGGTAGTGGGCCTCTCAGCCAACGACGCCGCGTCACTCGGACTGTCAAGAAGTCACTTTTGTGAGTTGACTTATGAGCTTTGACACATCTACGCCAGTAAAAATATATGTCTTTAAGATTTTGTGAAGTTTAAATGATTATGAGTACTTTTGATTAATGATATCTGAATACTGCATAGTGTTAGAGTTCACGTTAGAGTTATCAGATATAAGATTTTTCCTGAGGCAGCCTAGTAAATGAATAATTAGTTTTTGTAGAATAAATTATTACTTTCGATTAATTATATATGAGTATTGAATAGTTGTAATGAGGGTTTATATTACGGTTGTCAAAGACAAGATTTTATTGAAGGAAAAATAGAA
This sequence comes from Gryllus longicercus, assembly GCA_038098605.1. Taxonomy (NCBI): domain Eukaryota; kingdom Metazoa; phylum Arthropoda; class Insecta; order Orthoptera; family Gryllidae; genus Gryllus; species Gryllus longicercus. Next base: position 530,447 of record JAZDUA010000695.1, read on the forward strand.
GTTGAACAATGCCGCCGATATTCTTCTGCTCCTAGCTTGCTTCCAACATCATTATTGAATCGTTGTTAAGCCTTTTGCTTATTTTGGTGATCATTTCAAGCCTTTGTATGTTGTTACTATTCCTAAGATTTTTATCACTCAATTATACTTACTAATTCAAAGATACGAACTGACATCGTGTAAAACGTCATCTAAGTGGAGAACAAGGCACATCGCGACGGCGACGGTGTAATGGTTAGCGTATCCGACTGTTATACCCATGTTGGCGGGTCCACACCCGAACGAAGCCGTGGATTTTTAAGGGCGAAAAAATCCTTCGTACGCCTTCCTTCGGAGGGGAAGTAAAGCCGGCTGTCCCATGTTAGTAGATTTACTTGCATGTAAAAGATCCTCAAGCCTAAATGTCGCCTCTGAGCTAAATTCAAAATCGCCTATTCGTTGCCCAAGAAATACCTCCTTTCTCCGCTAGTTAGTGAAAGGAGCTTACCGAAATTTGCGTGGTTAGACGGAAGAGCGGGCCTAATGACCCGAGTCTCTCCACGTGAAATAAAGCATCAATTCAATTCAATTCCCTTGTGTTTTGACCGAAGAATCGTTCGTTGTGTGTGGTTCTATCCGATAGCTCAAGGTCTCCAGCGCTTGCACTGTACATGTCACGACGTGTTAGTAGAGTCAATTTGAGCCTTTTGTTGGCTCGTTGACATCAGCTCAAAGTGTGAAACTACAAAGGCTAATAGGTCTTTCCTGCTTTCCTTTAGGATCCTCTAGCGCCTTTCTTGTGCCTGCTCGCAGCGGAGGACTTTCCATTCTGTACGTCTAAAGCACCAGTTTTCAAAAAAATATTCGTAATATGAACCCTTCCCTAAAATACCCTTAAAGGGAATGCCAATTTGTGATGGTTCTCGATCAGTGCAGCATTTCCCAAAGTCTGACAATGTCGTAATTTAAATCTTACAAATTTTATGTATACTTTTCTTTAATTTATTATATATAATACTCAATCAGCAATATTATATCAAAATGCGAATTATTCTCAGTGTCTTTTTTTAGTGTTATTCAGGAATCTATAGGAAGAAATATTTAATTTTTCGAATTAATTAGCCTAAAATTTTCACATAATATTACTTCTGTGATCCATCGATAATGAAGGTGAGTTTAGGTATTAATTTACGAAGTGGCTGAGATTAATTTTATACGGAGGTCACAAGTAAACTGTTTAGTAACATAGCTCACCTTATAGAGAAGTTAACTGGATTGCATATCATGGACAATGGATTGTTGACCTGATTAACACAACGAATTCTGACTGTTTAATATTCATATTTTATACAATATTGTCGTTTTTAGTACAAAATATTGTGTGGTCCTTCACTGATACCAGACAGTATAATTCAGACATGACAGTATATAATACTCGTAATTGTGTTCTGGTGAATATTTTCTTCAGTGAGTGCGAATATTTTGTAAATTTCCAAAATACCGTAGATACACGAATGTCCGACACATCACAGATTCACGAGTGTTTGCATGTATGTATCCGCGAATAGGATATTAGAAATTTGTTTGTATCCACGTAATTCTAGGAATGTTTTGTTGCGCTCGTAAAATGTTTTATTTCATTTGATTTCCTGATCATTGCTACGCAAGTACTTTATTCGAAATTATGCACCACTGCTCGCCTGTGCTTCTATCTATTACTCTATCTCACGCGTTTGCATATGGCATTTATTTAAATTCACTCAATTCTGCTGCTATAGTGGATTAATTACGAATATTAGAATCCTCATCAAATTATTTATATTTCTCTGCTTTGTTCTAAACATAGCTTCGTACAGTCTTCCATTGTAGAAGAAATGAATTTTGGATAGTTTGGTACACTATATTGTTCATAATACTTGTCGGACGGTCTAGAATTATGTTGGAAAAGAGAAAGAATGCCTCGCTTAATATCTCTTATGACGAATGATAAATTGGGAATTGTGCCCCTTCTCAGTGAAATGAAGCATTTGATGGTGTCTCACCAATTTCCAAAGAAAAACCTTCAGTGATTCTTCTATTTTTAGAGATATTTAAAGGTCGATGTTATCTGGTTAGAATCTATTGATCTGTGGCTTTGAGTATACCAGGATTTTATTTTTCTTCTCATTGTAAATATAAAATAAGTTACTCTCGTTGTGACTTCCCTAGTTCATTTGTTTGTTGAATTCTGAAAACATTTAATGAAATAAAACTTTGACTACAGATTCACGTCCTAAAAATCCATCGATTATGATTGTTAATTTAAGATTTGATTTCCTTTATTCATTGACATTACTAAATTGTAATTGCAAAATGTTGACAAGGAGCGTTATATTTTTTTCAGATCAAATCTTGAATCAAAAATCGCAGGCTCGACGATGAGACATGAGTTCCAAAAAGGTTTTGTACCTAAGAAAAAAGTACATAATTCATGTGTAAAACTGAAATTTTCAAAACATCGAAGTGACAAGAGGTATAGAATATATCGTCAAAAGAGAAAATGGTAATAATCTGTTTTTATCCTTTTAGCGCTCATGTGAACAACGCTCGTTCACACTGGCAATGAATTATCACTGCCCAGGGAATTGCAATTGCGTTTAGAACAACCCCATTTTTTAAACCATGTCTGACTGATGTCCAGTGTAGTATATTGGACTTAAAATACTTGCGGCAAAACATTTATGTTTGGGGTTGAAAACATCGACATCATCAATAACAATGCATTTTAATACGTCATGACCCCTCTGCAATTTTTTCCGCTTTCCATACACGTTACTGGGAACTGGCGGAAAAGCAATATTAAATTCTATTTCACGATCTTTCGCAGATTAAACGAAATGAAAATTCCTATTTTATGGACGTTTGGATGTTAGCCATAATGACTTTAATCATGATATTGAAAATGAATTTGATTCCAGGGATTTTCAGAAATTACACTTAGCTATAGTGCTACATAAGAAAATGAAATTGCGATGGTAACAAAGATATGAGTTTCAGAATGATGCAAAATTTGAACGTATGTAGTACTATGTCTCAAAATATGAAATTCACTCTTATTGAACATTATTTTTTAACACTTCAGGTACTATATACATTACATTTGCTAATACTTTCACTTCCAAAGTGTTAAATCTACCAAGAACATTGAATAATATGCATTAATACTTGAATATTATTAGTGAGTTATTCGTAGTCTGAGATTTCGCATGAAATATGTTCGTGAGTACCCTAGTTTCTCAAATGTGATAATGCGCCTGTCTCTGACGTTGTCGTTATGTCGTTTTCTTTACCAACCATGTATATTGTTTGTTATTCAGTAATGGTCCATGCATTAGAGTACTACTCCAGTAATTTATTCGATCCTAAAAAAGAGTAAGTGACCGTCAGACTGTCATGTCTCTGTCCAAAAATGATTCATTCCCAACTCGGATCACAAACTATTTACAACCACACTGGAGTTCGATTCCACGTATTCGCCTGTTGCCCACAATTCTGAAGCTGCGTAACTTGAAATCCAGAATTCCGAACCCTCGAAGGTAAAACTCTCCTGCGACCATATCTATTTCGCGCTGCGTGGAGCCGCTCCCGAAGCGACAGCGACGGCTACCGCTACGGGGACGGGGACGGGGACGGCGGCGGCAGCGACGACGGCGGCGGAGGCAGAGGCGGCGGAGGCAGAGGCGGCGCAGGCGGCGGCGGAGGCGGCGGTGGCGGTGGCGGTGGCGGCAGTGACATCGGCGGTGGAGACGGTGGCGGAGGCGGCGGAGGCGGAGGCGGCGGAGGCGGCGGAGGCAGAGGCGGAGGCGGAGGCGGTGGCGGAGGCGGTGGCGGAGGCGGAGGCGGAGGCGGAGGCGGAGGCGGTGGTGGAGGCGGTGGCGGAGGCGGCGGCGGCGGAGGCGGCGGCGGAGGCGGCGACGGCGGCGACGGGAGCGGACGTGGCCCAAGGGACCGCCGCCGCGGCGCTAAATGATGTAAATGAAGCCGGGCCCCTCGGCTGCGACGCCGTCCCCGTCCCCGCTGCCGCCGCCGCCGCCCGCACTCGGTAATTGGATTACTTGGGAAGAGGCGCGGGAGCGGCGCAGAGACGCGGCTGGCGACGACGCGTGGCGCGGGAGAGGACGGCGGCGCGGCGGCGGGGACGCAGGAGTGGGAGGCGGCGACTTTGGGAGGACGGAAGGGAGGGGAAGACGGGAGGGAGGGGGGCTGGGCGAGGGAAGCGAAGACGAAAGCTGAAGGGAAGTGGTAGTGGAGACTTTGAGGGAAGAGGACTGGAGACTTGGCGGGGACGGGTAGTGAGGAGAAGAGGGTTGGAAACAAAGAGGTGGTTGAGAAGTGGGTGGAGGAGACTTCGGGGGAGGCTGGGATGGGAGTATTGGCGGGGACATTCAGTGGGTGGGGTCGGTGAGTAGGGTTTAGGTTAAGAGCGTCGCCGACGCTTCGGGAAAGTGAGAGTCGGTTGGCAGGGGATGAAAGAATGGGCTGAGAGCTGTGGAAGAGAGAGGCTAGGCGATGGAAAAGGAGAAGCTGATAGAGGGGAAGGGGGCGGAGGAGACGTTGAAGAAAGCAGGGACGGGAGAATTCGCAGGGAGGGCTGAGGAAGGGGTCGGTGTGGAGGTTTGAGGTAGAGAGCGTCGCGGACGCTCCGGGAAACTGAGGGTTGGTTGGCAGGGGATGCAAGAATGGGCTGAGAGCGGTGGAAGGGAAGGCTGGGCGATGGAAAAGGAGACGCTGATAGAGGGGAAGGGGCGGAGGAGACGTCGAGGAAAGCAGGGACGGGAGAAATGGCAGGAAGGGCTGAGGACGGAGTCGGTGAGGAGGTCTGAGGTAGAGAGCGTCGCCGACGCTTCGGGAAAGTGAGGGTCGGTTGGCAGGGGATGCAAAAATGGACTGAGAGCTGTGGAAGAGAGAGGCTAGGCGATGGAAAAGGAGACGCTGATAGAGAGGAAGGGGCGGAGGAGACGTTGAAGAAAGCAGGGACGGGAGAATTGGTAGGAAGGGCTGAGGACGGAGTCGGTGAGGAGGTCTGAGGTAGAGAGCGTCTCTGATGTTTCGGGAAAGTGAGTGTTGGTTGGCAGGGGATGCAAGAATAGGCTGAGAGCTGGGGAAGGGAGACGCTGGGCGATGGAAAAAGAGACGATGATAGAGGGGAAGGGGGCGGAGGAGACGTTGAAGAAAGCAGTGACGGGACAATTGGCAGAAAGGGCTGAGGACGGGGTCGATGAGAAGGTCTGAGGTAGAGAGCGTCGCCGACGCTTCGGGAAAGTGAGGGTTGGTTGGCAGGGGATGCAAGAATAGGCTGAGAGCGGTGGAAGGGAGAGGCTGGGCGATGGAAAAAGAGACGATGATAGAGGGGAAGGGGGCGGAGGAGACTTTGGGGGAAGCATGGATAGGACAATTGGCGGAGACGGGTAGAAGGCGGGGCGGTGAGGAGATGGGTGTTGGAAGAAGAGAAGCGAATTGAGGAAGAGGGGGCTGAGCAGACTTCGGGGGAAGCAGGGAGGGGTGGATATGGCGGGGAGGTGCAGACGGCGGAGGCGGCGAGGAGGGTTAAGGGGGCAGGGATCGTCGAACGCGTCGAGAGAGTGGGAGGGCAGGGGTGGGGAGGGGAGGGGGGAGCGGATGGGCGGGGCCAGGCGATGTGGAAGCAGCGCAGCCGATGTCAAAGGCTTGAGGCGCAGCGGAGTGGCGTGGAGAACGCGCGTTGATTTTGGTCCGTTCCACTGAAAGGGAACTATGCAGGATGAAGTGGAGGCGGAGTAGTGGAAATAGTGCGGACCGCCTCAATGAGAAGGACCTCCGGAGCAACTATGCCAAAGAGCCGTCGTCCTCTACGAGGGCGAGTCGCCCGAGACTCAGTGGAATGACGACCAATGTATTTTCTGATGATCGACAAGCGCGGATTCGTCATCTTGAAGAGCTCGTTTTCATTGCCTTGACGCGGAAACAGAAGAGTAAAGGTGCTTCTGGCAAATTAGAAACGAAATTCTGCGGCTCATACCATAGAGTTCTGGTGTCTGTCAAGTGAAGTGATAAGTGGATTGTGAACAAGTTCGACGACACAGCTACGGCTACGGACTTTCTCTCTCTTGGAACAGTGAACGGCACAACGGCTGCGATTTCGGACATCTCCCCGAGAAATTGTGACTTGGACATTCTTCGGTACATCTTGTGGAAAATTGTTGGGATCTAGCTTGAATTTGTCTACCCCTGTACTGATTGTGGTTGGAATCAATCCATTTTTCGAAATTGGTTTCTTTTGGATACTACATCAAGGAACATACCCGCTGAGTGGCGCAGGACATCAATTGATGTCACTGCAGTGCCTTTACCCCGGAGGTCCTCGAATTCGAGTCCCGACGGCAGCAAGATTTTCGGCACTAGCTACTTAACTAGGTCGAATTCAGTCGCTGTCTGGAGGAGAATTCCAGCGGCCGGCTGTTCTGATCAAAACTTTTCCGAGGTTTCCCCTATCAACACCAGGCGAAATCTAGGCCAGTACCCGTAACAAACACTTTGCGGTATCCACACAGTTTGTGCGGTATCCTTGGACCGCACGCGATCTTTCCTTCCCCTTCCTTGTCCTATCCTCACCTCTTACTTACATACACTTGCTTTTACGTGCGCTACACTACCACACACGACGGAAGATCAGTCTGGAGTTTTGGTTTTGTTCCAGTGGGGCCACGCTGGCAGGAGATACCTGGTTAGGGAAAACCCCGCAAGCCAATGAATAGGTCGGCGTCGGATCTCTTCTCCCAGCGGGGAAAGACTATCGCCACCTTCCGTGCTCAAAACATGCGCTACACTTACGGGACTAGTGATCCTAGGAGATGACGAGAACGAAATCACTAAACAATCAATCAACGTCAACGAATATGATGCGGGATTGCTTCGTATTTTATCATGTGAGAGTACATTTGTGTCATTTTAACTAAGTTGAGGCCTGCTCAACTGGCTTCCGCTTCGCACCAAGCTGCGACGGGAGTTACTGCGGATAGAGGTCGCTAGAGGGGAGGCAAGTTTTGCGCTTCGGAGCCGACAGCTGTTAGGCGTTCAACCGCCCCGGACTGCCAACCCCCCAGCAAGCACATTCCCCTGCCGCAAATGACATCCATCCCACTGTTTGAGTAGGCCTGGTCAATTCATCTGACATTTTAGTTTTAAAAGTTGTAATTCACAAACGAAATTGTGAATTAAACTATAAAACATATTGTTGTGTGATGTACGGATACGTAACACGCTCTTTCATAAACATTATTGATTAGTCTGCTGCTAGACATTACCAGTATGAAAAATATTGTATCATCATATGGATTTATTGGATGGCAACATCCGTCTTTCTATGTCTCTGTATTTTCTTGCCACTGCAAAGAATTGATTAATAAATAAGCAACATAAGCACGTGCTTAGGACCCTACTGAATAGAGACCCAATTAATTTTAAACGAAGTTGTATATTCGTTCGTAAAATTAAAGAGTATTGTAACGTTTATTACTAAAATTTCAAAGGTTATAGGTTATTTTCATATTAATTTTGAATGCATATGTTAGGTATTTCAATATTTTCAGGGGACCCCATAAGTTGGTCATACTTCCAGTTCCTTGTGACATTAATCCTGCCTTAGTCACTAGACAATGTACTGATGACGTGATGAATAAGGAAAAGCGATGGGCTGATTCTTTGATGATTGAGTCGTCCATTAGATATTTTAAGAAAATTGGTGATAATGAAGTCTCATCTTCACATAAAACATCAACCATCAACCATTGAAGCACTGAGTCTACATATAAGTTTTGAAATCTGTGTCCAACGACACGTGTTAGAACAATTAAGTTTTGAAATTCAACATTGTAAAAGAGCGATATTCATCAGACAAAAGAAGATTGAAAAGAGGGAATTTGTTAGCACGCACGTATACTGAAAGAACCTTTATAAATAAGGGACAAAATGACGTCCATCGTAAAAAATCGCCTATGAGTACATCAAGGCGTCTTTTCCTCCTCCTCGTCATCCTTTCAATCAATTTCTTGGCACCCGACCTCTTTGTGAGCGTCGGTAAATCCACACGCAGTTTATAGTGAGAAATGTGCGAGGAGAAATATGAAAATCAATACAAGGAATAGGAGCTGAGAGGTTCAGATTAGAGTGATTCTCTGGAATCACTCTGGACTTCCATTCTGGAATCACTCTGGATGGGAAGTTTTTCCAAGTGCATTGTTTACGTATCTTGCTAGAATTATAGATAGACAAATGTTGTAGATAGACAATATAACAAGATGTTATTGACAGATGTATGTATTATTTCTGCAGGTAGATTTATGCAACATAATGGGAGAATACTACAATTTACATGTTACAATTAGGAATATGAATGTAATTAACTAACTTCAAATTTTTTAAGACAATAATAGTAATATGATAACAATGATAAGAATAAAGGCAATAATAACATTAACTCTACTTTCTATGGATGTCCTATAGAGATATTTTAAACTAATAAATACACCACTTTTTAATTACACTGCATCCCATTTCGCTTCCCTTCACTGCACTACACTTTCACTTCACTTCTCTTTCTACTTCCTTGGTGCACTACAGTTTACAAGTCACCACAGTTCATTACAAATACTACTTTGCATATAATTACATATTTAATAAACAATGCATTTAATAGTAATTATCACAATACTAAAAATAACAATTACAATAATAATAACAATAAAATAATAATTGAATAAGCCTAACTTACTAATTAATAAAGTTTGCAAATATCATTAGTTAATTTACTTTTAAATCGCTGCTGCTTACTTTAAAATGCTGTCGCAGGCATCGTATTCCAATCCGTTATTGTTGTATTTGTATAATACAATTTTCCAACATTCTCTAGCCAGAACTGAATTTTGTGCTTGTGATCCCCTCTATAAAGTACGTGGATGTACCAAATTGAAAGTAGAGATCTTTCCAAGCTGGATAACCGGTATATGTTTTGTTGTTCTAGATGTTTTTGTCGGGACATGCTTCTCGGTAATGAGTGCAATGAGGAAAGTGTCATGCTTTTAAAGCGATTGCGTTGATACTTCCTGATACGGTCGTATCACATCAAGATATTGTCCTCTTTGATGTGTTCTAAAATAAACGTATTTTTAGCACAAAGTTACGTATTGTTAACGAAGATTTAAAATATGAGAATTGTATATTTATGAAAAAAGTAATACATCAATTCCTTCGTTGTTCCCGAGCTGATTGATATTCAAGATGGCTTCCTTTCGTTATGATATTTGTTTCTGTTGCTTAGTTAAAAGAAATGTAAACGACTTAACTTGAATTCAGCGTTTTGACAATATTTAATTAATAGGAGCTGATACAACAGGAACAATGTCCATTAGTATTTCTGATTTTTTATCATGCAAATTTTTTTTTCTTTAAAAGTTTCCTCGAATAGAGCATGTGCGCGTATAAATAAAGTAAGAGTCAGATTTTCATTAAATTCTCAAAACTAGGAGCTGCTGTTACAACGGCAAGAGTGGGCTTTAAAAGTTTCCTCGAATAAAGCAGGTGTGCTTGTAAATAAGGTAACAGTCATATTTTGTTTAAATTTTCAGAACTTCTGAAAATAGAAATTCGAATCTCCTAAGCTTATTTTCAAAAGACGAATGAAGAATTAATACAATGCAATTCGCAATACTGCTTTACGTAACTTTACAATTTTCACGAGAAAGTATGAGCCACTAGCTTTCGATAATCTTGTATGTATAATCTTGAAGCTACTTCACAAAATTCAGAAAGACGTAAAAATGATAAAGAAAAACAGTTCTGAATTTCTAATATCCAGTTTCTTGTTGGGATTGACATTTTACTTCGATTATGTTTTCAAATACATTTGGTGTGATATTCTAAAAAAATATAGAGAAAGGGTTCAAAACAAAAATATCTTTCACGTTTTCAGAACGGCCTACGTATGAAATATATCAAAGCCCATTTCGAGAATTGGGGCGGTTAAAAATATGCAACTTATTAAAGTCTGAGTTTAAATAATTTCCAGTATACACCGTGCGGGTTAATGCTGAAAGATAACACATTTTCCCCTCGAAATACAAGTACTTTGATATTTTGTGCACACCTTCCGATACTCACTGGATTTCGCGGTAACACCCAGTAGAAAGTGTAGGGTGTTAGAAAAAGATTCCGCTCGACAAAAGCAATCCTATCAGACCTAAACTACGATCTGTTATGTAAGATGTGAAGTAGAGGATGGTTCGGAGTAGGGTTATCGCAAGATTGGATGAGCACAGTATTTTCTGTCCTTTTGTCCCTCAGGGCAGTGACAACCAGCGAAGTCGCCCCTTCAGCTACGCCATTGAGCGCGTCGCCATATTGGGGAAGTCGCAATCAAGAGGCTTTCCGGAATCAAGCGAGGGCGAAAGTGGGAAATAGAAACGAAGGCGATGAGTTTTCTGAAGAAGGATGTGCGCTTCCGACGGTCTCCTCGATGCGGGCGTCTTTTGTCACCGGATATCACGCTCCGAGAGACATCGAGGCTTCCTCTCAGTCAAGAATTCTGAGAAGGATCTGAAAAGAAAAGGTTCCATCGCGTTTTAACGACAGTTTGTTGTTCATCAGAAGTGTAAAATGGATTCTCCGGTGTATCAAAGATAGTACGTGCTTTGGATTCGAAGAAACGTTAAACCAATAGAAAGAAAAATCGACTACAGTTTTGCGAATTTTGAAAGAACAAAGTATGGTACAAATTTTATTTAATTTCAAGTGTATTCCCAAATGATATTTATACATTAACTCTTCCATTAAAGATGAATTAAAAACACCTGTATAGCACCAGACTTCAAATAACAGACACCTTTCCAGATCCATGAAACCGTAAACTGTTCATTGTTCGAACAAATTCTTCACATACCTTTTGGGGATGCGGTTGGTGTTGTCTCTCTTTCGGTAAATCGGGTAAGTTGACGTATGAGTTACTATATAGTCTCGCATTTCGATGATACATCACAATTCGTCTCAACACAACACGTGCGAGCACATAATGCCACACGTATGAGCCCTATTGATCCAGATCGAATTGGTGTAGACATGCTACATGTATGAGATGAGAACCAGATCGAATCGGGTAGACGGTTGTTCATTTTATGAATATAGCTGTCCCCTCACCTCCGGGTTTGAAAACTGTGGATCGTCTCTTTTTAGGTAAGAGAGGAAATATCTTTAGAAAATATTTGGCGGCGGCGATGGTGTGACGGTTAGCGTACCGGACTGTTATACCCAAGCTCGCGGGTTCAAACCCGATCGAAGCCGTGGATTTTTAGGGCGACAAAATCCTTCGTACGCTTTCCTTCGGAGGGGAAGTAAAGCCGGCTGTCCCATGTTAGTAGATTTACTTGCATGTAAAAGATCCTCAAGCCTAAATGACGCCTCTGAGCAAAATTCAAATCGCCTGTTTCTCGCCCAAGAAATACCTCCTTTCTCTGCTAGTTGGTGACAGGAGCGTAGCGAAATTTGCGTGGTCAGACGGAAGAGCGGGCCTGATGGCCCGAGTCTCGCCACGTAAAATAAGGCAAATTCAATTCAATTCAAATTACAGGGTAAGGCATTTCAGGTACAAGAAAACACACCAGATAGTTCTCCATATTGGCAATAAATAATTCCTTTGTCGTTTTGGCATCGGAAACAAAGATACCTGTTGAAAGTGTTTTTTTTTTTTTTTGCAATTTTTACTTTCTCGTTACAGAGTAAAGAGAAAGTTATGTAATGCTGCGCGAAAAAGCCGGCGAATTTTCGGCAGAAAAACAGGGTCCAGGTAAGAATAAAGTGGATAAATCCAGTTGTTAAATTAAGGGGGAAATTCTCTAACACGTGGTATGGCCAGAATCCACGTTTTGTGGGCCCTTGATACCAAAATGTGTATCCATCTGTCCTCCTGTCTGCCTGCTGTCCATCTGTGAACAACGCGTTGGTGTAACGGCGGTGGTTGGTGTTGGCGGCGATGGAGTAACGGTTAGCGTACAGGACTGTTGTACCCAAGATCGCGGGTTCAAACCCGATCGAAGCCGTGGATTTTTAAGGGCGAAAAAATCCTTCGTACGCCTTCCTTCGGAGGGGCAGTAAAGCCGGCTGTCCCATGTTAGTAGATTTACTTGCATGTAAAAGATCCTCAAGCCTAAATGACGCCTCTGAGATAAATTCAAATCGCCTGTTTCTCGCCCAAGAAATACGTCCTTTCTCTGCTAGTTAATGAAAGGAGCGTAGCGAAATTTGCGTGGTCAGGCGGAAGAGCAGGCCTGATGGCCCGAGTCTCGCCACGTAAAATAAGGCAAATTCAATTCAATTCAATTCAACGCTAGCGACTAAACCGTTCACCCGATTTCCTCCAAAATTGATATTTCCCAATCGATCTGGCTGATGAAGCGGCCCTTGAATTTGAAACCGAAATTTTAATTTTGGGAGATATTGTTCATGAAACCCCTGGGACATTTTCAAAATGTTCAAAAAAATGGCTCCATCGCTTTTTAATAAATTTTGTAGTTGTATAGTGTGAAGGACTTCTAATTGTGCAGATCTCACGTTCGTTAAGAACCCTAATTTTTCGAAAATTGCAGAAGTTCAAAATTTTTTTTAGGAGTCTTCCTACAACTAAAATATAAAAGGTAGATATTTTCCCCTTAATTATACATTTTCCTATTTCTTCTTTAAATATAGATTTTGAAATAAGGTCAATTATAATTCTTCGACAATTTGAATACTTTTCGCGTAATTTTGCCTGAAAATACGGGCGCGAGAGTACATGCTGTTTTTGCATCACTAGTTAGATTTCGTCTCAGCATGTATATCACCGCAACTTTATGCACGTATGCAAGTCTCGAAGTCCTGTTGAAGACACCTTATGAACATCTAGTGCACTGCAGTTCTGACTGGGGAAGGATCTGACGCTCTTAAATCGGGCGGAATCGCAGGGAGCCAGACGATGCCTGACAGTCGTAATTTGCATCCATATTCCGACAATTCACAATTTTGTTTTCTCTTTCCTTAGTTTGTACTAAACAGTGTTTTTTCTTCTGCTATACTTACTGTTACGGATGCATGGAAGCATTTGAACTTGGCGCCTGCGCCGCTGGAACAGCATACGGTGTTGCGGCTAGCCAAAGTGGGTGAAGGAGCCTGGAACGCGAATCTGAGGCTCTGCTACTCGCTCGTATATAAGGAGCCACGGGCGCCTGCCCAGACAGACTGGTGTTGCGGGTGAGCTCAAAGTGTTTATAATTGATATTGTAATTATGCATGCATCGACTTTGTCCACTTTTGGTTATTCTAATCAGACTTTGGTGTCTTCGGGCAAGAACTAGCAATTCTCCTGGTAGAAACGACTGTGCTTGGATTATTGGTATATATCCGGATTATATTGGTTGAAGCATTGTTTTCGGTACGAGTATGGAACTCTGGTATTGTAACAAGAGTACAATAAACATTTGTTATCTGTTTATGCATTGTATATTTTTTGAGAACTATTCTCAAAGTTCCCCCCACTGTAAGCCCAACTATCCGGACGTTGCAGAAGAAGAAATATCGTCAGGAAATTGCTGTGTAGAATCCAAGGATTTTCAAGCAAAATGTGATTAGAAACATTTGAACATCTAATTGTAGAGAAGATGGAGGTGATGGTTTTTACTTTCCAAATGATTCTCTGTGTATATTTCTACTAAAAGAACTTCATAAAAGTAGTTCACAACGCAACCGAGATACAGAGTAAATCATTTTGACTTTGGCAGACACGTAAACTGTTACTCCCAGATTAAAACTGTGCTGCAAAATAGGTATGTATCACTTTTCTTGTGCGTCGACGATATGTAGAGTATTTTCATTATTGTTTTATCGCCTTCTCCAATAATCGCCTTCTCCTATGTTTCTTGTGTTTACTTCTAATTTATCGCCTTCTCCTATGTTTCTTGTGTTTACTTCTAAATGAATGACTTTTGTCCACATTTTCCCTATTTTTAATACTCATATCTGAAAACGTAGCATTTAAGGCGCGCTGAATCTTAATACATATCTTACTATATCAGCTCAATTTATTGATTTATAAAGTTAAATCTTGAAATGTGAATACTACAGATTTGAAAGATACGATAGATTGCATTAAGTGATTCAAGAACCATATTTCAGCAGACGTGATTATCTTGACATATCAGCAGACACTCGTACGAATGGTTGACACACTGAAAACAAATGAGGGAGAGTGCGAGTAGAATGTTCTAATGTCAGTAAATGGAACACTCGCGGCCGCTTTCATCGCTTTGTGATTGATTAGTTTCTCCACATTAGTCAAAAACTTTGAATTGCTTTGTTTCTACTTGTTTTCATCGATTGCCAGCGAAATTTTCCCCAAATCATAAATATTGCAATAACGGAGTCGATGAAAATTGGAAATTTCTCTTACAGTTTCTCTCTTATTTGTAATAATCTGGGAGAGTTCACAAGAGAACTAGATTCTTCAGTTTTTAAATTAGTAAGATTTATGAAACTCTTATGATTTAACTTCAACAAATATATAAATATTAGAAGAGACTAGTTAGTCTACCGTTTAAGGTTAGTTGTAGTAGTGAAATAAGCGTTGAGATAAAGAGACATTAGAAACTCCGCACATTTGTCTTCCTCAATGCTACCCAATTGATGTTAAGCCTAAGTTAATACTCGCAATTAATAAAATATTATCTGTGACCAGACGTCGATGTTTGTCACCCCAAAATAATAATGCAGCACCGGTCAATAGTTTAGAACCATAGTCAAAATTCTCTACAAGACTTTTAGGTCTCAACATTTGCCCATGGTCAGCTGTATATTTTAATTTATTCGCATACTAGGATTTACAAAATACATAAATATCACAGAGAAAGTTATGTAATGCTACAAAAATTAATGTGGATGTTTTGACGTAAATAGAAGTTTTCGTGGCCGCTGAACTGAAAAAAATTATTTTTTGTTTTTGTTATTTAATTACAATGTTATTCTGTCCGTCCGTCTCCTAAATTTCATAAAGGTCGTAAAGGTTTGGCCGCTACTGTAGTCAGTTAAACAGCATCAAATGCTTCGTATCAAACCACGAAGTACCAAGTAGTATCTCATATTTCAGTGCATTTACGTGGTTTTTGTGCTTTTATATGGCATTAATTTTTTTCTAAAACTGAGAATTATTGAATGCGTTGATGCGGATATTCCAAGTTTTTCGAAGTAACTTACGGAAGAATCTTGAAAAAATAGTCGTGAATGAGAATATGTTGTCAAATTTGTAGACCTTTATGAGAAAAAAGATCACCAGACTTTGGGTTCACCCAACGTTAACACTCCTTTTCCTCTCATCCATCAAAACCTCACATTAAAGTAAACAGCATGTAAAAAATCTGTTACTCTGAATTGTTGTACTGCGACTAAAACTTTTTAATATTCTTTCTGCCGAAATCATGATCTGAACTCATATTGAAATGTGCTCTAACATGTTTTCGTCATACATTTTCAACATTTTGTCGCGCAAATAGAAAATACTGATGGACATCATGTGTTCACTTTCTGCTGGAATTTGGTTTATTCAAAAATCATCTCGACCCAAAACATGATTTCAGTGAGATCTGGCTCAATGATTCAAGTTTCCTGAGCACTGCCTCATTCAACATCATTACGAACCCAGGCCATCTGAACACGTGAGAGGATACACTGAATACAGTACCTTTTCGTCTTCTAGATTGTCATTTTTTATTAACAAGTGACTAGGGTCAAAAAGCCAGATCGAAAATATGAAAGCTCTGACACTGCTCAAATTGCCAGCAGCATAGGACATAAAAACCTTCTCTCTGTGAAATTCATTCTACATGTCCATCAACTTCGACTTGTACAAATTTTCTGTAATTCAATCTTTTCCTCCTATCCTCCATATTTCAGTTATAGAAGTGACACTCTATGCACTTATAACGGCTTATATTCCCCGTTACTGAAAGAGAATGTACGTTTTAGACACTGTTTCAAAACGACAAAATTAGTAAGAGATCACGTGCAATGTCGAAAGCACAAGCCCCTTTACTGAAAAGTACACTTCAAACGCATCACGGCAGATCATCCAATTTCGAGCAATCACGTTCGGTGTCTTTCTTCCTGTTTGGTTTAGGCGCTCATTTTATCTCTCCAAGAGCGTACATCTTCCATTCGTGGGCGCGGGCGAGCCCTTCTCGTTCTTGTAACAGTGCATCCGCACCCTTACCTTGGAACACAAGGCTTTATGATCGCCTCACGAGGGAAAGACAAAAGGCCCCGGGCGGGGGCGGCGCATTGTCCCGCCCGAGTGCGCGCCAAAGGCAGCGCTTCGCGCGCAGGGAAACACCTCTGTTGTAAAAATATTCACACCTCTCGCCTCGAGTACCTGAGCCTCCGCGCCGCCCCGCAGATCGCCCAATTCCGGCGGGCTTCGCTCTGCCATCGATTTTTTTCCGCTCCGCCGCTGTGAGCAGCCGCGTGCAGCGCGGCGAGGGCGGGAGGGAGGGGGTGGAAGTGGTGGCGGGAGGGAGGGGGTGGAAGTGGTGGCGGGAGCGAGGGGGTGGAAGTGGTGGCGGGAGGGAGGGGGTGGAAGAGGTGGCGGGAGCGAGGGGTTGGAAGAGGTGGCGGGAGCGAGGAGGTCGAAGAGATGGCGGGAGCGGGGGGTTGAAATAGGTGACGGGAGCGAGGGGGTGGAAGAGGTGGCGGGAGCGAGGGGGTGGAAGAGGTGGCGGGATGGAGGGGTGGAAGAGGTGGCGGGAGCGAGGAGGTAGAAGAGATGGCGGGAGCGAGGGGGTGAAAGAGGTGGCGGGAGCGAGGGGGTGGAAGAGGTGGCGGGAGCGAGGGGGTGGAAGAGGTGGCGGGATGGAGGGGTGGAAGAGGTGGCGGGAGGGAGCGGGTGGAAGCGGTGGCGGGAGGGAGGGGGTGGAAGAGATCGCGGGAGGGAGGGGGTGGAAAAGGTGGCGGGGCGGCAGGAGGACACGTGGGCGCCAGGGGCATTGGGAGTGTGGAAGACTAGGGAGGCGATGGTGAAAGGTAGTAGCATTGGCAGAATGGTGTAGTGTAGCGTCGTGTCGCCCTAAAACACGGTGACAAGCACGTAGCAGTCGGCGGGCATCGCCGGATGTTTAACAAAGGACGGAGTGATGACGCACTGGGACTTTCCGTGGACGTGGCGTGGTAAGGCGGCGGTAGTGTCGAGGCAATGGGGGCGGCAGGTAGCGCCGAAGGGCCTATATAAGGCCACGAGAACAATGACCCGATCTTCTTGTTTCCCAGCAGCGTCGGCGGCAGGTGGTGCGTGAGTTTGTGCGAGTAGGTGCACGAGGGCAAGGGGCCGGCAATTCATTGTCGTGACTAGCGAGACACGTAGATGGTTTCAGGGTAGATCGGTGCTCCGCACAGGGAACACTGATCGTATGTTGCGGTGTGGTAGCCGTTCCGACTCTCCTAGCAGTGGGTTCTATTTATTTAGTTAATTGTAAGCAGTGTAATTGTTTAATTGTGACTTCCGTCTAGATTGTGAATAAATCTACTGCTTTTACAAACCACTCTAAAACTATGAGTTGGCATTATGTATTGGAATATAGGCTCCTATGCAATGTAAAACATTTGGGTTTCGCAATTCCAATTTGTGTCATCCATAGGCTTAGCGTAGTGGGGACGGAAGGGGCGGCCCAACACGGGCGGCACCTCCGATTCGGGCTGATTCGCACCTACGATTCGGACTAATCGCCGTACCACCGGACCAATCGCTCCTGCGATCCGGAGCGATTGAAATGAGCACGGAATCTTTCATTTCTTATTCTGTGGCTGCTTCTTTAATTGTATGTGTAAAATGACATCTTGCTTATTATAGCGACTGGCAACACCGTCTGTACTGACTTGTAGGGATTCCCCATATTTTATATTGCGCTTGGATTGTTTATGGCTAATATTCAGCGAGAATGACTTCTATCATGTAGTATAGAACATTCTTCAATATTGTATAATAACACCTGCATATTAGATTACAGTGTGGATAAGTCCATTCACCGAAGTCCGTGAATGTTGCTTTGACTACTCAAAGCAAGTTTCATTGATGGAATTCACTAACGTGAATTCGTCGAATTCACATTAACTTAATCTTATCTATGTATGCCCCGTCCAAACTGTGGTTTTATTGCTCATAAGTACGCGTATGATTGTTGAATTATTGAACTTTGTTGACACATTGTATTGTGCATGTGCGTATACATTCGACTATGTGCGTATTAAATATTTTATTTCCGTTTTTTAGTGATGCAATTGTGTTAGGTTAGATGATATGTTGTTCAAACTTTAATTTATTAAAATAAAAAATCAAACAAGTAAATTTCAGTAAAGTAGGATATTTTTTTTAAATTTATTAGTGATTATTTTGAAACGTTGTACGATACTTTAGTTTACGAATCAACACTAATAAATTTGAATATTGTATAGTAATACACGACTTTTTATTTGTAACCTGCAAAATACACAATAATGATGATTGTTCTTGCCGAAAAGTTCGAGTTTGGGCGAGTTGTTGAACTCTGAATACCGACATCGTGAAGAATAGTCTGTCAAGATATGACGAGCGAGGGCGTGGATTATTGAACGTAGTTGACACATTGTATTGTGCCTGTGCGTATACACTCGACTATGTGAGTAATATTAAATATTTTATTTGCGTTTTTTATTTGTGTAATTGTGTTTGACTAGATGATATGTTGTTCAAACTTTAATTTATTAAAATAAATCACACAAGTAAATTTCAGTAAAATAGGTTATTTATTTTAAATTTATTACTAATTTTAAATAGATGAAGGGAGATGGAGAGTTTTTAGACAAATATGTGGACGGCTATGGTAGATGAAGACAGATGAAGAGGGAAACTAAACAAATATGAATTCAGGGTTAGTTCGTGTTGAATTGATGGGTTAGACAGAAGGCGTCGAGGAGTTGTGAGAGGTAGCGCCAAAACGACTCGTGTGTGTGTGTGTGTGTGTGTGTGTGTGTGTGTTGACGGACGTGAGAAGGATGCATAGACGGGTGATTAGATTAAGGAGTGGTTTCGAGAGACGAATGATAACCGAATCAAGCAAGCACGAGGTGCATTCAAGTGCTAGGGTCTTTGATTTTATTTTTCACACAATATTTACATTAAAAAAATTTGAAACGTTTTTTGAATTGAAATATAAGTTCTCCACGTAATCTTACAGCAGTCGCACACACTTCTCACAACGTCGAAGCCACTATTCCACAGCCGCCGCAAACGCTTCTTTAAGAGTCTGTTTCGACCATTGACAAATCGACGATGCAATAGTGGTACGACTAGAGAATATGCGACCACATAGAGCATCTTTCGTAGTTGGAAACACCCAAAAACCTGGCATTTGATTTGGCACGTGCTAGGAGCCAGTCAAATGAGTGGGAGCGTGAGAAACCACTTCATAATTATTTCCACGAAGAAACTCCTGAGTCGCTTTCGCCCGATGCGCTGGTTGTCTGGGAGAAAGAGCACATGCAGCCTCTTCGGGCCGATTTTTTCGCAATGCTGGAAGGAACGCGTTCATCAAAACATCTTCGTAGCTTGCACCTGTTATTTGTTTCATCCACTGGCACAATTGTTGGAAAGAAAGCCCCCTTCATAGTGCCATCTCATGTCAACATGATGTTCGGCATTCTTTGAACTTCCGCACCCGCGAACACACATTCTTCGCATTCATGACACCATGACCACACGTCTTACTCAACTGACGATGAATTTCAATGGATGTCACACTACGGAAATGAAAAACAAACAAACAATGATTACTCGCTGTTCTTGCAATGAAAACGTCGCCTATTCCATGAAAATCACTGCTCGCTCTCACTGCATCCTCAAGAATTCTCTGAGCTGTACAGAACTGCCAACTGTCACACATACACAAATGTGCCCACGTATATTGAGATGAATCGCATGTTTCTAACTGTCCCCAGTTCTCACAAAAAAATCGTAGACCCTATAGTACGATTTATTTAGTCGTGGACATGATACATATCAGCTGCTGAGGTTCCAATTAAATCGGGAGTTTAAATATCACTACATGACGTCACTATGGGGACGTTCAAGCTCCCGATCGGATGGAACCGCGAACAGCTGATTTGCTTCAAATGCACGGTTAAAGAAATGCTAGTGTAAAACGCGCATCGTATTACAGTATCTGGGTGCCCGGATGCGGACCCAGGGACAGGCGTCGGCGTGGGTGGGGGACCACTGGGTGGATGAATGAGCGATGAGGCGGGCGGGCAGGGCGGGTGGCGGGGCGGACGCGTGGAGGGCGCGGGTGGGCGCGGGTGGGCGGGGCGCTGGCTCCGAATAGCGTCATCGTTTTCATCTGCCCGCGCGTGGCCGCTTGGCCCGGCTCCGAGGTCGCGGATGAAGGTCGAGCGCGTGCGACGCGGCGCTCCCCCCCCTCTCTCTCTCTCTCTCTCTCTCTCACCCTTTCCCTCTCCCTCTCCCTTCCCTCGCTCTCTCTTTCTTGCGACTTCCTTTCGATAATCCTTTGGGTTCCGCGCTGATCCTCTCGCCGCCGCCTTACTGCGGTGAATGCGTCCCGCCCTTGTTAAGTTCATTCTCCAGAACTAAAACTGCTTTCTTAATTACGTTACTCGTCGATAATAATAATAATAATAATAACAATAACAATAATAATAATAATAATAATAATAATAATAATAATAATACGTCGGCCCCGTGGTGGAGACGACTGCGACAGCCGTGGTCTGTGTTGAGGATGCTGCAGATTGGAGTCCTGCCTAGACATGGCCGTATTTTTGATTGTCCCTTCAACCCTCGTCATCATACCATCATCTCATAATTAACACTTCAAGGCGTAACAACCTTGTCGTACTGAGACATACAGCTGAAAGGCTGATCCTAAAATTACACACGTTAATCGTGTAGTGTAGTCAGCATTGGCCTATACGTCATTATAATAATAATAATAATAATAATAATAATAATAATAATAATAATAATAATAATAATTCAAACTGATCGCACGATAATGGTAAACAAAACGGATATTGTTATTCGGGATGTGGAGAAAAAAAAATTCTACTTAAAGATGTGGCTTTGCCCTGCGATCATAACGTCGTAACCAAGGAGGTAGAGAAACGTCTTAAATACAAGACACTGGAAATCCAGATCAGCCGAATATGAGACACAAAAGTGAATGTCGTCCCGAAAGTTATGAGAGCTCTGGGATTTGTTCCTCAAAATTTGTGTAAGAACTTGGTTAAACTTCCAGGTCATTCAAAGGACTGGGAAGTGCAAGATATTACTTTACTTGGAACGACCCACATTTTGCGCAAAGTATTGTGAGACATCAACAGTACCTAGATATGCTCCTTAGGAATCTCGTTGCAACCCGTTATAATAATGATGTTTCATCTCTACATTCTCTTGATTGTGCTTGTCCTGTGCCATCCTATTTCCATTCACTTCTTTTTTAATTTGATTTCTAACAACTTGTTACACACACGTCCATATTTTTCCCTTTGTATCAACTCGTTCAGTCCCCAGTGATCCTGTACCGTTCTTCTTCTTCTTGTTCTTCTTCTTCTTGTTCTTGAATAGTTTCGTTCTTTCCTCTTCCTGACTGTCTCGCCCCCACAATTTCTCCGTGTTGAAATGTTCTCTCTGTCTCCTTCGCTCGCATTCCTCTTCCACAATAATTTGTATAAAGATTTGAACATCTCAACAATGTCAGAGACTATCTCGGAGAGAAGCAAGAGGCATCAGATGAGACTGGAAAGCCACCCGAATCAACACTCAGTGAACATGTTCTAGATATGTTCCTTAGGAATCTCGTTGCAACCCGTTATAATAATGATGTTTCATCTCTACATTCTCTTGATTGTGCTTGTCCTGTGCCATCCTATTTCCATTCACTTCTTTTTTAATTTGATTTCTAACAACTTGTTACACACACGTCCATATTTTTCCCTTTGTATCAACTCGTTCAGTCCCCAGTGATCCTGTACCGTTCTTCTTCTTCTTGTTCTTCTTCTTCTTGTTCTTGAATAGTTTCGTTCTTTCCTCTTCCTGACTGTCTCGCCCCCACAATTTCTCCGTGTTGGAATGTTCTCTCTGTCTCCTTCGCTCGCATTCCTCTTCCACAATAATTTGTACAAAGATTTGAACATCTCAACAATGTCAGAGACTATCTCGGAGAGAAGCAAGAGGCATCAGATGAGACTGGAAAGCCACCCGAATCAACACTCAGTGAACATGTTGGACAATAGTGAACATGTGTATAGGCTAAAGCGTGAACATATTCTAGACTTACCCTTTAGATCCTCTTCATAGCAACTTATATCATGTATACCATTTACTAATTGTTCCAAGTGAACAGATTGTAAATTAGCAGAATTGAAAAAAAAAAATCCTCTTCCACCGTAAGTGTCTCCCGGAGAAGGTCCTCCTCCTCGGCCACCCAGGTGGCCGGCGAAGAGGCTCTCGTAATTACGTTACGGACAATAATAATAATAAAAATAGCAATAATAATATTGGGGAAGGTGGCGGGCGAGCGCGCGCCTCGTTATTTTATTTGCGAAGCGCGCATTGTATGATTGCGGGCGCGTCAATTGTTAAGGTCGTTAATACCGTAAGTGTAGTGTATGTGTTTTTCTCGGGAGTTGGCGGTGATCTGCCCCCGCTGGATGGTGAGATCTGGCACCGACCTACCGCCAGCTAGTGGGGTTTTCACGAACTAGGTATCACACCAGTGGGACACCTTCCCATCCGGGACAAGTTCTAAGCTCTCGGCTGATTTCCCATCATGTGTGGTAGTGTGATACATGTAAGTGTGAGTGTAAGTAAGGGGTGAGTATACGACAAGGAAGAGGAAGGAAAGATCGAATGTGTCCATGACCCGTTTGTTATGGTACCGCTCCGTCATTAGCTAGGTGTTGATCGGAGAAACCATGGAAAACTCCCGACCAGAGCAGCCGATTGCCAGAATTCACCTTTAGACAGCGACTGAATTTTTTTCTTTTGTCCCCTCCACAGTAACCCTGTGAAGGAGGGGAATTTATTATCTATAAATATTTTTACATTACGCTGCTGCCTTGCGGCTTAAGCAGCTACAGGCGGGGCTTTTTCTTACAACTAACTTACAATCTAGACTTAAAGTTATCTTAATTGCACTTTGGCATTACTAACTTACACTAAAATCATTTTTGTAATTCTATTTATATATTCTACGTAAATTGTTTGTATATATTGGTACATTATTATTATTATTATTATTATTATTATTATTATTATTATTATTATTATTATTATTATTATT
This sequence comes from Gryllus longicercus, assembly GCA_038098605.1. NCBI lineage: Eukaryota > Metazoa > Arthropoda > Insecta > Orthoptera > Gryllidae > Gryllus > Gryllus longicercus. The sequence goes on from JAZDUA010000695.1 coordinate 553,834, forward strand.
ATTATTATTATTATTATTATTATTATTATTATTATTATTTCTACATTCACGCATCATTCATACTATTTTCATTATATACATAACCATTCATTCTTCCCATTCATTCACACTTAACTTCACACTTAACACACTTCACTTGAGCAACTGAATTCGCCCCAGCTATCTAGCAAGTGTCGAAAATCCTGCCACCTTCGGGAGTGGAATCCTAGGACTTTCCCGGCCAAAGGCACTGCATCTGATGCCCTGAGCCACCTGACTCCCGGAGCCGGCATTCCTCTTCCACAGCAGAGCGTCTCCCGCCGAAGCTGAGGCTCCTCGGCCGCCCATTACGCGGGGGAGGTGCGGGTTGGGCGGGCGGGCGCTGCGCCGCGCGTGCACGCGAGGTGGGAAGAGGAGGCGCGAGCCTCACAATGGACGGAATGCGGCGGGTCCCGCGGCGCGGCACCGCGCGGCGCACAGTGGGCCGAAAGGCGCGCATTGGGGGAAGAAACAAAAAACCACGTCGCGATGAAACGCGTGAATATTTGTGATTTTTATAATACTCTTATCCGGTGCTTGATTTATAAAATTTTTATAGCCCGAAACGCACCCTCAAACTAATTATTACTTCAATTCGTACTTCTTAATTCAATTATTACTTCAATAGAAATAGTTATATGTAATATAATTTGTCGTCCTGGAGGATCGAGGTGGTTAAAACGTGTGTTTACTCAGCGCTACGGTCTGAAAGGTCGTTGGATCGCGCCCCCCCCCCATGGCATGGCTGTCCCTTGTCCTTCATGTATATGTGTTTTCCCGGGAGGTCTTGTGAGTCTGCTGAAAACAGACCGAGGAGCCAGCAAATGTGTCTAGTGTAATGGACAATATGTGTCCCAATGAGGGACATAGTGAGTACCCGGTGCTGATTGTCGAAATCGACATCCTCTGAAGCTGGGAAAAGTTCCAGGAAGAAAAAAAAAAGTAATGTAATATAATTTAATAACATCCTAAATTATGCTTAGTAACAATTAGTATCTGTGATAGCACTGGGTCTATGTGATTATAATGATAATAATAGAGAGAGTAAAAAAATAGTTTATAATAGCATTTTATCTCTTTTACCAATAATTTATTAATTTAGAAACGAGAGATCAAAGTTCTTCTGTTTTTTTTAAAAAAAAGTATGTTTATACGTTTTATTTTGGTCTAAGAGTAGGCCAATAGGAAATTCACTGAAAACGTAAACTTTGCAATTGTTCGAAGTTAACTACATACATTTGTGAAACCAAAAGAAAAATATTATCCTTCATGAACTAGCTATCGTATGTTACGTCCATTTTGTTATTTTCCTTTTCTTGTAAAACTGTACTGTTATTAGTGAATAGGCGAAACCAGAAGAAAGAAAAGCCACTCGTTGCGGCCGGCGTCAGTTAGTGAGTGATGTTTAAAGGCAGGTATTAGTCCCGTAAGAGCAGTGAGTGTTTTATCACGGAAGGTGGCGGTGTTCTTCTCCCCCCCCCGGGATGCTGGGATGCAGCGCTGACCTTCACTTGTGGGTATTCCTCTCTAATTACGTACCCCAACGACGTACAGCCGCACCAGCGGTAGCTCTATACTCCCGTCTGCTCTCCCTATTTCGCGACCGGTAGAGTACTGCATGTAAGTGCGTGTTTGTGTGTAAGACGCGAACATGTGACAAGTATCAGAACGAGAAGATCGTGCGCAGTCTGTGATACTCATTTCTTAAGGTACTTTCCCGGAATACACCTCATACCACGGGAAACTAACCATGAGAGCAGCCGCTGGTAAAATACTCCTTCAGTCAGCGGCTGAATTCACCCTAGCTATATACAATACTAGATACTGTTGAAAATCAGCGACCATCGGGATTCTAACCCTAGGCCTCCCGATGAGAGTCGCTGGAGAGTTATCGGTATAGCTGGCTCTGAGCTTTAGACAGCCAGTGAGGTCCGTTAAAAATTTTACAATCCACCGTCCATTGGAAGGCATTCGAAACAAATGAGTATTAACTAAAAAATGCGAATGAGCACTCCTACACAAAGAGAAGGTGTTTCTTTATTTATATTTTACTTACTGTATGGTACTATTAGGAAAAATATTGAACGTCACACGAGCGTTAACACAAGTAACAGACTCGGCTATTTGCTTTTGATATCTGTAAAGACGTTAATGACTATAAGGTAAAACAACACTAAGTTTTATAATACCCAATTTTTTAACAGAACTTCGCGTAAAACCGAATGAGCACACCGGACTCATGGCATCAACTGATGTCACTGCAGTGCTTGTGACCGAGAGGAACTCGATTCGAGTCCCGACGGTGGCAGGATTATCAACACTAGCTAGGTACTAGGTCGAATTGAGGCGCTATCTGTAGGAGAATTTTAGAGGCCGGCTACTCTAATCGGTAGTTTTCCTTAGTTTCTCCAAAAAATACCAGGCGAATGCCGGAGCAGAACCTTAACAATCTTTCCTTCCCCTTCCTTGTCCTATACTCACCCTTTACTTATGCACTACACAACCACACATGCCGGGAGACTGGTCGGGAGCTTAGAGCCTGTTCCGGCTGGGGCGGTGCCCCCTGGTAGGAGATACCTAGTTAAGCGAGGGAAAGATCACAGTTCCCTCCTGAAGAAACAACATGTACTACACTTACCGGATTAATGAGCATAGCAGTGGACGCGTCCGGAATTATTAATATTTCAAAAGCTACAAAATGTTAAATTTTAATAGTGCTATAAAATGCTATATCCTTGTTTTTAAAACGCGATTAAATAAAATGTTACATCACTACCAATGAGTGCTTCTCAGGCCGTTGTTGCCCCACTGTGGCGTGGCGAGGCGAGACAAGGCGAGGTGCGGGTCGTGCCCGGCCGCTTTTTCCTTGGCCGCGGCGCAGCATCGCGACGCCTCGGAGGAGCGAGGAAGCGGCGCGGGCTGGCGGGCTGGCGGGCGCGGGGCCCGGGCGGCGGAGGCGGGGGCGGGGCAGAGAGCCTTGGCGCGCATGCGCAGCGCTGCCACCCTCTGTTTTTGTTGGCAACGGCTCCGCCGCCGGTAGCCAGGGGATGCGTGTGACGTCGGCCCCCTCGCATGGAAGGGGCGGCAGGCAGGCAGGCAGCCTGGCGTTTAGTTCTGCGCCTGGAAGGGCTCTGGCGACTGCTTAAGCTGCACCCTGCGAAGGAGAGAGAAAAAGACTGATCAGGAACCGCAGCACAAATTATATTAGCAATCTGAAACCCTAGAAGACTGAAAACAGCTATTATTATTTTTAAAAGGTGAGTCGTAGTGTGATTGTGTGTGACATTTGGCAACGCTGCGAGTGTTTCGTGAATGTTCTCCAGTGTATTTACCGTTTGTATTATTGTGGTTTTTGCTGGCGTAGTCGAGAACAGTGAATTACAATATTTCTGTAGTACCGAAATGCACAACTGTTCGGGATTTTCCACTCATCTATCACCATTTTTCAGAGAATGACGTGTTTAACCTCACATTTGCCGTCACAATGTAGCTGCTCCTGAGCGCGTTTTCGGGCATATATGATGTACGCTAGTGATGGGTTGATCTTTAACACGCCGATTATTGGTTCATAAATTATTACTACGATATTATTCGTCAGTTATTGCGTTCGTTTGTGTGTCAGTGTACCTGTCAAACATGTTTTGCATGTGTACGTTCAGTATCACCCATTTCAAAGAGATGGTAGAGAACTCACTTGTAGAGCTCTGAATTAACTATTTTTATAATATTTTTCCGTTAATGTATGATTTTCTGACGGTGAAAAGGACCGAGAATGGAAGTTGCGTTGCGCCCAATGGCGGCGCTCGTGCAGCCCGCTTGTATTGATTTCCTTTGCGCTCCCCCTCTGACAACACCAGCTCGCACCCTCGCTCTCTTCCGCCCCCCTCGCCCCTCCACCCCCTCAGCTCCACCCTCGAGCTTCCGCCGCTCTCTCGCCACGCCGTTGTAACAGGTAGGGGGCGCGACTTCGAACCCGGGCCCATTCATAAAGCGGAAACGAAAACGCGGCGGAGAAAAGGGGGAAATTTAACGACATAAAAAATGTGAAAGTTACCCTTAATAGAAAATGAGAGAAAAGATAACGTAATACTAAATTAGGAGAAGGTAGATATTTATCTCCAAAATATATTTTGTGTCCAAATTTATCTCCAAAATATTATTTTCATGTTGCCAGTCTCAAATCTCGTGTTGTGCATGCAACTTTTTTTGCATGAATTTTGTAGCGATGTATCTGAGCATATTGTATTGTGTTGACACAATTTCCCCTGAATTGTAAATCACAGTAAGAGTTGTCAGCAGTAATTTCTTATAACTCGATATGATTCATTTCTTTGAGAGACATATGTTTGTTGGTAAACATTCGTATTCGTAATATTTAAAATTGTCACAAGTGAAAAATAATCCATTGACATACGAGTCGGTCAACAGAGCTGAAAGGAAATGTTACGTATGAATGTAATTAGAGGGCTGCAGGGGGGTCATGACATGCAAGAAAAAAAAATTAGATGACAAAATGACAATGAGGACAGAGAAAATATTCCCTATTAAAAGTAAATTCAATGTTCTATTTCTTGGGAACGCCACTGCAAATTATGTTTCCAACAATTGCATTGATCTAACGAGAAGCTGGAGGGAGATACCACGAGTTGTCGCCCAGTTGACACTCAGTCTACTGTCTGTACGCGTCTGTGTGCCATCATTACCGGAGCAAATGTCGAAGGGACGCCCTGGGGATGTTGGGGTTCTCAGCGTCTTATTTGACTTCCCGCACGCCAGCGCTACGTCTAATTGCCGTAGGTCGTCTGGACCGCGGAGAGTGTAGAGGGCGCCTTAGTAACCCGGTCCATCGTTCGGCTAATATTTGGCCGAGGCACACAGGAATGTCCTGCGCACACGGAATATATTCACTTTCGGGCGGGATCTGCGCACACTGGACAGTCCTTGGCGAAGTCGTTGGCATGGGCACTCATGGCCGCAGTCGAGCTTTATCATTATAGAAGTCAAAAATAATCATAACAGACCTATGTTTTTTTTAGGAGAGAGAAAGGATGACGACGGAATATGAACAAAATTAGAGGGGATAGAAATTGTTGACAACGTGCAGGAAAGCAATTTTTCAGCAAACGTGATTTGGGCGGGATAAGGATATCAGTCAGCACAAATTTGATTGAAGTGATAAGCATATTCAATTTCAATTCCATGTATATTTATAAATTTGATTGATATCTAATGCGTCATTGAAGTGACGTAACAGGGTAACAGACTTGCAATGATCGTTGTTTCTTCAGCGGAATAAATATTTCTTCGTGTTTGATGCATCCTATTAATATTCATTTCAAAAGGCATGAAAGTCGAAAATAATATAGATGAGATCTCAATATAGATGAGCGGCATTATTTTTTATTGTCGTTTCCCTTCGTGGATGTATTGAAGATGTGCCCCGCGATATTGATCTACCCCGAAAACGATCGGAGAAACCCCTTACAGATACCGAGTGGCTCTCCCCTCTGTCGTGTCGCATGATTCACAATTTCCGTACATTTCAATCTTCGCCCGCCCGTAATCAGCATGCGGGATGGCGGGGCAGGGGGTGGGGGAAGACGGCGCCCGCCTCGCCTGTCACCGGCGCCCGTGGCCCGTCGCCGCGCTAGGTACAGTTCACGTCGATAAAGCAGGGTTGACAGCGCGTCGGGTGCGTCAGGTGGGGGGGGGGGCAGCCCCTCGCCCGCCCCCTCCGCGCGCGCGCCTGCGCGCCCGCGCACCCACGTGGTTTCCCCCACCCGCGCCCCTCTGGCCCCGGGCCGCTCCGCTCCGCACCGCGCCGCGCCGCGCCGCCGCGCGCCGCCGCCGCGCCGCGCCACCGTCGCCCTGGGGGTCCCGCGCGCGCGCGCGCGCTCGCCGCCTCCCCGCCCGCCAGCGACGTACGTCCGCCGAGCGCCGCGCTCATTGTGCTACGGCGCGCAGTGAGGAGCGGCAGGCGGCTCGCAGCAGGACCTGGAGCGACGACAGAGCGTCGTGTGACGCGGCGGCACCCCGCCCGAGAAGGAGGGGCGGTCAAGACCGGAGTGTGGGCGTGAAAGTGTGATATTTAATTTTTGTTTTTGCGTATGTGGTGGACCTTCTCGAGGCACCGGAGGAGTTGAACCTCAAACGTGCACCCCCCCCCCCCCAGATTTCTGCCTTTGTTTCTCTTCAGTTTTGTGGATACTTTTTTGTTTGGTTTCGTATTCTGGATTTGGAGCGGCCACAACGACACATCTTGACTGCCGGAACCCCTTTGGATTCGGATGGCGTCTCCAAGGTAAGTTTCCGCGCACAGTCGAATTTCGTTTTCACATGTGAAAGTGAGAAGGCGTGCAGAAGTGCTCCGCAGTGCGTGCAGCAAAGAAAACACGTCGGGTGGCCGCGGCGTCTGTCTGCGCCGTGGAAACGGTGTCGAAGTGAGAGTGACAGCGTGAGCGTGGCGTCGCGAGTGGTTTCACGTGTGGACAGAGCGCAGCAGCGGGAATTTGAGAGCTCGCTTCGCCAAGAGAGCCAAGTTTTCGGGCGGGCGCGGTGCACGCCGACGCGGGAGGCCCGCGCTGGGGCGGCCGGGAGTCGAGTCACGACCCCGGGCTGGCCCGGCCGCCGCCATCGCACCGCCCGGAGAGCCCCGCTGGGCCGGGCCGGGCCCGCCTCCCACGTTCTTTGTTCGGGCCGAGCCGGCCGGCCCGCGCGTCCGGCCGACCTCCAACTCCGGGTCGTTGCGCCGCACCGCCCCGCCCGCACCTCACCACACCGCCCCACGCTCAACGCCCCCGTCTCTCACCGCCCCACGCCCGTAAACCGCGCCGCGGTGACAGCTAGCGCGCGGCGCCCGCCCGTCACAAACACCGCGAGCGCGCGCGGCTGGACGCGCGTGTTGAGCGACGTCGCGCGTCGCGCGCACTCACGCCAGAGCGCTCGCGAGAGACGTGACGGCGCGGTGAAGTTTCCAGAAGTCGCGTTCGCTCCTTTTTTTGGTTGTGGAAACCGGCATATAAAGCTCTGCGGACAATGCAGAGCCGTATGGAGCTACGACACGCCGCGCGCTCGCTGGAAAACGTTTAAAGTACCTACGCTATCTCCGCGTGTGAAAAAAAAAAAAAAAAAAAAAAAAAAAGATGACGGAAAATAAAAGACTGCGGTGAGAGGAATTTTATTACGTCGTACGTTAAAGTTAGGGTTGAGTGAGCGCGTTCTGAAAAGAACAACGCTCTCGGTGTGATGTCGGGTCTTCTTTCTGTCTCTCTCTTGCTGAGGCGAAGAAAGTTCTCTTTATGCAGATGCTTATGGAAGTTGTTGACGTTTTATGCTGACGCTCCGTAACTCGATCGATCAGATAGAGTGCTCTCAGCGATATACAGCCGTTGACGGAAGGGTGCCGTAATTACGCCGCCGTGTCTCCGGTGCAGTTTCGTGACGCAATGAGCGCTGTTTGCAGGAACCATAACCATAAAGAGACACGTTTCAGCGTTGTTATGCGGTGTTCGCGTCGCGGACGGCCGGAGACTATGGGCAAAGGCGACATAACCGTGTTCCGCATGCTGTGTATATGGGACGGTGGCTTGCATATCAATGTGACGTGTTTCGCCCTACCTCTGGCGTTGGAACCGGTTTCCATATGCTGCGCGGAGCATTCACTAGTCCCAGCTCAATTCCAAATTAGATTCTTCATACTTCACAGTTCATGAATGCAGGGTGGACTACGACACGGTATTAATGTCGCGTGTTGTGTACCTGCCCGCAATAAACTTCGGAAATCGAAGGTAAAAGTGGATTTCGTGATTACCATCTCCCGCTTTGCATTACAATTTTATAACATCTGTTGCCGTGTATTTCGTAGTTTGCTTATGTGTGCGTTGCGTTTTGGAAGGTGATCGCGCCTTACGTTCTTAAATTAAAATAAAGTGTTTCGATATTACAAAATAAGTGTTTTTAGATAGGATACCCCCCCCCCCAAGTGTCAATATTTTACATTTAGAATTAATGTCCAATTCCGGATCACATTTAGAGGGAAATCTTAAAATTACACAAATATTAATTAAATTGTTTGTACCATAATGGGGTCTTATTTTAAACGACTAACTTAATCTTGAAACTTCTTGAAAACTAAATTGATTTTAAAAAGAGTGTATTGTTAGAAACGCCATAAAAACGTACTTCGCCCTGTTTTTCCGCCCGAGGTAGTCTAGAAGTAACTCGATCCAGTGCGTGCCAACGAAACAATTTCGAATGACAGGCGCGGTGAGCCGTGCCGTGTTGCTGGGAAGTTGGTGAACTGGAATTCCCACCCGGCGTCTCGCGGGCGTCCGACACCCGGCCGCCGCCGTGTCTCGCGGGAGGAAGCGCGGGCGCCGTGCGGCGCCGGGGGCAGCGGTATCTCCCGGGCGATCGGAGAAAGTTCGTGCCGGCGCTCATCCCAGCGAGAGCGAGCGTGGCGGACGCCGCTCGCGCTCTCGGACCAGCCCGCGCAGCCAGGACCGGCCGGATAAGTGCCATAAGGGGTCCGAAGCATACCCAAAGTAGAGAGCCCTTAATAATGTCCAACATAAGTGATCATTATCAATACGAATTTGAATTGATTTATATTATTTTCGTCGAAAACAAGTAGAAACGGTATGTAACGTATGGGAGAGAGTTGTCTAGGCTGTGGCCTGAAGAAGGCCACAATACGCTGGCCGAAACGTTAGCCACCATGTCAGTGACGCGGCTCCCCCCGGATAGCCTAGACAACACAAACTGCGGCCGCGGAAGCCTACGCAACCGTATGTGAGAGAAGCCATTTGCTCCATTCAATTTGTCGTAAGTTGTTCAACTTATATACTAGTTTGCAAAACGGCAGCCGAAATTAAATTTTTGTCCAATTTTTCACGTAATGGGGGTTATTGTGAACTTCGAGTGTTTGCCGAAACCGATATTCGCACGTTTTCTTGAATGAATGCTGCAAGGGGTCCACAATTCGGTGTCCTCGAATAATATTTGATGAAAGTGATCATTATGAATATGAATTTGACTTGATGTATATTATTTTCGTCGAAAAACAGTAGAAACGGTATGTAACGTATGGGAGTGAAGCCTTATCTTGGCTCGTTTTCTTGATCTGCTGCAGGATGAATGCTGCAAGGGGTCCAAAATTCGGGGTTCTCTAATAATATTTGACAAAAGTGATCATTATGAATACAAATTTGACTTCATTTATATTATTTTTGTCGAAAAACAGTAGAATCTATATGTATCGTATGGGAGAGACGCGTTTTCTCCACACGATTTCTTGGTCCCGTGCAGGATAAATGTTCGAGTATTATTCGTCAGAAGTGGTCAACGTGAATGTCAATTTGATTTGATTTATTTTATTTTTGTTGAAAAACAATAGAAACTGTATTTGGAGTATTGGAGAGAAGCCTAATCTACGTACGTTTTCTTGAGCTCCAGAATCTCTTCCCCACTCTTTTACTATACATAGTTGAGAGACGCATGAAAGAATCAACCACGCGAGGTTAGCAACATTTAAAAGCTAGAAATTTCCCTCCTGAATTATAGAAAACAAAATTGTTTACATTGGTAAACGAAATAACTACACATTTGATTGTATAGTAACAAAATTACACCCCTTACCCCGGTTCTACTCCTATAAAGCTAAACTCCAATAGCTCTACTCCTAAACACTCCTATAACACCTCGTCACAACATTTTTAAAAAGGGGACTAATTTTTTTTTTAAAAATCTGAATTAAACTTATAATTTCCTGTGTGGTTAATGAAACAGTTCTATTCCTTACGTAGTATTTATAAATAAATATAAAGTATTTATAAAAATATTGGGGGGAGGATCTATCCATGGGGACCCCCAGCACGGTATTTGTCTGCTTATGATCTCCTCTTTTTCTCACATTCTTCTATTGTGAACTTAGCAAGCCCACAAATACCTTGAGATGATCAGAGTTCTTGGACTTTCAAACTAAGTTTTTATTATTATTATTATTATTATTATTATTATTATTATTATTATTATTATTATTATTATTTATTATTATTATTTATTATTTATTATTATTAATATTATTATTTATTATTATTATTATTATTATTTAGTTTTCTCCTTAAGAATAATTAAATAAACATGGCGGCTGTTAAATTGAAATCTCCCTCACGCGAACGTAAATGTTAAAAAAGTAGCTACACATTACCCGTCCTAAGCATCAATGACTATTGGGCAATGTATTATTAAAATCTATGTTTTCTTTTCGGTGTTGTATCCCTAATACCAAACGCACAACTGCAAGACACTACTTCGTGGTGTTTGGCCTTATGATCCCAGAAGCCAAAAATGACCTGAAGAAAGAAATATATCTCACACCGCCCCCATTTGTTAAGGAGTTACTGTACAAACATCAGAAAATCTTAATTTATAAATTATTTAGCTCATGTTGAAAATTCAGTCATTGGTATCACCCTGCCTGATCAGCCAATTCATACACAATTTCTTCATTTTCACTGCATGTAATTTCACTTATTAACATTCGTGCGTCATTAAATCTTTGTTTAAACGTATAATGTGCAGTGATGCACTACCGCCTGTTTCTGTAAATACTCTGGGGGCTCCATTTTTAATTTTAAAAGCTGAGAGAACAGAACATTCAATTTCCCATTTTTTCATTTTTGTTACTTTTTAATTATACTTTTAGATTTATTTTCATTAAAGAAATCAGTAACAATTGTATATGACGTATGGGGGAAAAGAATCATCTGCGCAGTTTTTCTTTTTTTTTTCTGAATCTCTAGCCCGCCCATAGTTGGATGATGAAAATAATCGAGAAAGTGTGGTTAGCAACATGAAATTTCCTCTCCCGAGTGATAAAAAAACTTATGTGCAACGGTAAAGGAACTATAAATTTACTTTTGTGTTATTGCAAAAATAAATAATTTTTTTTAATTAAAAAAATTGTCAGTAGGCTCCTTTGCAAGGGGGTAAAACAGTCCTACGTCATTGTTTATGTATTATCAACTTATTGTATTGTATATTCTAGAATACGTTTTCAACAATTTTATATTTTAAATGATTTTAATGTATTTACCAATTCTGCTAACTTTTCTAATTTATCGAGCGACAAAAGAATTAAGACTTGTTTAAAGAATTAATGATTGATTTGACTCATGAGATACATTATTATTCAATTAATGCGATATGACACTGACAGATTAATATCTTTCCGTCAAATTAAGCATGTTTAAGCAAAGTGTTGATGGACAAGCACGGATACTACGGGCTAATCAGGATTAGATAACGTGAATACACGATAAGAAAGAGTAGCTTTTATTCCATAAGTTTAGTGAGAAATATTCGAAGGCAAACTATTTTCAATGAATTGATAGTGCGCACTTTTATTTTTTAAACGAAGTTACATTGCAATTTCTTTTTGTTTTTCTTTCTTTTTTGTATTGGCGTGTTCTGTTAAATTATGTTTTAATTTTCACCAAAACTATATATTTTAATATTTCTTCAACGAACACTTCCTTAAATATTTTGATTTTGCCCTAGTAGACAAAGCGATACTATGTTATATTCTTGATTCAGGTTCAATTTTTGACAACAGTCAGTGATCTATCGAGGTACCTTATTGAATCGTCGTCAGCATCATTATTATCATCAGTTCTCGAAACTTTTGAACAATTCGTTGATAAGATATGTTTAACGTTGTTTTCGAAACAATAACTAAATTGGAAATTTGTAAAAATGAGTTTCAGTTCCATGGAAAAGGTGTCTTTGGGATGGACGGAATTACAAAAAGGCGATCGGCCAAACATTCAATTAATTTAAGATGCCTGAGTAATTTGAATAAAGCTAAATTTTCCTCATCTTTTTATACCAGCAATTTATAAGCAGTTGATTAGTCTACACTCCTGAATCATTGTTAGAAAGTTCATTCGCGCGTGGTGATTCCTTTCTGTCCTTCTCGCGTGCTCCTGAGGGACTGTCTCCGTGAGAAAGGGAAATCCGAATCGCAGGACCTCTCTGGGAGTCGAAGTTAGTACGGAAAAAAATGCGGCAACACCAACGATTCGAAGTGGGACACTTGTGTTCAGATATTGCGGTGGTTGCATGTAATTACGCTTAAGGGGGAGTGAGAGAGATTTCCGTGTTTCCCTTGCAACTACTTTATTAGTTCGTGAGTGTAGTGCGTGATAGAGCCGGGAAGTGACGATGTTCCTCTTAGCTGGATCGCGAGATAAGGCGTCTTCCTACCTATTGGCTAGCGGTTTTGTTTTAGCCTCCAGGTATCTCCCGGATCGGGTCACTGCCCTCGCCGGGATAAGCTCTAAACTCCCGACATGTGTGGTAGTGTAGTGCACGATAGTGTGTGTGTGTGTGTGTGTGTGTGTGTGTGTGTGTGTGTGTGTAAGAGGAGAGGAGCGGGCAAGGATGAGGAAGGGAGTTTGGATGGTCCATTGGTTAAGGTAGTACTCCAGCATTCACTTGGTATTGATCGGAAAAACCGCCGGAAACTTCCGATCAGAGCAACCATACGTAATTCACCTCCAGAAAGTGGGAAATGTGGCAGTGCTTGTGTCAAATACCCCGTTTGGTCGATAGCATGGTGGGTATTGCCTTAGATGCACGACGTGCAAAGGAGTAGAAAGAATTTAAGAGGTCGTTAGGTTGGCTGCACAGCGGAAATGCTTCATTCGTTTTGCTGTTATACTCCATTACAGAAGGTGATAAACGGCCTAAAATATATGTTGGTCACTTCAATGTTGTGATACATATGTGCGTTATATAGCTTAAAAGTGTACAAAGTAATCTTATTTAACTACATTAATCCAATGTGAAACCAAACCATATTAATCAATACATTATTATATTCAATTAGTGTCGTATCAAAAGTATGTATTTGGTAATATAAAATAATACATATGTGCGTTATATAGCTTAAAAGTGTACAAAGTCTTAATCTTATTTAACTACATTAATCCAATGTGAAACCAAACCATATTAATCAATACATTATTATATTCAATTAGTGTCGGGATCAAAAGTATGTATTTGGTAATATAAAATAATACATATGTGCGTTATATAGCTTAAAAGTGTGCAAAGTAATCTTATTTAACTACATTAATCAAATGTGAAACCAAACCTATTAACCATTCAATTAGTGTCGGTTACAAATAATGTATTTGGTAATATAAAATGATACATATGTGCGTGATGTAGCTTAAAAGTGTAACGTAATCTTATTGGACTACATGAATCCAATGTGAAACCAAACCTCTAACATTCCCTACCAATTCGCTGCCAGTCTACTCGAATTTAAATAAGCTCAACGTGTCGACTTGGAGATTTGCCTCCACTAGCGGAACTTGTCCAACTCGCACGAAAGTGGTAAGAGCCCGTAGCAACCGGTGACCTCGGGCGAAGAGAGCACGCCAGCGGGCCAGCCGGCCGGCCGGCCCAGAGACCTCGGAATGAAAACCGGTGGGTGGCGTTCTTCACTTTTTCCACGGATTCCCTGTCGATCGCTGTCCGTCTCCACCGCTGGAAGAAGGCGAAACGCTCCTAGCAACAACTCCTCGGCGAGCGTTGCATTGGCCCAGCCATTGGTTGCGTCTGCTGCCCGAGCTCGATGAATGAATGAATGCATGCATGCATTTTTCCAGCGCCCACCACTGCCTCGGCCGGGCGATGACGGGGGCGCTTCTTTTTTTTTTTTTTTTAATGCAATAGAGTTACACCGACCCCGGGAAGCTGGGAAGGGGGGCAGGGTAGAATTGATTCTCCGCTAAGCGCCTGTGAATTGGAAGGAAAGTTCAAGGAAGTTTCGGGAGAATATTTTGTTATTGCCGAAAGGACTATACACGTGTGCCCTTCACATATGGGCCACCCCCGCGGTACTGACACTGGTGTGGGGAGAGGGTAGAGGCCGCAAAGGCCACGTTTCCCAAAAGCGACAGTTGCAAGTTCTCCTATAAGAAATATTCCACGTTTAATTTAATACCGCATGTCAGAAAGTATAATTTTCTACTCAAAATACTATCGCAACATTAACATATGTTACATCATTGCATTTATCTTTTTATGATCTATTTATTGCTAGTGAGAAAAATATACGGTTCCATTAAAAACAACAAAGATGACTAAATTTCTCGAAAACTAAAAATATTTTCAACAGTATATGTACGGTTGATTACTTGTGTCATGAGTCCGCATTGTTGAGCGAAAACTGCATTACGATATCATGAACCGTTTAGAAGTTATGGGGGTGGGGCATAGTTGATGGAACACATGTGTAGACTTACAGTAGTATATATATAGTATACAGTGTAGAATGTTCCGCTGAACGGAAACGGTCGCCAAAATGCCGAATTTGTATACTGGTCAGTTTTTAATTGTCCTCATTTACGGTCACTTTCATGAATTAGTTTTCTCCAAAGATTTTTCTGTTCTTAAGGAGCAGGTTGTTATTGAGTGACTTCGTCTACGGGACATTCAGACTCGTGTTTACCACGGCTAAGTAAGCATTCGCACCACACATTCTTGAAGTGAATGTTAATTCGTAGAATCCTTCTTCACTCAGGAAACTTGCGCTACTCGTATGTTTCTCCGTGCTCCTCTCACGTCACAGAACCTCGCGCAGGCGCTAATTACTGAACGCTCCACCACTGCCTTACTTCTGAAACAACGGGCGAGTTGCATTCAGGGGTAAAAGTCTTTTAAATGGCCGATGTTTCCGTGATAGTGTGCTTCGGTTACAGCACAAAAACTGCTTGCTAAAAGGAATTTTACCTGATGTAGAATGTATGAAGATAGAAAACAATCATACACAACACTTATTAAAAGTAGATGTATTATATTAGCATACGATTTCATAATTGTTTCTTTCTGTTTACAAGTTAAAGCGTACTTACACTCATAAATTGTATAATTCATGTGAGAAAAGTTTTAATTTATACGATTCTCTTCGCAATTGTACTAGGAAAAGATTCAAAGTAGTTTTGAAATTGTGTGCTTTATCTTGAAATGATAGTACTAAAACATTGAAATAACTCGTTTACAGTTTTATGGCCTTGCCCTTTAGTACGTATTTCAGTGTGTACTGCAGAGATGGATCTACACTGTTTTCAATATTTTTCATAACCCAGCAGTCGATTTCCAATATGGAACTCTCCATGTTCGTCACTGAGACCATTTTATTGCGAATGTGAAGTTCCCATTTTATCGAATTCAAACAGAATTTAATACATGCAGAAAGGTCAAGAGACTATGCTTTAGTCATGACACCAGAATAGCTTTTCCCGTGGCAAGCTTAATCCTTGAAGAATTTTCGTCGTTTTTGTTTTTAAGATGTATTTTGAAAATAAATATACCACAATTGGCATGCATGCTACTGAAACATTTATTTCTAATGTCACAATATTTGACATTTGTGCGAGTTACGTTCGACCTCGAGCTGAATGTTAGCAAACGGAAGCTACGAAGAACGTGCATTGATAACAGCAAACCGGGGGTGAGCCCGAGAACTTAATACCAATCAGAAAAGTCAAAGAGCAGTGCTCGAGTAAGAACACGAGGATAGCGCTTGCAGTGGAACGACAGTCCCTGAAGGTTTTTTTCCCTCGTTTTTGTTTTTAAGATGTATTTTGAAAATAAATAGCCAGAATTGGCGTGCATGCTACAGAAACATTTATTTCAAATGTGACAAAATTTGACATTTATGCAAGTTACGTTCGACCTCAGCTGAATGTTAGCTAATGGAAGCTACGAAGAAAGTGCATTGGTACGAACAGCAAACCGGGGGTAGAGCCTGAGAATTTAATGTCAATCAGATAAGTCAAGGGGCTGTGCTCGAGTCAGGACACCAGAATAGCGCTTCCGGTAGCAACGGCAGTCCTTGAATTTGTTTCCTCGTTTTTGTTTTTAAGATGCATTTTGAAAATAAAGATGCCACATTTGCATGTATGCTACAGAAACATTTATTTCTAATGTGACAATATTTGACAGTTACATGCGACCTCGAGCCAAATGTTAGCTAACGGAAGCTACGAAGAAAGTGCATTGACAACAGCATACCGGGCTTGGAGCACGTAGCGACCGAGAGGTAGGACCTTGGCGTGGGCCGAGGCGGCCTGCACGCTCGCTGGCGCGCACGCGTGCCACACGGGCCTCGCGGCGGCGGATGTTTTCGCACGCCCGTGCCCCGCCGCCGCCGCCGCCACTGCCGCGCGCGTGTCGCCGCCACCGCTGCGCCGCCCCGCGGACGTGCGTCAGTCATCATCAGTTCCCCCACCCCACCCCGCGACCACGGGTGGGGTGGGGCGGGGCGGGGCGACCGTTCAGGGTCGCGGACGCCCCACTGAAAACGAGGCGGATACGCCGTGCTGGCTCGCCGATGAACGGGGTCTTCACGGCCGAATATCGGTGAATTTGGGATGGAAATGTGAAGGTTCTTCAGTATTTGAGTAACGACACCTGAAGAGGTGACTAGTGGCAGCGTCTGAGGACAATGTTTAAAAAAAATAAGAAATGCAGGTTTCCCATTGAACGTGGGAACATCGATTGGGGTGCTTATGCCTTCTATTTGTGTGAAATAGAACGAAGATACTTTATTTACTTACATCTTATTTTATATTTAAATAATATGTAAACATGTAATTAATATTGTAACTTTTGTAGTTTTCGAAAATCTATAGAGTTTAACGAAAATAGTATTACTTACGGAAAAAAGGTATTACTATACCAACGAAAATAGTACTACAGTTTTATAAGATACCTTCCGAATATTCGAGAAAATTTT
Organism: Gryllus longicercus; assembly: GCA_038098605.1. NCBI lineage: Eukaryota > Metazoa > Arthropoda > Insecta > Orthoptera > Gryllidae > Gryllus > Gryllus longicercus. The sequence continues at coordinate 570,662 of JAZDUA010000695.1, forward strand.
AATAAAGAAATAAAATCGGAACCGCTGTTGAGAAATCTTGTTTTTAAAATTGCCTTTAGTTCAGGCAAAATTACGCAAAAACTATTTGTATTTTTTAAAAAAATGTACGTGACCTCACTTAAAGATTAATTTTGAAGAACAGATATCGTTAAGAAAAAAAATATGTATTGTAATTGAAGGAAAACGCCGAAACAATAATTGAACTTTTACAATTTTCGAAAATTAAGATTTCAACAAAAATCTAACAAGCGTCATTTTTATAACAACTTGGAGTCATGTTTTAGAAAATTTTGAACATGTTGTCGGGAGAGTTAATAAATTAAAATAACATTTTCAAATTCAAGAGCTCTCGAAAGTCGTCAAAGTGATCGAGGAGTTTAGAAAAATATTCCTGAAAGATTTGCTGCTAGCTTTCTTCGGACAGACAGACGGAAGTTTTTCCATAAAGCAACTTATCAGCATTAAGGACTCGCACAACGTGGCTTCTGTCTACACCACATGTTAGAGGAAGTACTTTTCAACATGTGGGAACGATATTTATCCACTTTTTTCTGTATTAGGATTCCACAATACGAGATTTTCTGTCGAAAAATCGCAGTTTTTTGTAAGCAGCATTACAATACTTTCTCTATACACTAGAAGTATGTGTGAATGTAAAATGAAACAAATTCAAAAGGGTTTCTTTTTAGGCAGCTTGTATTGTTAAAAATATGTGTGCTATTGTATTTCTCATTACGAATTTAGAACTGAATCCCAAGTATTTGGAAGAAAAAAATACGAAGATTATCATAACTGTTGCCACTAACCTACTACATGAACTGACTCATCCGTTAGTTATATGGATAAACAGTGTGTTTGATGAATTTAGGTAACAACAGCCATGGTTGATTTCAAAATAGCAAGTTTATTCTGCAAAAAATTAAGTATAATAAGTTATAACCCTTATATAAAAGCCTTAAAAAGACAGCCATATGGAAATGTACTTGATTTTCATTCCCCGTTAGGATGTGAACAATTGCTTGGGTTCAGATATTTCTGCATTGAAACGTTAATGAATTAAACGAATGCACCGACAAGAATAAATGTATAAATAGTACATGTGTATCTAATGATTAATTCTTAGCTTGGAACTAATGATTTTTATAGCATGAAATGCATATTTAGTTGATCAGAATCCATTTCTTCTGCGTTTCTCAACCCTTCCTAGGTCATTTGTATAATGATAATGAGCAGTTGAGCATATTCGAGGAAGTAGGCAACAGTGAACATATTAGCTTCCCGATGGTTCCCCTTGCGACGAGAACCCCGCCGTCAGTCACAATCATTGTCCCCTTCTAAAACTCGAGTGTTCCTAGCGGAGGAGGGGGATAATTTATTAGTGGGTTGCCGAGGCGGAGCTAGTTGAAAGTGCGGAAAAGCAAATGTTCCGATGTAATTTCATTTTGAAAAAATATAATGCTTCAAAACATCTTTGAGCTCGACGAATTATCGTCAATTCGTGGGAAGTTTTGTCTTTTTATGGCATCTATATGCTATGATTTGCTCATTGATATTTCACTATTTGGATGGTTGTTTTTTGTTGAAACTGTGACGATAAGTGGCAAAAAGTACATTGCAAAATTCGTGATTCAGGCTGTAGAATGTTCTTATAAAAATAGAATAAGCAGCATGTTTCTTTCTTGATATGTTAGTTTTTCTTGCCACCCATCCATAAAGAAAAGTGAGATGAAATTTTCTAGTTTTTTTTTTTTAAATCTCTGGAACCATAAAAGGATTGGTTTTTGAACGTCTCTCATTCTATTTGGGAAACACTTGTAACTAAACCGCCCACTGCATTTTCTCCAAAATGAATATCCCCCGATGATTTGGCTTATTTCACGGCCTCCGGATTTTGAATGGGATATTTTAATTTTGGGCGGTACTTTACATCAGGGCTACTTAAGTTTTGTGGCCTGGCTCCGCGGTGATCTGCACGTCGCTTCGGTGTAGCCTGCTTTTGTTAGGTCATCGAGGGGAACGAAGGGGAATTCCTTGGGCGCGATCGGCTCTAGTCTAGTTGTAAAACGCGAAAGGCACACGAGCCACTACAGGCAGTCCGTAACTTCTACCAAGTTCTTGAATTTGGGCAGCCGTGTTTTATGTGAAGCTTCTAGGACGTTTCCGAAATTTCCTCAAAAATTGCACTGAATGTTTTGCTCGAATAGAGCGATGTGTGATTATATAACTGTGCCCGCATTTCAGTAAAACCTTTCAAAATTTCGAAAAATTGCCTAAGTTTAAACTATTTTTTTGACTCCTTTCTACCATTACAATGTTGACGATATAGGTATCATTGTTAATGCAAGGTATTCCTTGCATTAATGTATTACTTTTTTAAAATAATATTAGTTTCCTCATAGTTTTGAGTTTTGTCTTTTGGGTTTTTCAAGTAATGACTGAAGTGGAAGATCTTGTGCAATAGTGCAATAGTTATTTAGTGCAATGAGTGGATAGATGGTGCAATAGAAGAATATTACGTAGCCATTTCCAGTAATATGTGAAAGTATGTGATGTTGAAGTCGCTCTAGTTGTTGCAACGCCATTGGTGCCGCGCTGGCGCCCCTGGCGGCGAGGGCCGCGTTTCGGCGGGCGAGCTCGCTTCGGCGCCCGGTCTCGGATGAGCCGCGTCGGTTTTATGGCAGAGATATTTTCCGCTGCGCTTTTGTTTGTGGGTTATTTCCGCTCGGATGCATCGCTTTGTATAAATACATTTATTGCGGCCCTGAATGTATCTCCACCTCACGTCGCACCGCTGTGTTAGTCGAATCCGAATGGAGCCTCCGTGTTTTTGAACGGTTGTATGCCGCCTGTTTGTAGTAATTCTAGAAAGTCGTAAACTACTTTAATTGAAGGTAATGGAAATTAATATCTTCATTTAACGGGAGCAATGACTTTTGAGAGAAATACACTCAGTATTTTAATATTTTACTAATACACATGAGTTTTAAAAACAGCTTTTCTACCATATGAATGTTTTTGATATTGTTATTTCGTTTATAAATACGTCTGCTAGAATGTTCTCTTTATTTTAAAAATATCATGCTTTATTCATTCAAATATTGAATATAATAAATAAAATGTGAAACTCATTTGTTTAGAGGGAAATAGGATTCCCCCACTACACAGGATGTTTGCAAACTTCCTTTTCCTTGTTAGTTATCTCTTTAAATGGATAAACGATGGTTACAAAACGCTAGTTTTTCTCTGAAGAATTTCGTGGTTAAAATTAATCCAAGTCAGAAAATAATATAATTGACATTTTTTTTGGTTTAATTGTGTGTTTTATTTTTGGAGAATGTCGGAAGGTAGAAATTAACTTTCAGATGCAGTTTTAAAGTTTTCCTTCAGTGCAGCATCGAACAGTACTTAAATGCATATCGAGCCCATTGTCTGTATTGGACTTCGATCTGAGAAAAATCTCTCAAACACGTAATTTGCGACGTATATTTCTCTACGATAAAAATATTTTTTTACTTCCGTTGCAGAATGCATCAGAAATTCGATTATTGTAAAAACTGACGGTCACCGTGAATCTTCCAGAACTTGCGAATGCAATTATCCGACCCAAGAAAGTGTGTAGTTAGTTACAGGTATATCACCTCGCCGCGCACCTGGTATTTTGCTGGGTGGCTGTTGCATTATGTGCATTTATTTTCAGATGACCGACTACAAAAATCTGACTTTGGTTTACAGAGATTTACCGGACGTTGCATAACCGAGCGAGCCAGCTCGGAATTCCATTTAAATTACCGAACGAATTACTCACGGTAGCAGGCCCAGAAGTTCACCATCAGCACTGTCAGAGGCTTCGCGCCGGCTGCTGTCTGCTGACGCCCGTGGCGTTCCACGCGCGCCTAAAAATGTATGGTAGTCTTTTTTTTTTTCTTCTTTTTTCTTTTTCTTTTTGTGTTTCTCCCCTGCGCCGCGCCGTGCCTCCACCGTGAACGAAACATTCCTGCAGTTCCTTCGTGAAAATATAATACGTAATGTTCCGCGCTTGCCGTCCCCACGTGTTTGCTTCGAACGGTCTCCTGTGTCCGAGATTAGGTTTCATTCATAACAAACGAAGCTTTCTCTCACTCTCCTCATCAGGCCGCCGGTTTGGAGAAAGGGCACAGCCGCATCTGTTGGATGCCTTTTGAATTATTCGTCTTGTTTGATTTATTGTTCCGGTTTTTGTTCTTCGCTGTCTATTTATTCTGTTAGAATATGGTGTATGGTGAAGGTGTAATTAGAATGAATGTAATAGAGATCATTATTTATTCCTGTTTATTGGGAAAGCTTTCATTTCGAAAATACGGAATTATATTATGTTATCTTCCCCAAATTAATAAAGAAACATACCATCGCATGTGTATCATTTAGTGATCACACTCGGGGAGATAATAAAACAACAATGAAATTTGCATCTAGAATAAACATATAATATTCCATCATGTTATGATAATTTTTAAAACAATGCATAAATGTAGGAGCATTACATCTAAAAAGTAAAGTTTTTATTCAGAATGTTTATTCCGTTAACGAATCGTTAAACAAAACAAAATAAACCATAATATTTTTATCAATTTGTGAGAGGCCTTGTACCCACGGTTAACAATTTTATGTTTTTAAGTGATATCTAAATATAATGTAGACAACGAAACAGTGTGAATTCAACAATAAATAATAATTTTCTAACGAGGAAATAAAGTGATCAAGTGAAAAATATGTTTTGTAAATTCTTCAAGATGCCACCAACGAAAGTTATTTTCTTCAGATTCAAATTCGATTTTAATATGATAATTTGCTGAAATAATCTTATTACACGTTTTGAGACGAAGTGTAAATCTTCTTTTCAAATCTTCTCCACATTCTTCATTCCTCATCCGAAAAAGAAGGAAAGATATTACGAAATTGCTCATTCGTATCTAAGATGCGCATCCTAGCTTCTACAGAAGAGTCTATTTTAATGTATAAGAAATGAAAGTCTGGAATATGCAGCATCCAACAGTGCCATTGTGAATATCCTAAAGTCAAGGCGTTTTATCTCGTGAAACCTCTTGGGGCTGCGTGTTTGTTGGTTTTTTTTTGGAGGCAGGGGAAAGGAGAGAAGAGTTTGACCCCGCTTCCCCCTCCCCTCTCCTCCTCCCCCTCTCGCGTTGGCTTTCGCGGAGCCCCGCGGTCAGTAAGCTGAAGAAAGTGTATTTCCCAACGGAATATGCTTCCTGCGCTGTCTCAACACAGTTTTTGTTTTGCAGCTCTTCGTTTTCCGGTGTCGTGGTCTGCTACGTGCTTGAGGCTTAAAGGATTCTCTTCTCCAGAGAGGTCTTGGGCGCTCTGGAGTGCGTCTAAAGAAAAGACGAAAAGAGATTGAATGGTTTATTTAACTTGCTTGAAAATGCTGAAGTCTTTTCAATCTTCGTAAAATGCCCAGTATTAGTTACGCTAGATGGATACTATTTATTATAAGAAATGAAAAGTTACGTCTAAATTGTTTAGTCTCAGTCTTCATCAAGTTGGATTTCACTTTGAAATTTGATGAAAAACATATCCGAAGAGTAGCTTCGATGTAAATAGGCATGCACAATATAGTTTTGGTTCTTGATTTTGTTAGTCATAACTTGACGCGATGTGGTGGAAGTAGAAAGGTCGTATTTTTAACCGTTATTCAGTCTATTAACTTACACCACTATTTATTTACAATGTGTAACCTACTTATACAAGAAATTTGATCTTATCAAGTCGTAGATAAATAATTAGATTTCCTCACATTAAGGTGCGTCTAAATAGTAAAATAACATGCTGTTATCTATATAAAGAATAATTCAAGTTGTTATCAGAGAAACTTTTCACATTTTCACAAACGTTGAAAAATATATCGTATTTCTTATTAAAAAATAATTAATGAAGTGAAAATTCAAATTGAAGTAGTCATATTTCCACATGTATTCGCACCTCCCAGACATCGAACTGTGTAAATAACGTATTTCAAGTGATATACAAAAACAATGCAAGGAATGAAAGGCACGAGGCAGACAAAGGTGCCAGACTGCCTCTTTCTCTCCCAGTCTTCTCCGCTCGGTTTCTGGGGCGAGACCTCCATTGCCTGCACGTTTTCCCGTGTCGCCTCCACCTCCTCCTCCTCCGCCTGCACTCCTCCGTCAACCTTTTCTCCTGTCTGTTGAACCAGGCCGTGTCGAACTAGGATAAACGCGTGGGAGCCCGCAGGCAGCCCGCGCTGCTCTCTAGCCGGAGCTGCTGGCTGCCCCGCCGCGCCACTCCACGCGCCCTCCGCCCTCCGCCCGCCCGCCCGCCCGCCCGCCCGCCCGCCCGCCCGTCCGTCCGCCCGCCCGCCCGCCCGTCCGTCCGCCCGCCCGTCCGCCCGCCCGTCCGTCCGTCCGTCCGTCCGTCCGTCCGCCCGTCCGCCCGTCCGCCCGCCCGCCCGTCCGTCCGTCCGCCCGTCCGTCCGTCCGTCCGTCCGACCGACCGACCGACCGACCGACCGCGAAACACGATGCCGCGGAGGTGCAGGAGCTGACGCGGCGGTGACGCGGGCAGTCGCTGGCGGCCGCTGACGACGCGGAGTCGTCGCCGGTCGGGGCCAGGGATGCGACGTCGCCGACAAAACATCCGATGCTCAAAATTAAAATATTATTCCATCAGCTTGAGATCTATTATATTCATTTTAAAAAAATAAATAAACAAAAAACAACAATTATTTATATAAGTAAAATTACAAATCTCAAAATTTAAACGATGTTAATAAAGCGTGGGCGCAAAACTATCATGCTATTATACTAGGATTTAATTAACCGTACATTTGACGTAAAACAGCTGTTCACCGTTTCATCCAATCGGGAGCTTGTACGTCCCCGTAGTGACGTCGCTGTGGCGACATCTAAGCTCCTGATTCGATGAAACCTCAACAGCTTATTTTCGTCAAGTGCACGGTTAATTAAATCGTAGTATAAATAGCATGATTGTTTTGCGATCATTCTTTATTATCATCGATATAATTCTACAAAATAAATCGTATAAATTATTCGTTATACTAAATAAATCGTACTATAAACATATATTTTAAAAAAACTGGATTGGTAACCTTTGAAGTTCACGCGGGGGGGGGGTAGCGGTGGTGGTCGGCGATGGTAGATAGCGCTGGGTGACGATTGGTGAAGGCGGGGATGGCAGCTGCGAAGCGGGAAGCCGAGGCGGCAGAAGTGGCGGAGAAAGCGAAAGTAAGTTCATCTGGCGGATCTTAACTGCTCGGTCGTCTGTTCACCCGCCCCCCCCACCCCCCACCCCTCGTCCTCCGCCTGCGGTCCAGATGCAGATGCGCCTCCGCTCACTCCGTTGTCCCGCTGGGTGGTCGGCCTCGAGAGCGCTAAGGCAGGAGGGCTTGGATTTGAACTCGCCGATAGTTAAAGAAGCGGCGCGTCCGCCAAGTTGGTGCCCTTTGGCAGGCACGGTTCCATGGGGAACATCCCTTCTCCCCCCGAAAATGTTTCAGTAACTATTAATTTTAACACTTTCAAGCAAAAGTATGTTTTGGATTATCATTAAAACAAGCAAAATTGTATCGCAGCATAAAGTGTAGTCTATGGCACGCGCGGATCCATGGGTGGGGAGGAAATGAGGGAAAAATCCCTCCCCCTCCCCCGAAAATGTTTCAGTAACTATTAGTTTTAACATTTTCAAGCAAAAATATGTTTCGGATTGTCATTAAAACGAATAAAATTGTAGCGCAGCATGGAGTGTAGCCTTTGACGTTTTACGAAATCTGTAGTATACATAATTGACGAAAACATTTTGAATTCCCCTCCCAAAATTCATCTCTGGGTCCGCTCCTGCCTATGGCCACTGTCTTTTCACCTAGTTCACTTTTGTTACGTCACTCTAGAACGCATTGGGTGTGCTCTACGATGCAGATGTTCATCTACAATCTCAGTTATTTACATGATGTTAAATTGAAATGTGAAATATCTGATTACATGAAGCTCTCAAACCCTTCAAAATTACTCTCTTTAAGCAATTTTTTAGATGTTCTAGACTGTAGTATAAAAAATGCTGCCCCTAAATATTGGTGAACTGAGTGGTAGAACTGTGGTTCGAGCTTTAACACTTCTCGAAATTACAATGTTCGCGATATTTCACTGCTTACAAGAAATGTTTTACCTGAAACCCTGGAGATTGAAATATCACTTTGCTACAAGTTGTTTGGATGGACCTGAAGTTCTCATTGTCCTTTTTCATTCAAGGTACAAACAGAGATAAACTCTTTCTTTGTGCGCTTGACAGTTCTGCAGCACATACCGGAGCCAACCGGTCGACTCAAAAAAGTGAAAGTTGAAAAGCGCAAGCTTAATTACGTTCAGACGCTACGTTCTTAGGTCCTAGATTTTCGTAGAACGCTTGAAACATAGCGGATTTCTCCTCCAAAAATATCTTCTTTTTTTCTCTCATTATTGCCCCGGAAATGTTCCGATAGCGCAGATGCACAAAGATGTATAAAAGGGTGATTAGTTCACTTCCATACTCCATAAGATTTAAATTACTCTTTCCAATCTTAATTTTCCTTTCGTTGCACAAGATGCCGTTCAACTGAAGTAGTGGGTAGTTTAGCGGCAAATATTTTGAGAAAGTGTGCTAGTCTACAAAGTATTCAGTCGCCAACTTAATTATTCGTCATAGACTCCCGCTGTCTAAAAGCATAATTTGTGTTATTTTTGTCACTTTAAAATGCCAGGTTCCCGAGAGACTAATTCCTTCAATTTCTGTACTGAACAATTGAGGCGAATGGAAGCGGTTCTGCAGTTATGTGACTGTCAAAGATATCTTTTTCGATTTCTATGGGATATTGTGTAAAATATTATTTCTTAAATTCTCAATTTTCAACAGTATCTTGCGTCTCGTTACGTGTTTTGTATTTCTTTAAGGGACGTCGAACTCCTATTTATTCCCATTTTGCAATCATAAGAACTTAAAAGGACACACATTGAGATAGCTGGTTTAATAAAACGAACTTTCTGAATCTGTTTTAGACGTTATTGAAAGATAACAGCATGGACGTGAAGTTTCAGGTCAAAAGGTGAAAACCACGATAACACGTTCGAATTTGAGGAGTTTACTATTCGAGAGTTTCTCTTTTTCATTCTTTGTATTTGTCATCGACTCAGTCTCTTTAGTGGGGTCTACAATGAATTATGAATGGATCTTTCAGTTTTGCCGAATATAAATGTTTATATATAATAAAGCTAAAAGATATGCTTGCTTCAATATGCTTGTCAAAAAGCTAATATTTTAGAATTGTGTTTCAGCATCCCTTTCTAGATTTAAGGGAATTGAAATGTAACGCTTCAAATGGTGTCTGTGTCATTTTCTGTCTATCAGAAAAAACTGATATAATTTTTCAATTCGAATCAGACCTACAACGATTCAGTTTGTTGTTGAGTAACTACGCTTACCAGTGCTTTTTAGGCGTAAATGTCCACTGGATGATGTAATTATACTTCGATTAAAACTGGAAGTCCCTTGAAGGTCACGAGCTGACAGGACAGGGGGGGGGGGGGGCACTGTTTTCCAATCGGGGTTTCAAAACCAAAACTTGAATTCTTAACGAAACTCGCGATTGCATGACAGCGTCCCCCAATCGTTTCATCTTGTGACCTTGAAGGGGCTTACTGTATTGTTTAGAACCTTTATCTATACTTCGATTTTTCTATAGTGCCCGATGACATTAGTTCATTGTTTCGCCCCCTGCATTATAAAATGAATCTTTTTATCAGTGGTAAGCACATTTCTGAGGCCACGAGCCCTATTGAGAACAACGTTCGCGAATTAATTGAAAATATTTATTTTATAAGGCAGGAGATGTAACAATGACCTAATGTCATCGGTCACTATAGAAAAATAAAAGAATAGGGAACCAGTTTTTTTTTTTTCGTTTTGTTATTTTAGGTCGCGTCAACATCTAGGTCATTAGCAACTACAATTGCATTTAACGGGTAATGGTAACTGTGAAGATGACATGATACGATGATGATAGGGGGTGAAAGTATTATTCGCGCAAGTTTTTTTGATACACGAGCTCCCTAGTCCTCTCCTAACGCTGAATAGCACGGAACGTTGAGACTTCGGCACGGCACGGCATGTACCAATTTACAATGCTGGCAACAACCACTTCGTACTTTCAAAACAATCGTAGCATTTATCATGGCACGCTTTGGCGACTGAAGTTCATGCCCACAGTTGGTACGCCCTTTTAAGCCGTGGCGTAACCAGTGCCCCTCCTCCTCCCCCCCCATCCCCGTTGTGGGATATAAAGAAAACTTGCGCGTATAGAACGAACAAAAGTACAACCATGCCCGAGGCGGGACTCGAACCCGCAATGCTTCGGACCGAAATCGCTTCTGCATTGTTGCATTAACGATCTGGATCTTTAACCATTCGGGCCGTTCGAACCAGGGTTTTGCCGCGCGAAGCCCGAACGCTATGAGTCCGCCGATGGCTCTCCTTGGAGCGCGTGTGCCGAAGCAGCTTCGTCCTCTGTCTGTGGCGCGTGAGCGTGGCCGCCGTTAGTCTCCGCGCGCACCTGCCGCGCTGCGTGCGCACCTGGCCTTTCCTCGTGCGTGCGCGTGACCCCCGCGCGGGACTCATGCACGTCGGACGAGACCAACACCACAACCACAACCACTCCGCCCGCCGTGTAGGAGAGGCCACTCCGTTTGATGAGAAGTGCGAATGTCGCCGCCGTCGACGTACAAAGAGATGCAAATCACGTGGGTTTCCCTGTAAATGGACTGGTAAAAAATAGATGATACCCTTAAAAGAAACATGAAACATATCTTAAAAAAATGGAATGGAAGTTAGAAACATTATTTGACCAGCAAAATTGAAAAAAAAAAAATGCACTTTCGTAGTAGTTTCTTCAAAGCCTTATGCATCTTCGTTATGATGTGGAGTATTTCTTTCTTAATCATTGAAACCCGAAATTGTAATTTTTTGTCCTATTTTAATTAAGGGTTCGTCGCTTTTGTTGTTCACGAAGTCATACTTGTGTATATTTTGGTCTTTCATATTTTGCCCATTTTTACATATTTAGTTCGTATATTTGATTTCACGTATCTCAATTTAAAACCATTACTTTTTCATAGACATCATTCTGTTCGGAATGTTTGATAACAATTCTCAGAAGTACAGCCTGTCTTCGTGCTTATGACATCTCTACTTTTTATTTGATAAGAGCCGTTAACTCTTTGTTTGTGGAGTGGGTTCTTCAAGAAACGATTGGAAGACGATACACCCATCTGAATTGCAAAGGCAGAGCGAATTTTGAGAAGGGAAACATTCGCTGTAATGTCACTGACCTCGATTTATCGACCGTTTTGACGTGAATTACAAACATAAAGTGACTTGTATCATGGGACCCATACAGAGAAGAAAGTGAAAGAGGAAAAATGTACTGTCTTTTGCAGCTAATATTATTATATACAAATTAATTTGTATAATAAAATATAAGATAGTATTTTTCTCTAAATAGCTGTTTGTATACTTTTTTATTAATCCGATTTTTTTCAATACATTTACAATGCAGTAGGATACTGCCAAGAAAATATTTTGTTATATCGTTGTGGTCTTATTTTCAAGGGATACCAGGTGATAAACGCATGTTTATTTGCAACACATTAAGGGCGTAAACAACTGGGCCCCATTAATTGTATATCTTAGCATTCACTTCCATTCTTCACGTGATCGAGTTTTTTCGAAAATATTCCTATTTTAAGTAAACCGATTCAGATATACTTGTTTAGAAACAAAAACTGGGAAAATACCTTGACCCAGACGCTGTGATTCTTCTTCAAAAGTACTTCAATTCTTATCTGGTAGATGTCGACGAAACCAAATAATCACCGTCTTCGCTCGTATCTTTCTGTAAATTCTTTGTGAGAAGGACATTGCACTGCATTGCAGAAGGGAAGCCAATGGCGGTGTCTCTTGTGGAATGAAATTTATGGCAGGTAGGCTATAACGCACGGTTCCCAGACTGATAAAAATGGCAATACAGATACAAAGGCACTGATTTCGATAAGGCGAGTTTTAGAGCCCTTCATTAACAGGTTTATGAACTGATTGTGCTTTATTACGTTTGATTTTTAAAACCGTCTGCGCATTTACCATTAAATAATAAGCGATGAAACAGTCTGACTTTCACCGGAATGATATTTGTGATAGCGTAATGCCTCCATGTATGTATCCCCATCATGACTAGTCTTAAAATGTCAAAAACTGAAACGATGAAATAACTCCGTGCCATTGTTTCAGGTGCGTGGTTAGATACGTTAGTTTATCTAACTGGGTGCATAAAGTATTTTGTGAGCTGTAAGCAGTCATGTTTACCAGATAGTATAGCTGGAACAACTACTTTGTAACTCAATATTCGACGGAATCTGCAAAGTTTTCACTTATGACATATAAATCTGGAAATTTTGATGACTCTTTTGCCCCAGACAATACACATATTAATAATTAACTCAATCTATTTGGGCTAGTTTGAAAATAACAACCGGAACATGTTCCGGGCTAGCGTAGTTCAAGTTGTATTTGTGGCTTCCCCCCTATCTAACAAACGCTGGAAAAACCTTTGTTAATGATTTTTAAAACAACCCTTCTCTGCGTTTTTGCATTATTCATAGTCATACTTTGTAAGAAGAACGAAGAGGCACCGAAAAGAAAAGAAACGAAACAAATATTGTATTTCTCCACTTTACAGCTTTTTTTTAAGTTCGATTATCTCACCGTTGCTCTTGGGATATATGGTAGCTTTGACATACTCCTGTGCTGCGTGGGATACTTTCATCTAGCGGTCGGCACCCTCTTCAAAGAGCTCGTGCCTGACACGTCGGTTACGGGTATTGAACCTGTGCAGCAGACAAGATCGGTATGCACTTGACGAGGCCTTCACAAAAACACTGCTTTGCATTTCTTTTTCTCTGCCGCCCCGTGTGTCGTGACGTAGTTATTCCGACTCCTCTCCCGAACACACGCACTCGTACAAGCACACACATACACACACACACACACACGCACACACACACACTTTTACGTCCCCAGAGATATTCATGAGTCATTCAAAGTTGAAATCCTTTAGTCATGAGTTAGTTCTTTTGAAAGGAATAAAGTGTGGATACCTGTGTCGAGACCTCTGATAGACTAGCTTGGATTAACATAATGAAGCACTGATTTCAGATCCGTGTAATTTTAGATATTTATTTAAATTCTGCTTGCGTGATGCAACTATTTAACTTTTAAAAATATAGCTCTACAGTGGTTACAGAATTAAATTAGTGGGAAATGTATTGAATGGACAAAACATTATTGATGTACACATGTATATCAATAGTGTTGTTCTTATATTGTTATTAGCCTGAGGGTGGAATAAAAATATTCCGAAACGTCGACAAACTATGTTTTAAAGTCTTAATTCACTCCACGTAAATCCCGTGATTTACATATCTATTTCTATTTCATCAACGTGATCTACAATGGTTAATTAATTTGGACTGCATCAACCGGTCAGAAAAATCATTGACTCTATTTTCGTCAACATTTGTATAACTATATGTTGCAGAATAGATTAAACGTTGTGTGTAACTTTTTTCTGAGATACAATGTTGAAAAACCCAACTTCAACAACTGTTGGTGTATAAAATAGTGCCGCGATTGCTTCTCGCTAAAGCTATAACTGTAACTAATTTCCGATTTCGCGATTAGTCTTCTATGAGAAACTATTTTTCAACGTTGTATCGATAGAGAGTTACGAGGGTCTTGCCTGATCTTCTGTAATGACGAAAATGCCTTTTTATGCAAATACGAGGGGAATGAAATCATAAGTTAGGAAACAATTGGCTATTAAAGCAGTGTCAGAGAAACTAATAGTTTCGAATTGCAGGTTGGCGAAATACGGCCACGAGAGGAGAGAATTGCATAGAAGGTTATTATGTAATACTATCGTGTTTCCAACGGAGGAGCGCAATGCGTTTTAATCTGACATTTATGCGGCGGCCCGGCTTCCTTTACGGGCAGCGACGCTCAGACATTTCCACATCCATCACATTAGAGTACTGGGAGTGGACACAGCGTATCGGCGGCACTTGAGGCTTCCAGCGCCCGTCCACTACGCAATATGTTGTAAAACCGAGTCATTCACTCGTGGCTATCAGAAACATTTTCCTGCTATGGTTATTGCATTCACAACAATTAGAAATTACGACTTCCCGGCAAGTGTTATTAGTTCAGATTGGCTGAAAGCTATTAAAAATAAACCCTAAGACCAGTAACATTTTTTAGATCTGCAGTTATGTAAAGAGCAGCATTGTCGATGTCTTGACCTTTTTCATATAGCCTTCGTCTGCATTTTATTGTTAAAAAGGAATAAAGATGAGGAAGGCAGAAATGTTACTGCCGACAATGCAACTATAAAATAATTAACATTATCTGCATGCATTGTACGTACTTACTTACTGACGTACATGCATTTTTTTTTCCCTTTTTGCTGCGTCTATAGCAAAGAAGTGAATATTTTATAAGCCATGTAACTCTTTCACTGCATTGTCAAAGACTGGCCAGACGCTTTCGCGTCGAACATTGTATTGCTCCCGCTTTGTCTTGCAACCGGCTATTACTGCACCATAAGGAAGGCCACAGAATGCTGGTCGCAACATCGCGTCAGCTGCATTTTCCTGGATCCAGAGCCACTGGCCATCACAGAGCGTGGCGTTACAGCCAACTTTGGGTCAGCTGTAGATCCTTCGTTCTGTCGCTCGTCCATGCTTGCCGTGGCGACTCTTGTCCTCCTCTCGCCCTCCTCTCGCCCTCCTCTCGCCCTCCTCTCGCCCTCCTCTCGCCCTCCTCTCGCCCTCCTCTCGCCCTCCTCTCGCTCTCCTCTCGCCCTGCTCTCGCCGTGCTCTCGCCCTGCTCTCGCCCTGCTCTCGCCCTGCACTCGCCCTGCTCTCGCCCTGCTCTCGCCCTGCTCTCGCCCTGCTCTCGCCCTGCTCTCGCCCTGCTCTCGCCCTGCTCTCGCCCTGCTCTCGCCCTGCTCTCGCCCTGCTCTCGCCCTGCTCTCGCCCTGCTCTCGCCCTGCTCTCGCCCTGCTCTCGCCCTGCTCTCGCCCTGCTCTCGCCCTGCTCTCGCCCTGCTCTCGCCCTGCTCTCGCCTTCCTCTCGCCCTCCTCTCGCCCTCCTCTCGCCCTCTTCTCGCCCTCTTCTCGCCCTCTTCTCGCCCTCCTCTCGCCCTCTTCTCGCCCTCTTCTCGCCCTCTTCTCGCCCTCTTCTCGCCCTCCTCTCGCCCTCTTCTTGCCCTCCTCTCGCCCTCCTCTCGCCCTCCTCTCGCCCTCCTCTCGCCCTCCTCTCGCCCTCCTCTCGCCCTTCTCTCGTCATCCTCTCGCCCGCAATCAATGAATTATGCATACATTTTTAGCTGAGTTGTGATCATAAAGTTTAGGTCATAAAATTAATGTGCGTAAATATATAGAACTTTACACACAATAACAAAAAATAGTCAAGTAGATTGAGCTATTTTTTACTTGCATTTTCCCATTTTTATTGTAATATTAGACTTGTCAATGCCAGAACATAAATCAACTGTTCAGTATTTCACATTTTTAAAATAGACTAGTGTATTGATTTCGATTTCAAATTAAAAAAGAAGAAGAAAAAACTCATTGAATATTAGACCTACATAAAATAGATTGAACTACAAATGTTCTATTACAATGGTTTCAACACTTCTTTGTGTTCTCATTTCTAAGTCAGCGTATTTTTTACCATCCTATCTCACCCCAAGGATAATGGCTTGGTAAAATACAGATTGCAAATTGCGGGGTGTTGTGATTTGCTCCGGTCTGCAGGCCCAGGTGTCGGACTTACTTAGTGGTGGATGTACTGTCGAGGTGGTGATTGGGCTGTCTGACGTAGGGTTTTCTATATACGCGCAGCATTACATGTTTACGAGTTGGATGACGCTATATCAAAGTACAAGTTACATTCGTATGACCAGTGTGTAGAAGACAGATGCATGTTGTTTTGTACGTGCTGCTGAATCGTGCTTATCGTGACTATTCCATGTTTTATGGTCTTGTACAGAAAAATATCTTCCAATCTGTAGTCTTTTTTTTCCCACTTCATGTCCAATTTATTAATATAAACGTTCGCCTCTCTCTTTCTTGTCTTGTACCACATAAACCTTCTCTCTCTCTCGCAATTTCTCTCACATTTAATACCGCTGCATCATCCAGCCGTTAGTCACTCATCGTACGCCTCAGTGTCAACCATCGCCTTCGTGACGTCCATTTGTGTATACGGCTGTGTTAGTGTTATTAGTACCCTGATGTCATTGCAGTCCCTGTGACCGGGAAGTCCTAGGTTCGAGTCCTGGCGGTGGCAGAATTTTCGACGGGTGGGTCGGACTCAGTCGCTGTCTGCAGCCCCGCTGATATAGCGGTCGGCTGCTCTGATCGGTAATTTTCACGGTTTCTCCAATCACCACCAGGCGAATGCCGGATCAGTACCCTAACAAACGGGCCACAGACCACGCGCGATCTTTCCTACCTCTTCCTTGTCCTAACCTCACCCCTCACACAGTTACACTAACATGCACTACACTACCACACATGCCGAGGGACCTTGTCATGGATGGTGCGATGCCCCGTTGGTGGGAGATACCTGGTTAAGAAATCCCCGTTAGCCGACGGTAGGTCGAGGTCCGATCGTGCCCTACTGCGGGGAAGACCACCGCCATCCAAGAGGAGAAGTGCACTACACTTACGGAACCAATGACGCTAGTAGTTAGCGCGCCCAGAATTACTAGCAATCAATCAATCATTAGTACCGTAATATTCTGGATCAGCCACGGGAAACTCTTTTTTCCCTCCTTATTTTAATTAATCCCATCATCGCCTTCCCTTTCGTAATCTACATTCCTCCAGCTGTACTTCTCCGCTGGAACATTTTCTCCGTTGCGTTTCGACGGCACCACCCGTTCTCTGTCGTTTCATCGTTATTGCCGCCGCGGCGCCACCGCCACCGCCACCGCCACCGCCGCCGCCCCCTCCGGCCGTTGGAGGCGCGCGGCCTCGGAATACGGAATCGCGTCGCTGCCGCAGGACGCCGCCGGGGCAGGCCGCGCGTCGGCCGCGCCTCGTTTGACAGCGGCGCCAGATGGCGCCAGCGCGGCCTTCGCGGCGCCCCGCCCCCTCGCCACTCCCTTTCCACGCACTCCGCGTCCCACCCACTGCGCTCCGCCGATTCTTCTCGCTGTACACATCCCCACACATTCCCACACACCCCACCCAGCCCCACCCAGCCCTGTCCAGCCCCACCAAGCCCTGTCCAGCCCCGGCCCGCCCAGCCCCGCCCAGCCCCGCCCATCCCCTCCCAGCCCCTCCCAGCCCCGCCCATCCCCTCCTTTCCCTCCCAGCCCCGCCCAGCCCCTCCCAGCCCCGCCCATCCCCTCCTTTCCCTCCCAGCCCCGCCCAGCCCCGCCCAGCCCCTCCCAGTCCCGCCCAGCCCCGTCCAGCCCCTCCCATCCCTCCCATCCCCGCCCAGCCCCGCCCATCCCCTCCCAGTCCACCCTAGTCCCGCCCAGCCCCCACCCAGTCCCCACCCAGCCCCCACCCAGCCTCTCACAGCCCCTACGCAGCCCCCACCCAGCTCCACCCAGCCCTGTCCAGCCCCGGCCAGCCCCGGCCCGCCCATCCCCGCCCATCCCCTCCCAGCCCCCCCAGCCCCGCCCCGCCCACCCTCTCCCAGCCCCCCAGCCCCGCCCCGCCCACCCCCTCCCAGCCCCGCCCATCCCCTCCCAGCCCCCCAGCCCCGCCCATCCCCTCCCAGCCCCCCCAGCCCCGCCCATCCCCTCCTTTCCCTCCCAGCCCCGCCCATCCCCTCCCAGTCCACCCCAGTCCCGCCCAGCCCCCACCCAGCCCCCACCCAGCCTCTCGCAGCCCCCACACAGCCCCTTCGCAGCCCCCAGCCTCCCAGCAGCCTCCCGCAGCCTCCCAGCCCCCAAGCCCCGCACAGCTCCTCCGAACCCCGCTCAGCCCTTCCCCCCCCCGCCCCACTCCGCCCCGCCCAGTCCAGCCCAGCTCAGCCTTGCCCCGCTCAGCCCTGCGCAGTCGTGCACAGGCCCGCCGAGTCCCGACCCTCCCCGTTATCCCGCTCCGCCGTACTCCCCTCTTCCTACTCCTCTGTCGCACGTTACGTCTGAACCCGGCGTCGGTGCTGCCAACCGTGAACGCACGTCCCGTTTTCCTCGTTATTGAGAGCTTGGTAAAACTAACAGAAGCTAACATGTGCCAAAAATAGGTGACGGAGTGATGACGATCGAAGACGTATTTCTTCCGCTGACCCAGCCATCTGAAAAAGTTGGGTTTATTTTATAAGTCGTGTTTAATATCTCCATTATTCGATCACCTCTCATCGTTTAACATGGTTATTTACAAATACCTTTCTCTAGTGCTCACGTCCTCGCCGAGTGTTGTATGCGATTACTAATGGATGTGTGAGCTTTGTGACTTTTTACGTGTTTTTTTTAGTTTTATTTATGCAAGGTAATAGCAAGGCGAATGTATCAACACCTGCTGGGAGTTCATGAAAATGGTATGATAGTGACCCAAAACCTGAGTTACGATATTGTTTTCATTCGTTGAAATATTGGGTCAACTAGTTTGTAAATCGACTTCACGATACCCGTCAACAATTCGTCTCACCTGGAGATTTGTATTTTAGTTGTAAGTATTGGGTATTCATTTCAACATTTTCGTGATATCGCAAACTGAATTAATATGACGTTTTTATCGCCATCGTTTGCTGGTATCCCTTCACGCCATCTCTTTATCGCTCTCCTTTTCTTTTGTTCTCTCAACACGCGAAGTTTGACTTTAAGGTAAGGACGACAATCTCGTTACATTTTCCGAAAGCACGTTGTACCCCAGCAATGCGGCGAAATTACTCGTAAATGTCGTTCAAGAAATTCTATAGCCGCAATGCCATAATTCTAATCCAGGCGTATATATTTTGCGTTGCACCCCGCGCGAAAAGGTGGACGTGTGCGGTCCAGCAAGATTTAGGGGGTTCGTGACCTGACTTCGCGCCGTGTTTGCACCCTGCCCCCCCCCCCAACACCACCCCACATGTCGCCACTCGCGCGGACGTGCCCCGCGCTTCCACTCCCCGCCGCCCGAGCGCGCCCCTGTCGCGGGGGCGGGGCGCCGCGCCACGTACCATTCGAGCCCTTGCCCCCGGCAACTGGTGCGCTGGTGCTGCTCCCACCGGGCCCTCCCCCGCCCTCGCCCGCTTCACAGTGGTTTGAAGGGGCAGGGAAGATTGAGTTTTCCTACAATTTCCAGAAGCCGAACCTTCCAGAAGTAAAAGAAAAGTTGGAATTCAAAATTAACAATTCCACCACTAAATCGATCAGATATTCTCGTGATTCGTGATTCTTGACCTGTTGAAATTAATGTTAAACTAGCTCTTGGATGTGAATGTTAGCAGTGTGAAGTTCAGTTCCTTCTTATGACATACACTCAAGAATACTGACATGTTTGCACGAGCTCTCTCGACACATGTCAGGCACGACAAGCAAGAAAGGTGTTGTACTGTGATTGTGATTCTCCGATCACTCAGGATGCAACCTCCGTTCCAACCACATCGACATATCCATCGAGTCATGTATTTCCCCTTAAATCAACCTACTCTATTTATTTATTTATTAAGTATTTTCCCCCGTGTTCAGTACCTACATTAATCTAAGATTGCGAACGGTAGGGTGATAAAGGGCTGTGGCGGTAGGGCGATGGGGATAAATGAGAATATACACGTAGGCTTCCGCGGCTCGAGTTCATGACTTCTAGGCTGTCCGGGTGACGCCGCGTCGTTGGCAGAGAGACCGACGTTTCGCCTGTAATATCGCAGGCTTCTTCTTAGGTCACTACCGTGAAGAAGCCTGCGATATGAGAGGCGAAACGTTGGCCTCTGTGCCAACAACGCGGCGTCACCCGGACAGCCTAGAAGTCATAAATGAGAGTAACATGAACAACTGATGAAACATGACACGATCTGTTTCGTCCACCTTAAATTCTTGCGAATTGACCCGATATTTTCCCACAGCCGGAAAGCAACGTCGCGCGCCTTTGCGTTCTACGGATGTGAAGAAAACCTGACCAACCGAGTTCCTGGCGGCAAATGGAACCATTGTCCTCCCGTGCGTCCTCGCGCCCATTTGAGGGCGGGGCGCGCCCGCCGCCCGCCCCCGGCGCAGCGCGCGTCAGCAGCCGCCGCGTGGGCGCGCGCGCCGCGACCCTCTCTGCATGTGAAAATAGCCGTCGCTCCGCTAAAAGCCAGGCGCGCGCGGCGTGGCACGTCGCGACGCCACGGGGCAGGGAGGGGCGGGGATGGGCGGGGCGAGTCGAAGAGAGACGGGGCAGAGCGGGGCGGAGCTGGGCGGGGAAGAGTGGGGCGAGGCGGGGCGGAGCGGGGCGGGACGGGACAGGGCAGGACGGGCGGAGCTGGGCGGGGCAGAGTGGGGCGAGGCGGGGCGGAGCAGGGCGGGACGGGACGGGACAGGGCGGGACGGGGCGGCGCGGGGATGGGCGGGTCGAGTCGGGGCGGGACGGACGAGGCAGGGCGGGACGGGGCGGCGCGAGGATGGGCGGGGCGAGTCGGAGCGAGACGAGACGGGAGGGGGCGAGACGGGACGGGACAGGGCGGGACGGGGCGGCGCGAGGATGGGCGGGGCGAGTCGGAGCGAGATGAGACGGGAGGGGCGAGACGGGACGGGACAGGGCGGGACAGGGCGGCGCGGGGACGGGCGGGGCGAGTCGGAGAGGGACGGGGCGGCGCGGGGATGGGCGGGGCGAGTCGGGACGGGACGGGGCGGGACGGAGCGGCGCGAGTCGGAGAGAGAAGTGCGTGACGGGTCAGGGCGGGACGAGGCGGCGCGGGGACAGGCGGGGCGAGTCGGAGCGTGACGGGACGGGGCGGGGTGTGGCGGCCGACGCCAAAATCGTAAGGGGAGGGACGCGGGAAATAACGCACTTTGCGTTGCAGCTGTGACTGTTGCGTCGCGGGCACACCCGTGTGCAGGTTGGCGAAATTTTCCCCAGACCGAAAAGAACTCGCCTGGATTTTCAGAGTGCCAGGAAAGTCTCCTTGCAGTGGCACCTTGCTGGTGAGAGTGCTAGCAACAGAAAGTATGTTGGCATCACGAGCTGTAGGTCGTAACAAAAGAAAACGTACGTTGCATATTCAGCGCAGTCACAACGGCTGCTGGATCTGTTTCCTTCACTTGTTTCTCAGTGATTAGGTTGCTACCAACACAAATGCAATTTTTCATAGGAAGCCCTGATACGAGAGTCGTTCCTGGCACACTGTATTTATATAGAGTATATATTTAGTTTTATTCTCAGTTAAATCTTCATTTTATATTAAAAAACATGGCCAGGGTCAAATTAAATTTTGTTACGTACGAATTTAATATTAGAGGTCATCAAAACAGCTTTGAAACTTAATGTTCTTTTGTCGATGTGTTATTAACATCAATGTTTTATTTTTGAACATCAATGCGTAGTAGCGGCAAAGGTGTCTCAGGGAATCAACTGATGTCACTGCAATGCCTGTGATTGGGAAGTTGTAAGTTTCGAGTCCCGGCGGTCGCAGGATATTCTATACTCGCTAGATAGCTGGATCGATTTCAGCCTGTCTGGAGGAGAATTGTAACGGCCGGCTGCTCTGATCTGAAGTTTTCCGTCGTTTTCTGGATCATTGCCAGCTGAATGTCCGAGTAGTACCCTAACAAACCAATGAGCTCTCCGAGGACAAAGTTTAATCCAAAAATTTGCAGCCATTTTTGAGACAATTTTGATCATGGTTTTGTGGCTGCGTCTGAAATTAAAATATTCGTTTCAAACTTGCAGGGCCAGGTAAAGTTCGATCTTCGAATATCAATTTTGAAAAAAATCGTCTGAAAGTTTGGACAAAATTGACGGACGGACAGACAAACATTTTGCCGTCAATCGATTTTTCTGCATCAAGGAGTACCAAAAAGTGGATTCCGAATACATAATGTGCTGAAGGAAATAATTTGTTACGTATAGCAAAAATATTTATCCAGTTTTTCGTTACCAGAGCCTAGCAATGAGTTTTTTTTATCAGTTACTGCGTTGATATGACGCTCTGAGTAACTGCGCACACTGTTTAGCTCAGACTTTAAGAGACAGGATGAGGAGTGGCTGTGCTTTCAACACGATACGAGTGGAAGAAGAAGGCGAAAAGTGCGGCTTCCGAAGTGGGAGTCTTTACACACAGGCGCCAAGAAAGTGTTGCTTACTTATTCACGGGCTGAGTAAGGTCACAGGGCGACGACCGAAACATCGGTAACCCTGCCCTGAGGACCAGCACCACCACATGTATCTTGTATGTATGTATGTATGTATGTATGTATGTATGTATGTATGTACTTTAGCCTAACAGCTCTTTAGGAGATAAGGCCTACCATCAGAGTCCCAGCCTTGCGGCAATGGGTTAAGGCGTACGTGTGGTTAGAACATAGCCATTCCTACGCTGTATTTATGGTTTTCTCAACCTGAGAAGTGAGCTTCCTCGTCGTCACACAGCAACATATGCAAGGAAAGTGCACATTATATTCTTGGCTCGACCGGGAATCGAACCTGTGGGAAGAGAGCACGCTAACCAACGAGCCACCGAGGGGCAGCGCCACCACGTAGTCCGGGAAATAACCCGCGTGTGCTGTAGGTTGTTGGAGGCGTGACGTCGCATCCTGGAAGTGCGGTTCTTCGCAGCGTGGCAAAGAGGCCGGAGGGCGGGAGCTGGGCGGGAGCTGGGCGGGGGCAAGGCAGGGCAAAGCGAGGCGAGGCGAAGTAGGGTGGGTTGGGTTGATTGATTGGGTTGATTGGTGATCCCATGCGCGTTATTTCCTAAGGATCTTAGTCCCGTAAGTGTAGTGTATTTTTTAATCGCTGGAGATGGTGATTTTTCGCCGCTGGATGGCGAGATACAGCGCTGACCTGTATCATTTGGCTGTGCAGGGTTTACCCAAACGGGTAGCTCCCACTAGCGGGGATTCGTCCCAGCCGGAACAAACTCTAAGCTCTCGGCATGTGTGGTAGTGTAATGCGAGTACGTGTGAAAGCTAGAATTTTTGTACTAACAGCTAGCTATTCAGCTAGTGACCAGAATCCTTCCACCATCGGGTACTCTAACCTGGGTCCTTCCGGACAGAGGCCCTGCTGTGCCATCAGTTGACGTCGGGCGGGGAGGTGAAGCTCGTGTCGGCTCGTGGCGAGGCCAACCGGTGAGAAGGGCTCATGGCTACACGAGGCGGGGAGGCGGGCTTGTTGAGAAAAGGCCGGGCGGGGGCGGAGTGGCTCGAGACGGCGCCAGTCTGCGTGTGGCGCCGCGCGGCGCGGGCGCGGGCGAGGGCGGGGGCGGGTGCGCGGTGACGGCGCCGGATGTTACGGCGCGCGTCGCCATCTGCATGTCGGTCACGGAGCACCCGCCTCCGCCTGCGCCTGCGCCTTCCGCCCCGCCGCACCTCCCCTCGCGCTTCCCGATCGAGGGCCCCTCGCCTGCCCCTCACCTGCGCGGAACTCTCTTGCGTATCCTGGGCGCAGGTCACTTTGCTCCTCTTCGTTTTCTTCTGCTTTAGGGTCAGTTACTCTCTTCATTCTCTTTCTTTTCCTTTCGGTTTCTCATCTCTCTCCATGTCTCCCTCCATGTCTCCCTCCATGTCTCCCTCCATGTCTCCCTCCATGTCTCCCTCCATGTCTCCCTCCATGTCTCCCTCCATGTCTCCCTCCATGTCTCCCTCCATGTCTCCCTCCATGTCTCCCTCCATGTCTCCCTCCATCTCTCCCTCCATCTCTCCCTCCATCTCTCCCTCCATCTCACCCTCCATCTTTCCCTCCATCTCACCCTCCATCTGTCCCTCCATCTCTCCCTCCATCTCTCCCTCCATCTCTCCCTCCATCTCTCCCTCCATCTCTCCCTCCATCTCTCCCTCCATCTCTCCCTCCATCTCTCCCTCCATGTCTCCCTCCATCTCACCCTCCATCTCTCCCTCCATCTCTCCCTCCACCTCTCCCTCCATCTCTCCCTCCACCTCTCCCTCCATCTCTCCCTCCACCTCTCCCTCCACCTCTCCCGCCATCTCTCCCGCCATCTCTCCCGCCATCTCTCCCGCCATCTCTCCCGCCATCTCTCCCGCCATCTCTCCCGCCATCTCTCCCGCCATCTCTCCCTCCATCTCTCCCTCCATCTCTCCCTCCATCTCTCCCTCCATCTCTCCCTCCATCTCTCCCTCCATCTCTCCCTCCATCTCTCCCTCCATCTCTCTCGCCATCACTCTCGCCATCACTCTCGCCATCTCTCCCGCCATCTCTCTCGCCCTCTCTCTCCCCTTTTTCCCCTTTCTTCTCTCTCATCCTCACCTCTCCTCACCCACAATGGCTACTTCTCGTCATGCCTGAAACATTGTTCTGGTTGCTATTTTTGTATCATCGCATGGAAGTGTTTGAAGTTATTCTGAAGTAAAGCCGCTGTTAAAACGTTTATTCTTGTTTATCATGATTTATCAACGGTCTTCTAGTGCACTGCATATTACAGCAGAATCTACGTCGTCAAAGACCGCAAATAAATCTCGTATTTAATAAGTGTGAATGTATATTTTCTCGGATGTCTCGTGTCTTTGGCGTTGCTTCGTAGCCTATAATATAAACTTCGTTCGTGCTTGCCACTGTCATTGAACGAGGGCCGTTAGATTTATGGGAATGTTGGTACACGTAGATGTGGTGTTAATCGAAAGTTTCCATGACAGGTAAGAGGTTTGTTCGTAACCTCTATCGCGATCTATTTACGAATAATGTGACCGTTCGCTCTCGTATTTTGCTCGTAATGGGCTTCTAACATGCAAAACCATCGGGGCCTTCTGAAACACTCCGTGGCCCGTCCCTGGTCGACTTGAATATGCAGCTGTGATAGGCGGCATGAGAGTGTGATGCGATCGGGCTGTGTCCCAGCGAAGCTACAGCAGTGGAATGCCTGTCACGACACCCGCCGAGCAGGCAACATGTAGGCCTACTGCGTTGTTGCTATCGTTTGTCATGTGTCCTTGATCCTGGCAGTCGGAGAGGGTAAAAGTCATGTTTTCCAGCCCGTTGCTGCCGTATTAATTGCTCAACAATAAATTAAAAGAAATGAAATGAAAAATTCCTCGGATCTTTACCCAGAAAATATGTTTATGTAGGTCAGCATACAAGTTGAAAATGTTACATTCCAATAGTTTTCAATGAGTGTGCTTATATGACATGACAATATAATTTTAGATTTAATTAAAGTAAAATGAAAATCATTTCAGAACATGTTATAAATAAAATAACCTTGCTTATTTGACTTGTCGCTTTCAATCCATTATTTTGTTTTAGTCGTAGATTAGCTGTAACTCCTTATAAATGTGTTTCGTACTGTGAATTTATTGGTTTATTATTTGTTTAGAAAATCATTATCTCAGTCATTATGCCAAGAATCCTTTTTGTTCTTCTCTCCATCAATTCCCTTCGAAAACATTATTCCGTTTCCGTCTTTTCGTTGTTTCTCCAATTATAACTACATTCCTTCTCTTTCGTGTACTGTGAATAATATCTTGCCCCCCCCCCCGTCTACAACGTCCACGGTCCTGTTTCGTAAATCAATTCTCAGCTCCTGACTTCTCGACAGACTCAACGGCTGCCTCCTCCACCACTTGATCTTCTCAACTGCCTACCGTCGCCACCTCCGCTTCAACTAGTCACCTTCAATGCCACCCTCACCGTCACCCCAACCTTCAATATCACAGTAAGCACACCCATCAGCACCACAGTCACCCTATCCATCACTATCAGTCACCCTCACCATCACTTACCATCATCCTCACTAGCTAGCCAACTATACAACTTGGTCAAATTCAACCGCTGTCTGGAGAAGAATTCTAGTGACCGGCTGCTTTGATCGGTAGTTTTCCAATCAACACCAGTCGAATGTCGAAGTAGCACGGACAAACGGACCACGGACCGCTCGCGATCCTTCCTTCCTCTGCCTTGTCTTATCCTTCACACACCTACACTCGCTGGCACTACACTATCCCATTTGTCGGAAGACCAATCGGGAGATGAGAGCTTGCGGCGGTGCCCTCCTGGTGGAAGATACTTGGTTGGGTTAAACCCCGCTATCCGACGGTACGTCGTCGCCGGATCTCGCCAGCAGAATCACCGCCATCTTCCGCGATAACATGCTACACACTTACGGGACTAATGAGCTTAGCCGTTGACGCGTCCAGCAGCACTATCAGTAAAAAAAAGCTTACTTACCGTTATCCTAACCCGCAGCCTCACCCATGAATGCCACCTCTGACGCCCAACCTCCACTGTCAGGTGGGTCTCTCGACCTCCGCCGCCGTCGCAGTCTCCGTCGCCGTCTCCGTCTCGGTGCGACTCTCAGCCTCCGCCGCCGCCAACGCTGCCTACGCCATCACCGCCTCCACCTCCGCCGCCGTCGCCGCCACCGCTGCAGCTGCAGCCGCCTCCGCCTCCACCACCGCCTCCACCTCCTCCTCCGCCTCATTATCTGCCTCCACTTACGCCTCCTCCTCTACCTTCACCTCCGCCTCCAGCCCCGCCCCCACCCCCGCCCCCACCCCCGCCTCCACCCCCGCCTCCTCCTCCACCGCCACCGCCTTCTCCTCCGCATCCTCCTCCGCCTTCTCCTCTACCTCCTCCTCCGCCTCCTCCTCCTCCTCCTCGGCCTCCTCCTACTCCGCCTCCTCCTCCTCCTCCTCGGCCTCCTCCTACTCCGCCTCCTCCTACTCCACCTCCTCCTACTCCTCCATCTCCTCCACCACCCCCTTTGCGTCCTCCTGCGATTAAACCTCCGCCACCGTCGCCACCACCGCCTTCACCACCGCTGCAGCCGCCTCCGCCTCCACCGCCGCCGCCTCCTCCTCCGCGACCTCCTTCGCCTCCTCCTCCTCCTCTGCCTCCTCCTGCTCCTAAACCTCCGCCACCGTCGCCACCACCTCCGCCATCACCACCGCTGCAGCCGCCTCCGCCACCACCGCCGCCGCCTCCTCCTCCACCGCCGCCGCCTCCTCCTCCGCGATCTCCTTCGCCTCCTCCTCCTCCTCTTCTGCCTCCTCCTGCTCCTAAACCTCGGCCACCGTCGCCACCGCCTCCGCCTTCACCACCGCTGCAACCGCCTCCGCCTCCACCGCCGCCGCCTCCTCCTCCGCGACCTCCTTCGCCTCCTCCTCCTCCTCTGCCTCCTCCTGCTCCTAAACCTCCGCCACCGTCGCCTCCACCGCTGCAGCCGCCTCCTCCTCCACTTCCTTCTCCCCCGCCTCCACCTAGCCGCCGCCTTCGCCGCCGCGCGGGCTCGTGCCAGCGCTGTCGCGACCCGTGTGTCGCCGCGTAACCTCCCCAATTTACGGCCGTGCTTCTGGCGGCGGCGCCATAAAAAATTCTATTTGTGTGCGCCTGCCGCCCACTGTTCCGTTTCCGCTGTAATTCAGTTAGCCCGCGGCTGCGAGGGCCGTCCGTCACCCGGGGCCCGTGGCGCCTCCCGCGACTTCCTCTGCGTTGCCCCCCCTCCCCCTCCTCCCCCTTCCCGCCACCCCCGCCGTGAGGCTGCTCTTCGATACCCTGGCGTTTGTGGCGCCATCAATCAGGATTATGCTCTTAAAAATAGTTGTAAAGTCCCTGACTGTAGCGAATGGAAATGTGTAGTGGTTGGTGGAATGACCATATAGTGTCACACATTTCAGACTTTGACGGTGTTTAACATGTGCTGAAGGTTTGTTTTGTAAATATAACGTGCATATGTGTGATCTGATTACTTTGATGATTTGTTAGACATTAAGAGGTTTGAGGATATTTTCTCTTCTCTGTAGACTCGCTACGAGATTAAATAATACTGACTGCGTTATTCGGAACTATGATTTTATCTTATAATGATAGCACTTTTAATAAACAGTAACTTTTCTCTAAAAGTATAACTCTAAAAGTATCGACCCTGACACGCTATTAACGGCCAGTAGTTTGTATAAAAATCAATATGGTTCTAGATAAACTTGGTATGTATCCTGATTGCCATAAAAACCCTGTTTGCGATACGTATAGTCTACAGAAACGATAGTGATTAAATGACTGAATGATTAAATTATCATTGAATTTGTTACTTCGTAGTCTCCGTCTGCCAGTGCATAATACGCTGAGAATGAAGCCCGTAGCATAGTTAAATTGCGTCGCTAACAACTCTTCAAGAGAATCATTAAAGCGAGTATTTTTTTGCGTGTCAGGTTGTTTAACACCCCACCCATTCATTCTGTCATTCTGTAGTCTCTAACTAAATCTCAAGTACGTACAGTAGTGTCGCGGTAATCCGAGCCTCGCAAATCCGAGATGAAAAAAAATCCTGATGTGCGCCAAGTTATGTAAACCAACAAACGAACAGCATTAACCTAGAACTGAATCTTGACAGGTTGGCAACTCTGCGTTGAAGATCACATGTGCGGCGGTCGGTGTCAGCGTCAGTCTATGTGCTGTATTGATGTGACCGATTCGCGCTCTTTTGTTTGATGAAGTCGTAGGCTTCCGCGGCCAGAGTCATGTGCATGATCTTGGGTGTGCGGTTGACGCGACCACCCCAAGATATCGAGGAAAACCACGAAAAGATTGTCGAATCGCCGGCAACACAGCCGTGGACACGGCGTGACCCGGACAGACAAGATCATGCACTCTTTTGTTTTGTTTATTTTACTGACTTTACTGTTCATTTGAATGTACGTTTATGTATTATCTGTAACTTTGTATTTGCACATTAAATTCGACTTCCTTCTTCATCGTAGTCGAAAATTACGTTTTATATTTTATTTTTATTTTCGCGATTGTTATCAATGTTTTATGTTATCCGAAGTACCATCAGCCTCAATTACTTCGAATCATCGCATCAACTGTATTCATGATCATCTTTTTGATGACCGTGTTGACCTTAATTTTCAGTTGATGCAACTTTCCCTGTCCATGCACGGCAATTACCACCCAGCGCCGATGCCTCCGCCGAGTGACACGCCGCGGCGTTGGTGGGCGTGGCGGGGACGGTGGAGGGGCTGGCGGAGGGCGATGTCCCGTGCGGGGGCGCAAGCGTTGCGTTCTGCCCGGCGGAGGACGGGAAAGCAGCATTTCGCTCGTTAGTGGACAAGTTCCTTCTTCAGCGCCCGCCAGC
>JAZDUA010000695.1:602500-688087 GCA_038098605.1 Gryllus longicercus
CGTCCGCCTCCGGCTGCCCGCAACAAGCCACCTAAACCTGCCCCCACCCGCCTCTAGTCACTCGCTAATCGCCACCCTCCTCACGCGTACCCGTCCTCCGCCTCCCGCGAAACGACACCCATCACTGCCGCTACTCGCCCTTCCACTGGCAGTCCTTCACTCGCTCTCCTGCACTCGCTCTCCTGCACTCGCTCTCCTGCACTCGCTTTCCTGCACTCGCTCTCCTCCACTCGCTCTCCTCCACTCGCTCTCCTCCACTCGCTCTCCTCCACTCGCTCTCCTCCACTCGCTCTCCTCCACTCGCTCTCCTCCACTCGCTCTCCTCCACTCGCTCTCCTCCACTCGCTCTCCTCCACTCGCTCTCCTCCACTCGCTCTCCTCCACTCGCTCTCCTCCACTCGCTCTCCTCCACTCGCTCTCCTCCACCTACCACCCTCGCCGCCGCGCCGGCCCCGGTGATCGAGAGTCGGTCAGCGCGGGGCCGCGATCGAGCCCCGGGACCGGTCCCGCTCGCTTTCACTGGAACGCTCCTCGGCGCGCGTCGTGTTTCCTCGCACTCGAAAAAAAAACCGCGGCCGCCCTCGGCGCCGGGCGCGCGGGGCGAAGGCCTGGGCGCGGGCGATGAGCGTGAGAGCCGGGCGGAGCGTATGCACGCGCGGTGGGAAAGTACGACGCCGCGCCGGCTGTGCTGCACGGGTGAGGCGCCGGCAGCGCTCGCCGCCCGCCCGCCCGCCAGCACCGCCCGCCCGCCCGCCAGCACCGCCCGCCCGCCCGCCCGCCCGCCAGCACCGCCCGCCCGCCCGCCCGCCCGCCAGCACCGCCCGCCCGCCCGCCCGCCAGCACCGCCCGCCCGCCCGCCAGCACCGCCCGCTCGCCAGCACCGCTCGCTCGCCATCACCGCCCGCTCGCCAGCACCGCCCGCTCGTCTGCACCGTCCGCTCGCCTGCACCGTCCGCTCGCCAGCACTGCCCGCTCGCCAGCACCGCCCGCTCGCCAGCACCGCCCGCTCGCCAGCACCGCCCGCTCGTCTGCACCGTCCGCTCGCCTGCACCGTCCGCTCGCCTGCACCGTCCGCTCGCCAGCACCGCCCGCTCGCCAGCACCGCCCGCTCGCCCGCTCGCCCGCTCGCCCGCCGGGATATTACAACCCTCTTTTATGTCCTGATGGTTCTACGAGAAGTAGATGAAATTGTGCAAGATGTGCTATCGATTTGCGGATGCTGCTGGTGCTAGTAGGTTGTATTGCAAACGGGTGCCGGTATGTGCCTCGGTGAGAAGTTTTTTTATCACGAGGAAATAATAGAACGATCGCAATGAATCATTTGCAATCTCGGGATGAGCGGCTGCATTTAGGTGTTTTTTACTACCGTAGTTACATTTCCTGCAAACAATTATATGCAACTCGTGTAAAACACTTTTGATATATTGAACCCGATATTATTTATTATAATTCTGAATGCGAAAATGTTTTGGTTGCTTCATAAGTCCGATTAGATATTACTGATTTGTAGTTTTTCACAATCCATTCTCCTTTGTTTATAAGTAAATTGTGCATTGATGTTAATTTGGGATGTAACCTTGCGTTCTTCTGTTGCAGGTTGGTATTATTCTGCTCAGTTCACACCCACGTTGTTTTTGCTGTGCGGTGAGTCTTCATGTTTTTATAATTAAAAAAAGAAGTTTTATTAAAATGTTATTGAACACGTTTTCAACATGTACCATAAACAATAGCCTATTTCAAAAAATTATATTATATTTCATTAATAGTTTTAAAAAAATATTATATTCCGTTAGTGAGAAATTCTTTTTGTTTTAAATATTATCTCTTTACACCAACCTAATTGCTTTTACTTACCTTTTATGTAAATAATTGCTTTTGCTGATTATCCTTATTTTGTGAAGTTATTCTCAAAATTAATTTCGTCTCTAAAGTTTGAGAGAATTTTTCGACGCCAGAAATGCACGGAATGCAAAATGGATTGTATTTGATAAAACAAAGTGACAACTCCGCATTGAGTTTGTTTCAATGTATGTATTTGCATTACAAACATTAAATTACGTGCAAACTACTCGTAGGAAAGGGCTTTGCAGAACACACATTGTGTATATATTTTCGTGACAGTTTTTCATGTTTCAACTTTTTCAGAGAATTACATGTAACGGAATCCTTTCGTGTAATTGGCTTAAAATATATTGTGTATTTTTGTTTTCTCTGTACAAACACAAAATATTACGTGTCTATTTGTAGTGACAGTGGACAGTGATCACTTTGGTTTACGTATCCTCTGTTGTTATGGTAACATACTTTGTCGTTTTTTTGTTTTTTTTTACTATTTCTCCTTGTACTTTAATATTGGAAAAATATTGCAATTAACTCAACAAAACGATCTCAATTTTTCGTCATAAAATTCGTGTTTGCAGTACTTTTAAACTTGAGGTCTGCACATTCGTCAAGATTAAGGTTTATTAGCGATGTTCCAAACAGAGTTAAGATTAAGGCACTGGTGTAGAGTAGATTCAAACAATAGTACCTTAAAGTGGGGATAAATGGATGGATAGACTCATGTGCGTCACGCATTACTGTGCAGATTAGGATCTTGTGAGCTACAGACTTGAAGAGTTCGTTCCAAATATTTCATAAAAGAGCAAAATCTACTTGTGTCCTTCCGGAGATGATAAACAAATTAAAAATTTTTTGGAGGTACTTATGAAGATTTCCAATGGCATTTTCGAAATTTTCTCGAAAAATGACGACACATTTTATCTTGTAACAATTTGCTCGAATGGGACAAAGTGTCTTTATAAATGTGTGTGATATAGTTTCGGTTTTTATAAAAACCTGTGACATTTAGAAAAACGCAACAGTCTATACATTTAAAACACGAAGGGTTTTCATTCAAAAAGTATTTTTATTTAAAAAGAAGTTAAAACTTCATGCTCAACCTAATTTTATGATGTTCAAATGAAAGGAAGTGGGTCCCAGAGTCTTACAATTTTTAAACGTTTTTAGAGTATTTTCCAGTATCTATTTTGTGTGTATGTACTGCTCGTTATCAAGAGCCATTCACAACTGTCACCACTGTCGATCCCCAGTCGCACAGAACTGTTAGCTATTCGCAACCTTTTTCCAATGTTACTACTTTTTTGATTATTTTTTACATGGTAATATCTTTAAACTGCATTTTGAACATTGACTACATAGAACATTGATTAGAAAATTAAGATGACAGTCAAATATAATGCAGAATATACGATAAACTAATATTGACACATGATGTTAGATCCAGGACATTTTCCTTCGACAAGTTTCATCGTATTTAAAACATCGATGTTTCCATCGACATCGGAAACCTTCGGAGCTCTGGCGAGCGAGAGAAGGAGCGGCCGGAGCGAAAGTCCTCGGTTCGAGGGCCGTGGGCTCCGCGCCACGCGAAGAGAGAGCTGCTGGCTCCGGAGCCGTGGGCCTCTTCGCCCGCCCGCCCGCGACCGGATGAAAGCGCGCCCTGCCGTCGCGTACATTTTCCGGGACGAGGCCGCCGGGGCTCGAGGGAGGCTCGAGGGGCCGAGGAGGTCGGAGGAGGCGGCGGAGGCGGCATTGGCCGTGACGGAGCGGGGATACAGATGCGATAGCCGTGTCGATATTTGCAAAATATCGGTATATTGAAAGAAAAATTTTAAAATTATTCAATGAGAATATAATATTTACTTGGCTGTCCGTGTGACGCCGCGTCCATTGCCAGGGTGCCGACGTTTCGGTCGCCATTCTGCGGGCGTATGCCCTGAGGAAGGCGATCGAAACGTCGGCACCATGGACGCGGCGTCACCCGGACAGCCAAATAAATACCGACTCCGGCCGCGGAAGCTTACGCTCTCATTGAGAATAAGTTCAAAGACTGCCTTTCTTGATGACTTTTTTAGAATTTGGTTTGAAGGTCCTTTAATTTTTTTCCTAAACAAAAACTAAGTCAAAAAAGGCATGCCTAATTTCGCAAAAAACTGTTTTATTCTTTTCATCTAATGAAATCTCTCTATCGTAGGTGTGATATAACTTCCAAACTCATTAGAACTAAACACTTTTTTTTGTTTTCATGATATTTTGCGAAGGTTAGTATGGTACAAAATGAATGTGAGTAAATAGTAAATTTAACTATTCAAATTAAAAACGGCAACAGTTTATCGACATATGTAATTCTTTCATTTTGTAATATTTACATCCAAATTTTATCTCTCGGTTTACCCGAGTTACTCTGCCATATCGACTCCATCTTGCATGCACTACC
Source organism: Gryllus longicercus (assembly GCA_038098605.1). Taxonomy (NCBI): domain Eukaryota; kingdom Metazoa; phylum Arthropoda; class Insecta; order Orthoptera; family Gryllidae; genus Gryllus; species Gryllus longicercus. Next base: position 606,780 of record JAZDUA010000695.1, read on the forward strand.
TTGTAATTGTAAAGAACAATTATTGACGTAAAGTCGTTTTTGTGAGTGGCGTGTGCAAGTTGAATAATTGAGAGTGCTGCATTACATATTTACGAAAGTATTTAGCTGTAGCTTTAAGAATAGAATGGTGTAACGTTATTTACTTTTATGAAATTATTGTAAAAAACAATGCAAAAAAAGTGTGGAGAAAATGATAAAAATTATAATTTATTCATAATCCGCCTGCCTACGTATGTTCAGTGGATTTTAATGACGAGAGGAAGATGATTAATGAGCAGTGCCCAGCCGACTTGATGGTTTCTTATAAACGATTTTTCAAGAATGCTGAATTTATTTGTTGATTTATACTTATTTACAACTTATTCCATTAAGATACCGAATGCCTATCGTTACAATGGAATATTATCGTTCTTTAGGAATATATGTGTAGGATCTGTGAGCCTCCTCTCTCTTGGGTGCGGCACTGAGCATGCCTCTTTCTCCTTGTTCTTACAAAACAGACGTGACGAGAAGCAGGCATTCGCCGTGGAAGTGGCGGTAGAGATGGTTCGAATGGATTGGGTGCGAGTAGCGAGGGCGATTTTTGCCCGCCCGCGACGGACAGCTTCGTCGGCAACAGCGTCGGACGTGGCACCTCATCGCGCCGCCGGCTGTAGAGGGCGCGGCGTCGCGCCGAGGGGGGAAGTGGAGGGGGGAGGGGAAGAGAGGGGAGGGGGGGAGAGCACCTCGTAACCTCCGGAGGACGATTGGCGTGCGGGTTGCTGGCCGAGCGGTTCTTCACCCTTTCTTCGTCTTTTTTTTTTTTTTTTTTGGTCTGGCGTCCCTCTCGTTCCGGAGATGGCTGAAGGAGAGAATTGCGATGATGTAGCAGCGGCGGCGGGTAAAAGGGCGGGGCGCTCGTAGAAAAGAATGGAGGTCTGATCAGAGCGAGGGAATGAATTTCTGCGGGAAGACGTGAATGGACGGAGGTGATTCACGAACTGCACCGGGGGATTCTGGGGATTTTTTGGAGATGTTCTACAGACTCGCGGGTCTAAAGACGTCTTGCAGGTTTTCTAGCAACCTCACACCCCGCCCCGTTTTCTTTCTTTTTTTTTGGTGCGTTTTTAGTTACAGAATTTCTGTGATTCACTGCCGTACTCGTACTAGAGTTGGTTATCTTCGAATGTGGTGCAGTGATTAAATGAACCCCAATATATTAAAATTAAAATGATCTGAAGGCGTGGTTTAATTGATGCTATTTCGTTTTGTACAACTGTTTATAGCTCTCCTGGTTTGGTCTTTTGAGTTGACAATTACCTCGGGCTCGTAATTTCTTACTTCACAGTTTACTCGCGACCGTTTGCACTTTAACTGGGCATGAAAGCAAAGTTGCTTTTCGAATGATTTATAGCCACTCGCTAATGTAACGGCGAAAGAGTCGATAACTTGTCCTGCACCGCTTTTCGATGCATACAAGGAAAGTGCATATCGGGTGTCTTTGTTCCTAAATCACGAGACTTTAAGTGCCGACTCTGCTGTGATAACGACCGTATTGCGGTTTGGGGAAATACGACAGCCTTTGCAACACAGTAATGCCGCTGGTTGTTTCGTCATTTTTTGCCTTCCTTTCGTCGTCCAAGTGCGACATCGAGGCTTTGTTGTAGTTCTATTGCAATGTGACAATTTAAAGTTCACGCTCCTGTTCTGTTTGGATGCGTAGAACGATTTTGTAGAACCCAAAACCACAATTCTGCCCTACTTGTAAATGAATTTCTCCATAGTAAAATTTACTGGCGATGAAAGGTAGTAAGTAGATTTACGTCGTGATATTTTGCTCAGAATTTATTTTAATTAGCGAAAATGTATATTAATATGTATTTTTTAACAAAGTGTGTCAGATCAAAGAAACAATTTGACAAGTGAATTGAGTAGTTTCATAGTAGATCACTTGGGAATAATTAGACTCTTATTAAAAGGTGCGTCTTTTGAAATGTCTTCAGGTTTATGGCGGGGTAGAATGATATTTCAGACCTGTTTTCAGAGTTGAAATAAAAATGAGCCAATACTTTCTACTGTGGAGTTTCTGACTAAACCCTGAGACCGTAGGGTAATAGAGTATGACTCATTCTTCTCGAAAGGTTTCACTTGTGCTGACGTGATTCTTGCAACTAACTGTGCAGTTCATGAAATGTCAGAGGGCCTATCGCTGGCATTTCCAAAGACGGCAACTCCTACGTGGGGCTTGTCAGCGCGAACACGTTTTCTGAAGTGTTCGTTTTGATGAATAGGACAGACGTGTTCTCGAGAGGCGTCGCCAGTAACCACAGCTTGCCACTCGTGTAGATACCACTTGTCAATTTTATTTGTTTTATTCATCTGCTTCGGTTTGCAATAGGTTACATACTTCGCGCCCCATTTGCAAGACCCTTGACATATGGCTTGGAGAGAATGGCATAGTTGGCGAAATTGTGAACGGCGAATTGTCTGTATAATTCTCATAAAGTGTTGTGAAGGTTCGGCCACTCTCTCGAGTTACGCGTTAGGTATCTCTCTACTTGAGGCAGTTTATTTAAGCTGGTCGCTTCCCAGCTTTGCAGTCCGCACTTCGAGACGACGACCGCAAATTTCCCTGCCAATTCTCAGACGCCAAAATCGAAAGAAAGCTACGAGCAGAAAGCTACGAGCAGGAGCCATGTGAGAGTCAGTAGTGTGGAAACCACGAAAACGAACTTCGGTAGCCTGAATGTATTGTCCTTCGGAACACATCGTTTCAACACCTGATGCACACTTACACTAACATGCACTACACTACCACTCATGCCGGGAGACCGGTCGAGAGCTTAGAGCCTGTCCGGCTGTGGCGATGCCCCCCTGGTGGGAGATACCTAGTTGGGGAAACTCCTCGCAAGCCCTCGTAGGTCGGTGCCGGATCTCGCCAGACAGTAAAGGAAGATCACACCCACCTCCCGTAATGAAAACATTACACTTACTAATGATTTTAGCATGTGACGCGCCCAGTATCATCAATCAATTAACCAGAGAGTATGTGTCAGTGTAGGAGTAGGTAATGTATTTTGCCCTGATTTGGCCCCGCAGAGGCGTGGCTTGCTTGAAGCCCGACGATCTTCAGCTGAGCGGTCTGTAGCCTACTTCTGCACGTCCCGTCGCGACGCGGGGAGGGGGAGGGGGCGGGCGACCGAAAGCGAACGTGAGTGCGATGTGCTGCGCCCAAGTGAGAGCGCGCGAGCGCACCCGCGAATCTCGGGCAGCGGCGTCTGCTTCTCTCCTCCTCCGCCGCGCCGCGCCACCGCCGTAAGGTCAGGGCGGGCGGCTCTGGGCGTTTTCACGACTTTCTCTCGGCGAGGCATCTTAGGCGCTCCGTCCCGCTCCGCCCCGCCCCGCCCCGCCCCGCTCCGCTCCACCCCGCCCCTCCCTGTCCCGTCCCGTCCCCGCCCCACCCCGCCGGTCGCGTGGCTGCAACGGGTTCTGTGCTCTCAGCACAGGCTGTCTCGGATTAAATGGTACAAACTTCTAGGCTATGTACAAAGGTCGAAAATGATCACATTTTGCCAATGAACTTGTAGAGGGAATTTTCATTTAACGGAATTATACTTGCGATATACGCTCTTCTGTGTTAGCCAATCAGAAATGTACAGGTACTCGGCAGATTGATGAAATTTGCTTCACTGCGTCTGCATATGTCCTGCAGAAGGCATGCGCGTAACGATATACCTAACAATCAGGGTCAAATGTCACTCGTGTTACTACGTTACTACGTTAACACGGATTTCATGGGCTTCAACAGTGGCCCAACTCAAAAAACATCAGCTGTTGAGAGAAATGAGTTTGAATTTTCATCTTGTATTGAAATGCATCGTTCTTGCATTCATACTTCTGCCATTTGTTTGTGGAATACTGTTCTCTAAAATATGCTACTGGAAGGTAGAGAAATCTGCAATTCTGAAGAGAGCATTAACACATAATTCGTAAGTTGTTTCATTTTTTTTAGTTACGACACTATTGCAGCCCATGAGCGATGTGTTCATTAGTAAGATTAATAATCTCGATCCCTTCATTTCGTCCTCTGAAATTTGGTACCATTTATTTCGAGACACCTATACATTTGTACCTCCTCTTCAAGCAGGCTCTTCGTGGAAGCATAGCATCTGAGCGGATGGCCGCGATAGCGGCGAGTTGGTTACACGAGGACTCTGCCGACGTCGGTTTTTTATTATTTTAGTTTTTTTTAACCTTTTTCGCACTGCGATGTATGTGTTGCGGCCTCATTCTACAGTTGTTTGCGTGTATCGTTCTTCTAACATTGACCTCTGTTTAGCTTGATTACTCATGCGTTTCCAACTGGATATATTGGATATTACCCAAAGCTTCGCACCCCACGATCTAATTATTTAAATTACTTAGGTAGAGTTTCGTTGCTCAAGTGAGGGAATTTCTTGGATAAATGAATCAAGATAGTAATGTAATATGAGGACAGGCGAGGATGTGCAAGCTGGTTTGTGTCGGTATCAAAATACAGGATCACATTAACGGTTTTCAGAATGAGATAATGTGATTTACTATCCCGACTGAGGAAAAGTTAATTCAATTGCAATGCTCATTTAAAAATGTGAATACACGTAGTAAATTAATAGAAGAATACTATGAAGAGGACAACTAAAAGTAATGTGTTGCGTGACATTCGAAAATATGACGATAGTTTTATTATTAAATTTCGAAATGGTCGCTTCATCTCGGGTAAATATTTGAGGACATACTTGTCTTCGAGCTTTGAGGGAAGAGAAGGAATTCGCAGGGTGGTGCTCCATTGACTTTACTGAAAAGACGAGGACGTGGTTTCAAATTCGCTCGAGTAGCTGCGTTGCCTGAGTGGCAGTGCACTGGACTTCGAGGTGCCGCGAGGGACTAAAGCGCAGTAGATATCGCGCCGAATAAAGGAACTGGGAAAATTCAAGGGCGTTCGAGTTGAAATGCCGCCGGGAAAAAAGAAATTTCACAAAGACGCTTGAGGGAGATCTAGAATATCTCCGGGTGATCTGAGGCCTTGCCGAACGCTGGAAAATGATGGGGATATTTGCAAGCAGTGATGTAAAAATTGAGGAGAAACGGCATTTGATGTCTAATGGGATCATTTCATTGCAAGATCCTACAGTGAGGCTGATGATCATGGAAAAGGGTGAGAGCGCCGAGATCGGCTTTATATGAACTGTGGAAGGTCACGCATTCAAAAGTAAATTCACTTTAGTGTTCGAAATGTACTGCTTACCATAAAAATATGGAAATTATCTTACATTCTATTTACTTCCAAATAACCATATCTTGATTAATTCTGGTTATTGTTGATGAAGATATTTAAAGAACACTTTTACGAAACTAAACGTATATGTTTCAAACAGTAATTAATGAGGGCTTAAAGGAATATTACAATTTGCCAGAAAGCCAACAACTGTTCTTTAGAATGCGCTGAAGTAAGTTTTCTTGTCGATATGTAAATACCATATTTAGGGTCTCATAGTAAATTTAGGAATGCATTTGATTTAGTTTTATCTTCAATCAACCACGTGAGATTGTTGGAGACATAATCTAAAGCTATAGTTGCTAAACTCATCAGGTTGAATACCTTTCACCTTTTCTTTGGCATTTACCCACGTGTGTATGGATGTGTGTATTCTCAGAAGATCGTTGGGATCTTTGTTTGATTCTTTTCATTTACAGTGTGTGCGCCGACTGTTGACCTGTGGTATGCGTGAATAACGTTTTAGCTACTCCTATGTGCATTGCGAGTTCGTGGACAAATATTATTCTCTTTCGGTATTAGTTCTCGAGTTGTATAACTTGGCAAACTGGAAAGTACATTGACTTAGTCGTTGACTTAAGTGGTTACCGAACAGAATTTCGAAAAATATCTTAACCTTTCTTCAACAAACGAGGCTGGAAGTGAGACACGATTCCCCCCAAAGCCACATTTTCATTTGTCAAACAAATTTTGATTGTAGTTACTTTCGTATTTCCAACATTTCCATAAGAGAATTGCCTGGTTTTACTTCAATCTACCGTGTGCTTGGAGCCCAGGAACCTGCTGAGTAAAGATCTTAACATTATATAATAATGGGAGAGAGCTGTAATGTGTTTTTCACACTGGTGTAAACCACTTTGTACACAAAAAATATGATTTTTATGTCAATTTTGGGAAATTTTTTAGATAAATATTGCCACTTCAGCAATTTTGAGTTTAATTCACTTCCCTACAGAAAGTAGTTTTTAGTGATTGACTGTGTGTATTCTGGCATTCAGTTTGTACAGAAACCTGCTGAGCGAAGAAAGATGTTAACATTATATAATAATGGGAGAGGGCTATTATGTGTTTTCCACTCTGGTGTAAATCACTTTGTACACAAAAAATTATAATTTTTAATGCAATTTTGTGAAATATTTTAGAGAAAGATTGCCACTTCAACAATTTTGAGTGTAGTTCATACCAATACACAGAAAATTGTTTCCAGTGATTGACTTTGTGTATTCTGGCATGCAGTTTGTACTCATACGTCTTAGAATATGTTTGAAAGCCATTGCCGTGTCAACGAAGTTTGTGTCAGATAGTTATAGTCAATTTGCCTCATAATTTACACACAGGACGTTACGGTGTACGGATCCGCACGCTCCGCTAGAGTCTACATCGGAATAGACAATGGATTCTGCCCCGGCAGGCGCATCGTAATTTCAGCCGAGTTAAAAATAAGCCGTCTCATGGCGCCCACAAACCGGCTCGCAGAACCACTTGGCCTTGCTGACGTCTCCGCAGCAATATACGAGATGTATCCAACAGGTAACGACGCCGGGCCATTACATATGTTGCGCAATCCGAATATCCTGTGATTTCCTCTTGTGCTGGAGCGATACGAAAAAACGCTGATCGTTGTGGATGAAAATTACTGGGTGTCTAGTCATTGTAAATTGTAGTGCATTGGTTTTTCAGAACGCTGTTTATGAACACCGGACCACAAACCGCTGGAATGTGAAATATTAACTAATTAGGTTCCGATATGTGTTGCGCATATTTTCTGAAGACAAAAAAGAAAAAAGACTGTAGAAAAGGAGCAGAAAAAATGCGAAGACGCATCAGCTGAGTAAGTGTGGCTTCACTGGTAGGACTCCTATTGGATCCGCGAAACGTGGGTGATATCATGCGGAATTTTATTTTCGTGTTACCGGAAAGAACAGGTGGGCGCGGAGTATTCGGTTTGAGATTTTATACACCGGCGTATTTCTGCTGCAAACGTATTTTCGCGTACCCGCTCTCATTCTTTTTCTGTATCACTTTCCCCGTATTGCTCACGTTGTTGGAGAAAGTAAAAGGGAAAAAAAAAGAATCTCGATAGAAGAAAGTGCAGCAGAGTAATGTTGCAAAGCGGAGCGGAAGTCTTTCCGCTGCAGGTCGTAAATCTGCTCGTTGGGGTGGTGAGAGGGAAGAGGGGAAAGGGGCGGGGGTTGGCGACCTTGCCCGTGTGCCCCTGCTACGTTACGCAATAGGAACTCGCCGCGACCTCCACCTCTGCCCTTGCCGCGCACCCTAGAACTACATCGCGCCCGCGTTTTTATTTTTATTTTATTTTTTTTTTATCGTCGTCGCTCTACTTCTAGACTTAGGTTGCTTGAACTGTGCGACGTGACACCGTATATACTAGGATTTATTTACCGGGCCTTTGACGTAAATCAGATGTTCACGGTTTCGTCCAATCGGGAGCTTGAACGTCCCCATAGTGACGTCACTGTAGCGACGTATAAGCTCCCGATTGGATGAAACCGCAACAGCTGATTTACGTTAAGTGCACGACTAAATAAATAAATGCTACTATAGGTTCACGTGACTGATATGTGTGTATGTATGTGTGTGTGAGTGTGTGTGTGAGTGTGTGTGTGAGTGTGTGTGTGAGTGTGTGTGTGAGTGTGTGTGTGTGAGTGTGTGTGTGAGTGTGTGTGTGTGTGTGTGTGTGAGTGTGTGTGTGTGAGTGTGTGTGTGAGTGTGTGTGTGAGTGTGTGTGTGTGTGAGAGTGTGTGTGAGTGTGTGTGTGTGTGTGTGTGTGTGTGTGTGTGAGTGTGTGTGTGTGTGTGTGTGTGTGTGTGTGTGTGTGTGTGTGAAGGGGCTTGCTAAGATTGAGAGAAGTTAACGTTCCAAAATCACTTCCCCAGGAATCACGTACGTAATATATGCAAGACATTTATGGTAGCGTTTCTATCTCGTGATAGGAACATACCCACGTTCGGGGCTTACTAATTCGTACGCTGTGCACAAAGGATGGTCTTATATATTTATAACAGATACAATTTAGTACTTATGAAGATTCTAATTTTAAAATAAATTAATGATTTATTATCAACTAGTAATATATATCTTCTTATTTTACACATTCGTAATACGAGACTCGCTTCAAATTTTTAAGCGGCAATGAAATTGCCAGTGGAAAAAAAAAATGAGGCCCAGCTCGAGCGTAATATCTGCTTCCGCCCACGCACTCACACCCCATCGCCCTCTGCATACACAGCGCAAGCCCCCTACCACCTGGCCACATCTGCCGGAGCTCACATTGTGTCGTATTCTGAAGAGGGGAGATAGGGAACCAAACATTTTCTTTAAATCTGTATAAAACTCCGCATAAAGTTATTTTGCGCAGTAATTTTGTAGGGTTATAATGGACTTTCTGTTGTCATTTGGTCGAGTTCTGTGTGCGCCCAACCGCGTTCCATTCTGCAAACCACCGTATTCCCATTGTAAAACACTGCCTTGCCGTATTATATGTGATGTATTGAATTTTGAAAAAAAGTTGTTTCCTTTTGGCTTGATACTCGAATCACCTGTTTGGCATTGAAAATGGACATCGTAGAGAATTTGGAATTGCAGTATCTATTTACTGAAACAAATGTATCATTCATACTCATGAAGTTCCACTTCTCGTAGGGAAGATTTTAATTTTAATACTACACATTTAATAGATATTTTCTTTGATTTTGTGTGATAGTCAATTTTTATTGTGTATAAAAAATTTAAGTTTCCTAATGAATATATGCGATTTAAGTCGTTCACAGTTAACTTGTGATATTCAAGTAATTAGTTCCTTATAGTTTTTACTATCAGAAAAATCAATAGAATATTTTCTTTCTAATAAAGTTAAATTTGCTAACGAAATTAGATGTCGCCATTAGCTTTCGAAGTTACAGTCTAAATCTCTTTCATATGGATGATTATTGAAAATCACAACAAAACATTACGAAATCTCAGTGCTGTTAGTGATACAACAGAAAGAGGGATGAGATTTAACGTAAGATTTGATGAACTCTCTAAACTGTGGATGAAGAGCAGAAACATTTTATCCTCCAGTGTAAAGAAGGATAATTTTTTGAATAAACGAATATTTTTTTGAAAATATTTTATTAAAAAGTTAACTTTTTCATTTATTTAAGAATGGTTTTTAATAATTATAGCAAAATTAACTTTTAGAATTTTTTATCCTTAATCTGTCATTCAAGCGCGACGAGGTTTAACCTTTATATAACAGATTGGTATTCTTCGTAACTGTGGTAAAAAAGGGAGACACAAATGAAGGGTATTCGCTTAAAAACGTTTAAAAATGTCCATCCTTACGATAAGGACCACTCAATTTATAGAAGTTGTGTCTGACCAACTTGGAATGAATGAGAAATCTAGGGACAGGCTACTCGGATCACTTTTTCTCGCGATCAATTTCAGACGGATGATGGAGCAAAACATAGCCTTCCGCTTCTCTCCTATTCCTACGGCCACGCTGAGGTCTGATTTTCTCTCCCCATATGGTTCATTTCGTATTTCATCGACTCGGCAATACTGCGAGCGTATAGGAAAGTTATTTGTCTTTTCACTACGCTGCGAGTAAGAAGTTACCATCCGGAAGATCGGATCGCCAAAGTAGGAGCAGCACAAGGAAAATAAGAAATAATAAGGAAAAGAAAATAATAAGGAAAGAAAATAATAAGGAAAGAAAATAATAAGGAAAGAAAAAAATAAGGAAAGAAAAAAATAAGGAAAGAAAAAAATAAGGAAAGAAAAAATAAGGAAAGAAAAAAATAAGGAAAGAAAAAAATAAGGAAAGAAAAAAATAAGGAAAGAAAAAAGTAAGGAAAGAAAAAAGTAAGGAAAGAAAAAAGTAAGGAAAAGAAAAAAGTAAGGAAAGAAAAAAATAAGGAAAGAAAAAAATAAGGAAAGAAAAAAATAAGGAAAGAAAAAAATAAGGAAAGAAAAAAGTAAGGAAAGAAAAAAGTAAGGAAAAGAAAAAATAAGGAAAAGAAAAAGAATGATGGAGTGAATGTGAAATAAATACATTATTTTTCTCCCTCCCTCCCTCCCTTCGTTCTTTGTTTTCCGTTACATTCTTTTCCTCCATGGCTTTCTTTCCATTTGACTCTCCTCAAGTTTTCGTCCCACGTCGCTCATTATTTGCCTCTATTTTCCCTACTCTTTCTTCCTCCCTCCCCGTCCCTCTGCAAAGCGCCTGCTCCGTCCAGACAATCTCCCCTCGGCTCGCGCTCCGCCTACTCGCGGTGCTATCGCACGCACACATCGACCCACAGGCGGTCGGTCGGTCGGTCGGTCGGTCGGGTGCGTGGGCGTCATGTTGCGGATGCGCATTCGAGCGTATTATTAACGTTATACGTCAGCTGTGTCGCCTAGCGGCGCTTTTTGTGTTTTCCGGCCTCCTTCCCCCGCGCTGCTCGAGATCAGTGCAAATAGACGGCGTATATTATCCGCGCTGATACCGGCGCACAAAGCCGTGCATTGACGGGGCCCGGCACAAAGTGCGCAGTGAGCGCGGCGGGTGTGTGGCGTGGGGCTGATACTGTGCATGCGCTCGGCACCGTGGTAGCCCCCCCCCCCCCCTCCACCCACCTGGCCTCAGAGAAGAACCTCACACCGGGAACGACTGGTGATTAGGCAGCGACCGACGTCTACTCAAAGATGTCCAAAATCCTTTCGACAGTCGGCGAAAACCAGACACACACTACCAGAACGGATGTCCATTTCATCAGTTCAAAAAATTATCTCAACTTTACTAGAACACCCTAGCGAAACTTTCCTATTCGTTTGGTTTAAAGATTTAAACCCCACAGTTGTAAGATAGAAAAAAAATATGGCTGTTCCGGATGACCTAGATCGCTAAGGCAGTAGTGTCGTACTCGGACCGAAGGATCGCGTGTTCGAGTCAGGCCTCGGGCATGGTTGTATTGTGTTCGTCCTTTCACCCCATCATCACCCTATTGTGTCATCCTCATAGTTACCATACCGTTACACGCAATAGTGGTCGCTAATGTCCTAGAAGTTGATGCGACCTTAAATAACAAAAAAAAAATGACGCTACTGGAAGCCACATGAAAACAGTTTGCACCTAACATTATTTCATACTTACTGAATAACCAATTATTTCGTATTTTCAGACGAATTAGGTATTAGTGCATTTATCTAAATTGATTTCCTTCTCTCCATTGGGCCAATCCATATTTTTGGGGGGGGCCACCTCTCACCACTGGCTTTTTTCCCTATTTAGAAAAAAGGCGCAATAAATGTGAAATAATCGAAACAACATATTCTTGTAGTGCAAAGTCTTATTTAAAACGATAACGATCAACCAGATTGAATTTTAAACATTTCTTGTACACTTTTTTTTCTGTTCTTTTCCCTTCGTTGTGCCATACATAGACGCTTTTCTCTCATCAATAGCTTGCAGGTACCACAGTGTATTTCGTGAGTGTTTCCACGAATCGTGTAGCAGATTCTCTGAAAATCTCCTTTTCTTCAGGTCGATTAGGTATTGCGCGAGAATTTCAGGGCTCGGCGAAAACGACAGAGCGCGCTCTCCTTAATTTCGCCTCGTGCTTGCACTCCGCTTTTTAGCACTGTTGGGAAACTTCGAGCGGCGACGAGGCCTTCCCATAGCAACGTGCGCTCAACTCCGGTGCGACAACGAGGACAAACGTTTTTTCTGTATCACGAGCAAAACTTTATAGGACTGCAGTCGTCACTAGCCAACCCGCGCTCCGATTGCGATATCTCAGCGGCAACATCGTTGTTTGTTCAACGTCGTTAACTAGAAGTTCTTTGGGTTCCAGACGTAACTGTGTCGGAATTTGACACTAGCAAGATGTCCGAGAAGCCTTTAGGACGGTTCACGAACAGCGTACTAGCTTCCCTTGATGTGATCCTGGGTTCGTTTCCCGGTCGTGGCGAAAATAGAGTTGATGCTTTCCTTTAAAATCATCTCAGTTTCTGTAGTGTGACGAAGAAAAGCTCAGGCGGGTGGAGTTTGCTAGTTACGGTGAAGGGAAATATATAATGTCCAACACACGTTTCTCTTCCCCCACCCCCCCCCCCCCAAGCATGAGAATTAAACGATGTCTAGGAATGGGAACACTGCTACCTAGCCGGCAAAGTCTGATAATCGACCCAAAATGCCAAATTTAGGGTAGATGAGTCGAATTCTGCCACTTTCTGAAAGAGAATGAGAGCGGCTGGCTGGAAGTTTTATATGTAGTTTTCTGTGATCTCCGATCTATTCCAGAAAATGCCGGAGCGGTACCGTTGAGAACTGAGCCACGGACCATACGCAACTTTTCTTTCTTCACCTTTGCCCTCTCCTGTCCCTTTACAGACTCTTACACTTATCTGACCTACTCTTCCAGACATTGAACCTTCATACGTGTGAATACACGAATGCGTTGACACTGAATACATTTCCATTTCCAATAAAACATTTTGGGTTCGCGTAATTGGCGTTTGGAATTTTGAGATTGAAGTAACTGCCTGCCGTTTTTGAATTTATCAGAAAATGACGTTTGCTTAGTGGGAAAAATAAGCATTTTGAGTTGTTTTGTTATCTATGTGACGACTTCGATTGTTTCTGTTTTATTCATTCAGAATATAACTATCAATTCAAGAAATTACATGGGATATGCAATGTTTGTATCGATAAATTATTCTATTATATACACAACAACAGTGCAACTTCCTGCTGAGAAATAACAATTTTGTTTCTATATTTAGTACTATAGAAAACTGTCAGCTTTGAAATCACCAATTTTTAAAGATTCTTGATTTAAATATAGTAAATTTTTATTACAAAAAAAGAAAAGAATGATTTTTCGCGTAGTTTCAAGAATCCCGTGATATTACGAGTACATGGTTAGGATCCAACGGCAATCCATACCTAGTACCAATGACTAAATTCTACAAAAAGTGGAGATAGCTGAGTTTATACTAGTCTAGTATACAAGAAAAGTATTTAAAATGTTTTTAATAAAACTTTGATTTTAAGACACTTGTTATGCTAGGGAATGTTGTCAGAAATGTTAGTAATTAATATTACTTCTTAGAAAATCCGTAATTTATTTCTTCATAAACGCTATAGTAACTTACATTTTTACTTTATTCACTACGTTGGTGATACAAAACTCACCACATGACTATTTTTAAATTCATCGAACGCTGAGAGGTCTGACTTACTGAACGGCGTGCTCGAGGGGATTGTGTACTAAATACATAACATGCTCACCAGCAACGCTGGCGGAAAAGCCACGAGGAAAAGGCGCACCAGAAGATTAAAGATCCATCAGCAATGTGTTTGGTCAGCATTACGTTGAAATGACAAGTTTCTTTCAAAGACATCGTCCATTTCTCAGGCTATGAACTTTTGTGCTTATTCCTACACCCTTAGTTGGAAAACTTTCAGAAACTCGTTCTTTGATACTGGCTATTGTCACGTTTGTGAATAATGTAGAGAACCGAATTTTTCTTCGCTTACTTTCTTGTGGGTAATGTTTATTGCGTCTGATGTAAAATTCACTCGTTAGCTAGAGCTTCACGGCTGACTTCGCCTTGGCTAAAAGTACTCTGACGCCGTGAAGCGTGAACCAAGTGTAAATGCTCGACCTTCACTTCGCTCCCCAGAGGTCGCTGGGCGCGTTTGTAGGTCTTTTCTGCCATTAACGCCATTAGCAAGACTCACTGAAACGGTTAGCTGAAAAAATACATGCGTAATGTACAGCTTGCTAAGGTGAGCCCTTGGAATTGCGTAAGAGTAATTTTCCCTGAATATTTTGAACGTGATAGAGTATATCGATAAGAAATGATATACCATAAGATAGGGAAATAGCTTAGGAAAATTTGCCCACGAGATACTGACATACGCCTATGGAGTCGAGCTACGCCTTTTTGGGGAGGCAAGTAAATGACTTACGGAAGGTTGGCCGCGAGATGCAGTCGGTATTCGCCCATACAGTGAGGAATGCCTTTTTGGGGAGGTGGGTGAACGGCTTAGGAAAATTTGAACGTGGGATGCAATCTGTCTATACCCTTGCAGACGAGCTGTGTCTTTTTGGGGAGACAGGTAAACGACGTAGAAAAATTCACAGCGGGATACAGTCGGTCTATGCCCTTGTAGTCGAGCTATGCCTTTTGGGGAAGTAGGTAAACGGCTTAGAAAACGTTATCTGCGGGATGCAGTCGGTATATGCCCAAGCAGTCGAGTATGTTTTTTGGGGGAGGTAGGTAGACAGCTTCGGAAAAGTTGACTGCGGGACGCTGTCTGGAGAAGAATTCTAGACGTCGGCTGCTCTGATAGATAGTTTTGCGTGGTTTCTCCGATCAACACCAGGCGAATGCCGGAGGAGTACCCTAACAAACGGGTCACGTACCGCGCGCAATTTTTCCTTCCTCTTCCTTGTCCTATCCTCACACCTTACACACACGTACACTAGCCTGTACTACAGTACCGCGCATTCCGGGAGACCGTTGGTGAGAGATATTCGAGTTTGACCCGGTTGGAGCGCTGCCCCGCTGGTGAGAGATACCTGGCTAAGGGAAACCCCGCTGGCCGACGGTAGGTCGGAGCCGGATCTCGCCATTCAGCGGCCGCCACCCCCAAGGGTATTACCTGCACTACACTTACGGCACTAACCGCCTCTGTAGTAGACGCGCCGAGAATCGCTAACAACCAACGAACCGACCTTGACCGCGAGATGCAGTCGGTCTTCGCCCGCGTGGAGCGCGGCGCCGCCCCGCTCGGGCGGAGAACGAGTTTCTTCTCGTGCGGCGCGTCGGGTCGGGTCGGGTCGGGTCGCGTCGGGTCGGGGAAGTGCGCAACAGCGCCCCGCTCGGCCGGTTTCGCTCCGCGCGCGATTGCTCCAGCGCTGCTCTCGGCCCGGCCCGGCCCGGCCCGGCCCGACCCGACCCGGCCCCGCGCTGCAACCGGCGGTTACTTGCCGGATTTACGCCAGGATTCCCCTGCGCGCAAGAGGCGCTGGGGACAAGGGAGGCGACTTCCATGTAGGTGGTTTAAATGTCGAAACAGTCGAGTCGCGGTAACCCGAGATTTGCTAAACCAATTTGGTTGGTTGATTGGTGATTCCGGGCGCGACAATTGTCATTAGCCCCGTAAGTTTAGTGCATGTTTTATCGCGGGAGTTGGCGGTGATCTTCGCCCGCTGGATGGTGAGATTGGACGCCGTCGGCTACCGGGGATTTCCCCAACCAGGTATATCCCACCAGTGGGGCACCGCACCAGCGGGAACTAGTTCTAAGCTACTGACCGGTCTTCTGGCATATGTGGTAGAGTAGTGCATGTGACTGTGTGTGTGTAAGTACGGAGTAGGATATGAAAAGGAATGGGAAGGAAATATCGCGCGCGGTCCGTGGCCTGTTTGTTATGATACTTTCGCCTGGTATTGATCAGAGAAATCACGGGAAACTACCGATCAAAGTAGCCGGCCGCTAGAATTCGCCTCCAGACAGCGACAGAAGTCGACCTAGGTATCTACCCACTCTCGAAAATTTTGCCATCGTTCAATCGAACCTAGGACCTCCCGGTCATAGTCACTGCAGTGGCAGCACTTGATGTCCTGAGCCACCTCTCCTAGCCGCTAATCTAATATTCAGCGCAATTCCATATGAAAAAAAAGCCTGATGTGCGCCTGAGACACCCAAACAAGCAAACAATTGGCAATAATCAAGAGACTTCTGGCTCTTGATGGGTGTGCAACACTACTGCGAAAGTCGCATAGGCGGCGGTCGGTGCCAGTGTAAATCTGTCTGCTGTTTTATTTTGAGCGATTCTCGCTCATGTATGTGTGTATATGTATATTTTTAATTTTAATAGTGAATCTGCTGATTAAATTTGACTTCGTTTATACATGGGAGTTGAAAATTCTGTTATGTATTTTCCTCCTTTCCGTGTAGTTCGAGTTTCTTGTAATCCGAAGAAACATCAGCCCCAATTACCTCGGATTATCGTGGCTCTTCTGTACATTAAAAATCGATTTTTTTTATAATATCGATGTTTTGGACTTGATGTTATTGCGCTTTCGATGTCTTATTTGGAAATGAAAAATTTCCTTAGTCACAAT
Source organism: Gryllus longicercus (assembly GCA_038098605.1). Taxonomy (NCBI): domain Eukaryota; kingdom Metazoa; phylum Arthropoda; class Insecta; order Orthoptera; family Gryllidae; genus Gryllus; species Gryllus longicercus. The sequence goes on from JAZDUA010000695.1 coordinate 623,202, forward strand.
TTTATACAAGGGTTTTTTTTCTTTTTTAGTAATCCAGGAGATTCATGGCGCAAGTTGAATGTCACAAAAATAGAGGGTTCTCTTTCACACAGAGATGGCCTTGGCATTAGTTTTACCACACGTACTTCTAAGATTCAGATTTTCGATGATGCAGTGCAAGACGAACTAATCAGATCGAATCCGTTCTGTTGCGACGGGATAACGCGTGCAAAGCGGGCGGGGGGATGCGTTTATTTCCGTCCCAGATGAACGCGGTCGCTGCTGCGTTCCCAGAAGTTACACTCACGCATCGCGCCAGACGGGGACAAATGCGAGACTGCGGCCGGGTTCGCCGGTTTTTTGCGCGGCCCCCGGCCCCGTCTGACATTTCATCTGAATGCCACCACTGATGTAGAGAGTCCCCAGGCCGGGCGCCCGACGACTAATGAGTTCATAAAACAGTGTCAGCTGGCTTTAATTGGATAGGATGCCTCGAGGGTCCGCGGTTCAATTTCCCAGTGTCCCAATGACCTTTTAGTTCGTCGCAGCCTTGGGATCAGGAGCGGGCTAGACGAAAGGAAGAGCATTTCCCTCTCCGGTTTTCTAACCAGCTGCAGGAACCACTTGCACTCTCGCAAATTCACTTTCACGCAAGCGCCCGCGTGTTTTAATACCCAGACTGCTCCCATTGTTCTTTTAAAATATGAACAAATATTTTATTTTCTGGAGTTTCCTTGTTCACTAATCGGAAGTAAAAAGCTAGGAAACGCTGTTGAATGGGTCTATCTCTTTATCACCCTCGAGCCAAAATATATTCAGGATTAATTTAAAACTAGTGTCCAGCATCAGCCAACACGCAGCTGAAAAAAAAGCACACACACACACACACACACACACACACACACAAAATGGTTTTCCAACTAGAAGCACTCAAACTACTCAAGAACTACAAACAAAATACTGTAGTATAACTCTAGAATAAATGAAATATTTTGTTAAAAACAGACTTCATGATTACTGCAATAAAATAACACCGTGTGTGTGTAGTACCACAGCTGTTTACATTTGAACGCACAATAAACAATAACTCTAATCTTTTCAATGAGAGGTTTCGCCTGACCACTGGAATTATTTCTCACGACACCTTGTTTAAATTACCATTTGAATCGTATTTTACTTAAATTTGATAAGAATTAATCATATAAAATGTCTTTGCATCAATATTGCGATCGCGGTTTCATGGTTTTAATGTTCATTTGTTTTGTTTCAGGTTGGTATTACTTCGTTGTATGGATTTGCAGGGTTGATGCACACGGGTGAGCATACGCTTTGTAATTACTTCCTCTCTTTTGATTTCTAATTACTATTATTATTAATTATTACAATATTAGTGATTTAATTACTACCCAGTAAGGGGAAAAGGCCTCCTGATAGAGGAACAATAGTAACCATTTCCTGCTAAGGTTAGTTGACCAATTCACGTAATTTTGACAAATTATTAATTGTAATTAATTGTTCCTACAGTATTTTGTTGACATAGTTTTCACGCTTGTTTATATAGTGGGAAGCAAAATGCACTTTAGTAAACTTCATTTTACACCTTTTGTTGTGTCGCTGAACAGTCGCATATCGATTGAGGGGGGGGGGTCACCCAAGGTTTCCAGGGAACTTTTTTCCCACAATCTTTGTTTAGGTAAGGGTTTACTGTTTCATCGTTTAGGACTTTTATTATCAAAACCTTTCCTAAGTGTTAGTTTCGTCTTCCAACGCTTATCGGACACTTTCAAAACAATTCGAAACCGTCGCCATGCGAAATCGCTTCGTGCGAAACTCCTGCGTTCTCTTAACAGGTAGGCTGACGTTATCGTATTTTAGTCGTTGTTGATGAAGATAACAATTGCGTTTTTGCAGCAACTTAGTGAATGTTGAAGTAGTTCTTAAAGAAAAGAGGTAACCATTCGCATCGCCGCTGAAAGGACAAGTACAGAAAAATGTTCAAAAAATTTGCTATACTTCTAAGACATTTTCACAAATACGTGCAGAACATCATAAAAGTGTGTCATAAAATTCTCCTCCAGACAGCGCCTGAATTCGACCTGACTATCTACACTCCGATTTAAACGAAGTGACACTTCAATGTCACGACCTGGAACGAGAACGGGACATTGTCATCCAATCCTCCTCCAGACAGCGCCTGAATTCGACCTGACTATCTACATTCCGATTTAAACGAAGTGACACTTCAAGGTCACGACCTGGGAGGAGAACGGGGCATTGTCATCCAATCGGGAGCTCCAATACCAAAAGTTTAAGTTGTAATGAAGCTCCCGATTGAATGACTGTCCCCCTCTCCGTTCAGCTCGTGATCTTCAAGTGCCACTACATTTAAATCGGAGTATAGTGAGCGTCAAAAATCCTGCCACCGTCGGGAGTGGACCCCACAACCTGCCGATCAGAGACACTACAGAGACATCAATTGATGCCCTGAGCCACCCAGGCCGGTTTGTCATTGGTGATCTTAGGGTACATGGATGGCATTGTTATGCGTTTGTCAAGTCTGATATTTTTTTCGTTTTATTTAATTGATAATTGTTCTTATTACCGCGTATATCTGAACTTGCACATCCTGTTTGATGTAGGCACAGGCATTAACGGTAAAGTAAAATATGTTTTCCACTCCGCCGTAATCCGTGCGAAGTCACATAACCGTAGTGAAGCCATCTGGATAAACTGCGAGATACAACGGCGCTATGTAAAGAAATGGGAACGTGAGGCTCTTTCGGTGCATATCGGCATCATGAAGAGCGGTGAGGGACACGGCCTTTTGTTACATGACTCACTTTTGAAACTGAGCGCAGCTTTTAACTTTCCAATGCCGACCTCCCACGCCTTGCGCGATTGTCTTCCATAACTGTTATAAATTGCGACGGCATCTGGGTAAGGCGCTGGAGTGCTTTGGCCTCTGCCTACCCGGGCAAACGGCTTAAAACCTCGTTGTCCTAGAAATAACAGGATCCTGAATCGTTTCTTTCACGTTACTGTGAATGGTCTCCAGACCCAGTATTTTTATACGTCGATGTCTCCTACACGAGTGTTACCACCTCTCGCTAGTAAACGCAAATTTTGTAGTAATTACTGATTTCTAATTGGTAGTTGTAAATGTATCTGTTCCGTGAACGAAGGCCTAACAGCAATATATTAATCTTTCGTGTAATACAGTGCAGACAGTGGCGAATTAAGGTGATAACAGCCGTTTCGAATATCGCGTTGCGTGTTTCGTGTGAATCACGCAGTGGGCGGGACAGACCGAACCATGATTAGTGTGATACTGAGAAATGAGTGTTTTTCATGCTTCACTAATTTCTTTTACGCGGTGGATTGTGGTTCCCGAGTTATTCTGATATAGCGATTCGAAAGTACGAGACCCTTTGACAAGTGGTGATTGCAATCTGAGAAAAAGTTTCGTGAAAAGCCTTGAAAATTTCCGCGTTTGTCGTTTTCATTAACATGATTTTACCGTTTATATTTTAGTTATATTTCTCTCATTGCAAAACTCACTCGTATTGTAATGTCGGTCATCTTTTCGCTAATCTGTGTATTTCTCTACTTCTGAAGCGTTTCGTTGTGCAGTGATATTTCGAACAAGCAGTGCATACGTGTGTCGGAACCTGCTAAAATAATCCCCTGCCCCATGTCGAATTTGTGCCGTGGGTCCCAACGCATTTAAATGACGGGGTACTTTACATAACGCACGCAACACTGACAATACTGACGATAATGCTGATGTACGCATTCATTCGGTATGCGGGAGAAGTAAACTCACCACTTGCCACCCGTAATATATTGCGTTAAATTCGCGGGACCTCCAACAATAAAATTGCGGATTTGTCAAGGGGTTAATCTCCAAAATAGGAGAGTGCGGTACAAAGTAAAATGTTCGAATAAAATGTTTCGTTGTATATAAGTAAATGAATTTGGCGTACCAATTCCAGACCCAGCGTGTGAGAGCAACCATTTTATGACAGCTGACACTCGACTAGTATCTCGGTGGATCAAGGGAGATGAGGGGAGGAGCAAAGGTATTACAGTGGAATCTGGACATCTATGTTATGGAAAACAACGTGAAAGAAAACATAATATATTCGAATTATAGAATATTTGTATAAAGGGATTTGAATTTTTGACAACAGCGTGCATAAGTAATTTTCTACATGACGATATATTAAAATTCCAGATAACTATAAATTTGAGGAATTTAAGTTCGAGTTGTTTAACTTCTCTTCGGAAATCAAGCATGAAAATTCAATTTTCCTTACATCTTTATAATGTTTTCTCTACACTACGCAGGGAAATCACTGAGAAGGGGGAGGGAATTTGTTAATACTAATTAATTCCTGAGTGTTTAAGTGATTTGTTAAGCAATGAGTGAGTGTATTCTACGACAGTAGAACATATAACAGACATCGTGTTGTATATTGTGCTATATTTATTGCATGGTCATAATATGTGCGAAAATTATTATAAGATTCAATAATTGTACAAAACACAATCATTAATAGGGAGGGAATTCCTTAATAGTAATTAATTCCTGAGTATTGCAATAATTTATTAAGGAATGAGTGTGTATTCTAGAACATTTTAACAGATATATATAATCTGTTAAATTAATATATAAATAACATTTATTGCATTAAAAGCATTATTTATTGTATAATCATAATATGTACGAAAATGTTTATAAGATTCAATAATCGTTGTACCAAACACTTCTGAAACATTTAATACAAATATTAGCGGGAAGAAATGTCTTACGTACTAGAAATTTCTCGAATTTCGAATATTATTCTAGTCACCTCTAAACCGACTGAGAACCCCAAACCTGCCACCTCCGCTCCCACCGAGCCACAGGCGCCGGCGCCGTCGTGAGCCGCCTGGGCGGGCCCCGCCTCTTCCATAGCGCCGCCGTTTTCCCGATCGCCTGCGTGAGGCGCGCCCTATAAGGCGTCGGGACGCCGCGCACTTCGCCTTTGCGCAAGACGCGTCGCCGCGCTCAACTGTCATTCCTCGCGCCGACCACGTACTCTCGCGACGCCGGCTGGAGGCGACGGCGGCGGGGGCCGCGCACGGGCTGTAACGAGCGTTCGATAGCCGCCCGGCGACACGTGGGCGAGACAGGTGAAAGGAGGCGCTGGAGAGCGCAGTTGAAATTTCGCAAAGTGCTGCTGCGTTCGTTTACCGCTCGCCGTTTTTTTTTTTTTTCCTGCGTCCGTGTTTCCTTTTATTTCTTATTTTAGAGCTGGCCGAATGCGGTAGTCCGGGGCTATAGGCGGAAGTTCGAAATCGAAGGGGGGCTCAGAAGTGATAGGTATCGGTACGACGTGGCAGGTACACATTACCGATGTTTTGTAATAGTAAACTGAAACGCACAAAGTTCAGCGAACTTGTTGAAGTGGTAGTTGCTATTATCTCGGTTGCGATGTCGACATCGGCGTAGAAAGTTCTCGAAGTGGTCTACCACAATTCTTCCTAGTTTGAGAGGTCAATAGATTATATAGCATGATAAATAAATATTTAAAAGCTGCCCTATTTAGTGAGGAGGCACAGTGCACAAGGCTTGCTCTTCCGCCTAACCTCTGTAATGAATCTACAATTGCATAAAACCAATTAAAATTTATGGATTCGTAAAGTTAACAGAGATTCAGTTCATCATTTCGATATTTCTGTGGCTTTAGTGAGCTACTTTTTAGTTTTGACGCATAATCGGGTATTCTACCAATATAATTTACATCGTTTAAGTATTACATCGCATTGTGTCGTCATTATGTGTATACTTCGTTCTTTTCAAAAATATTTATAATTGGTCAATATTTCTTTGACATTTCGATATTCTGAAAACATTTTGATATTTCGACTCCATCATTTCGATATTTCTGAAAATGGCTTTAGTGAACTACTTTTTAGTTTTCATGCATAATCGAGTATTATACCAATATCATTTATTATATAAAGAAAGGTCATTTGTCTGTCAAGAAATCGAGGAGGTACTCGTTACACCATATTTTTACAAACGATTTATAAAATGTAGTTGACTTTTTTGTCCACGTGTGCTCGTGTGCTGATGGGGTACTAGATACAAACTTGCTGCGATTCCTCGCTAGCTATTTCATTCGTTTTGTCCTCTCATCGGAAGTTATCCAAAACGATGGTATCCTTTCTTATCGACATATCGATTTGGTAATATTCACGCCTCTCTCCGGAGTTCAAATAATTACAGTGATTATCTATGTGCATGAAAATTTATTGGATTTCCGAAGCTACAGCGAGGGTAATCACCCACACTTCCAACTCGTAATTTAGTTTTCATGTCTTCAGTAATTTTTCCTGGCCTTAAATCTCCGGCTGAAGCTTCTAGCTCCTGTCACGTGACTCTTGCTGCTCACGTGGTTTGTGACAGGGCTGTCCAATGGGATGTCCGTCGTCTCGAGGTCCATCCGATGTGTTAATGCATCTGGTTCTTTCGAAAAGTTTTCCCGCGTGTATTTAGTTCATAATATAATAAAGAGTTTCCAGTAAGTAGCACAACCTCATTGTCCGTGCAAAACAAAAAAATAAATACATTCACAATTTACCCGTGCAGAAAACGAACAAAAAAATCTAGTGTATTAGATTCAAATCGAAATGTCTGTAGACCAGTAAACTATCACAACCAAAACTCCAATTGGAAAGTTCTACGCCTTATTTTTGGTCTTTTGATTCCGAACGCTAAATCTTCCAATATACTCAAAGGAATTAAGTTTTTTAAAGAAAAATCATTTAACATAATCCTTCAAATTAATATTTTAGAGTAAAATTAAGCGCTGTGTGAAATGTATACCAGCTCGTTCATTTTTTGGCCACTTTTTTTTCTATCTGAAAAACAGCTGTTGCACATGTGGTGAATATGACGTATTGAACGAAAGACAATCCGGCGCGCGCTGAACCGTAAGGCCTCTGCCCCAGTTGCAAAAACCTGCACCGCCTCGCGGTTTCCAGGAGAAGAGAGCAAAAAGCGAAGAGGTGCACACTTTATCGACAGATTCCCTTGGCTGGTGGAGAGCAGCGCGCCGAGATCTCTTTCATCGTGTCGTGGCCGTGGCACAAATCGGCCGAAGGTGCCAAAAAAAAAAAAAAAAAAAAAACCTACCAAACCATGTGCAAAACTAATGGTTAGTTTGAAGTTAATTAACTGTCGTGTTTCCGGATTTTAGGCTCTTTTGGATTTCCGAAAAGCAGGGGTGCTGCTAGCTTTGGACTAAAGCTAGCAGCGTTCAACTTGAAAATACAACTTCTCATTATTTAAAATAAACGAAGATGGGTCCGAAATTAAAGGCTAATGAAAGGCTCCAGAAGAAATGTTCCAGCCCGTATTTTCCAAAAATTCTGGCGATCGGCCCCCACGGCGCTGATGTCGCGCGATCGTTACCAATTGGACGCCCCCGCGATCCGACTCGAGGCCCACCAGTACAGTGGCGGATCCAGCGTGTGTGGATGGGGGCCATGGACCCCCCTCCCCTCCCCAAATAAAAGGCCTAGAAAATTTCGTTTGATTCCTCTTTTATTTGGAAAAAAATATTTAAATATTAATTTATGTTAAAAGTATGTAATTAATTAAAAAATGATATTGTATAGTGTTTTATACACTACGAAAATAATATACAGTATATCAAATCATCTTCTTCTAATGTCTTGCCTGAGGTCTGTTCCGATCTCACATGTTTTCCTCGGTCTTCCCACACTTCTTTTGCCACATGGATTGTATTCCGTTGCTTGTTTTGGAATCCTTGATGGTGACATACAAAGGGCATGATCTTTCTATTTTTCTTTATGGTGTATCGCCATTTTGGTTATTTCTTGCATCCCTAGTACGTTCCGGATTCACTCAAACTGTTGATGATGGCTACGCCATCGAAAGCTGCTATAGTAATAAACAATATTGTTGCCAATGACGACTCATAGAATTATTCCATTGTAAATGCCAACGAAAACTCAGCACAATACCATTCATTCGTGATTGCTTCATTTCGGATTTTGTCTTCTCTGGTGCAGACTTTAATCTATCTAAGAAATTTATTTTTTGAGACTTCTAGATGTTTAAGATCCTTGTTCCCGAGTGTTCAGGATTCCGCTCCATACAGAAAAGTGGGAACTGCTATGACCTTGTAAAATTTTAATTGCGTTTCTTTTCGTGTTCTTGTTCTAGAGTTCTTCTAATTGTGCTACATATTTCTAGATATATCTTTATCTTTTTCGTAATGTCGTAGTCTTCTTCATAAGATATGTCACAACCCAATGATGGAAATGAGACACCTGTTCTATTGTTTTGTCATTCAGGACTATTTTTGTTCTTATTGGATAAATACCTGAAAAGGCCATTGTGTTGGTTTATGTTAAAGATATTTCAATGTTATAGATTTGACTTAGTTCCTGTGTAGTGCCATTTACAATTTATCCTCGCTGTCTTGTCTGATTACTTGATCATCGGCGAAAAGCAAGGTGTTACTCTGTTTGGTCCAATTTTAGTTCCTGGTGGTGGTCGGTCTCTTTTCCGTTCTGATCGTATCGTGTATATCAAATATATTTATTATTTACCAGGTGGCGGCGGCGATGGTGTAACGGTTAGCGTACCGGACTGTTGTACCCAAGTTCGCGGTATCAAACCCGATCGAAGCCGTGGATTTTTAAGGGCGAAAAAATCCTTCGTACCCCTTCCTTCGAAGGGGAAGTAAAGCCGGCTGTCCCATGTTAGCAGATTTACTTGCATGTAAAAGATCCTCAAGCCTAAATGACGCCTCTGAGCTAAATTCAAAATCTTCTCGCCCAAGAAATACCTCCTTTCCCTGCTAGTTGATGAAAGGAACGTTGTAAAATTTGCGTGGTCAGACGGAAGAGCGGGCCTGATGGCCCGAGTCTCGCCACGTAAATAAGGCAAATTCAATTCAATTCAATTCAATTGAAGTATATCAAATACGTTTATTATTTACAAAAACTTATGATGCCTCCCTTCAAAATAAATTATCGGCTGCATCCGCCCCTGCACCAGTACGCCTTCTTTTGTTGTCAGCGCATGTCGCGCGTTCATTATTTGTGCTTGTCAACTGGTTTGTGTTTTATTGAAGCTGTGCTGGGCGCGAAACCTTGCGATTGGGACGTGACTGAATTATGGATGAATTACGAGTATGTCGCACGCGAATTTTAAAAGAGAGGATTACGAAGAATTGTAGTCCCGCGAGTTGCTGAACGTGTTAAATTGATAACAGTATGGATTGTATGCAGCACAATGCACAATATTGCAAACGACATGCTATTACTAAAAGCAAATAAATCAACTCTACAATTACGAGGATTTTATATCGGTTAAGTGACACCAAAACCTTGTATCAACAGTCTATTCTCACGAGATCATTTCTCATGTAGTGAAAGACAAAAGTAATACAGATCTCTGTTCCCCTACCATCCTGCCACCTGCCTCCTTTCCACATTTGTGGTCTATTAAAAAACTTTTAAAGACCAACGTTTTATATTATTTTATGCGTTCACTCACCCGCTATTTTTAGAATTGGCGCTGGGAGGAAGTTCGCATTAAAGTTTGGCGAACTTAATTGTCACAGCCGCAAACTGTGACTGTTATTCTTGAGTGATTGATCATGAGACGACTTGTTGTGGTCTTTGCTCGAGGAATTTGTGGATGTACAAAACTTCACACATGTACTTCTTTAGTGCCGTGGCCTGTTTCTTGTCTATTAATAGATTCTACACGAGGCCCTTGGTCGCTTATGGTCATCTATGTAAAGTCATCGTTCTTCTTTATTTGCGGGTTTTGAATTGTCATTAAGGTATTTTTCGAGCTTTTCGCTTCATTACAAATCGTTTCTTCGAAGGATTTGCTCAAGCTGCCATTCCTTCATAATCCTTGATCCTTCCTCTCCCTTTACCCGTACGCATGAATGCACTACACTACCACACATGTCGACAGCTTATAGGTTGCCTCGGCTGGGGCGGTGCCCCACTGACGGGAGATACCTGGATGAAGAATTCCCCGCAAACCGTTTGCTTGACGCCTGATATCATGTTCCACCAGTGGAGGAAGACCGCCACCTTCCGTGATATATACAACGCACTACAGTTACGGGATAAATACGTAGTTGACGCGCCCGGAAACAAATACTCAATTATGTGATACTCAAAATTCAACAATCGTATTATACTCGGTATATTTTGTATTATCTGCAGCTGTTTTCTTCCTTTAAACTACTTATAAAAAAAAGCCACGTCTACTTCTTGTAGCATCTACTCCCCCGAGTTCTTATTTCCGCCTTCAATATTGTTCGCCCCCGACCTGCCAGTCCGTTGCGTTCACCTCTTCGCTCCAGCGCCTCCGACCCTGCGCTCGGGCGCGCAGGGTTGCCAACGTAGGCCGAGGCGCCCCGCCCCGCCCCGCCGTCAGCATTGACAGATGGCGCGGGGCTGTGCGCCATCCATCAGGTCGCTTTTTGTCGGGCGGGCGGGAGGTGGTCGGCCGATATGAGGCCGCGTTGGCTGGCGCCCGCCTCGTTACGGGAGCGGGGCGCATAAACCACCCCTAATAGCCGCCTTCTGCCCCAGACGCCGAAGGGACAGGACGGGACGGGACGGGACGGGACGGGACGGGACACCGCGGCCCGCCGCCGGCTCATTTCAATAATTGAGGTGAAGGCCACCTTGGAAGGATATTTCCACGTTATTTTATTCGTGTGTTTTTTTTTTACGGAGTGAGGGAAACGGGAGCTTCTAATAGGACGTAAATGTCTGTTGTATTAAATTGAATTGTTTACTGTCCTGGGAAAGGGCGGGGTGGGAGAGAGAGAGACAGGCAGACAGGGAAAGGGCAGAGTAGGGACAATACACACGTTCGTGCGTTTAATGGCGGCGGGGTAATTTTAAGACGTTTCCTCCGCGTCGGAACTCGGACAAGTGGTCGAGATGGTTACGTCTATGGTTTTATTAAGCGGCAGCCTCGAGCGGTGGAAGCAGTAAATAACTGGGCTCGGCGGCGGACGCGCCGCTCGCCGGCAGCCTGTTGTCTCGACGGAGGCAGCCCCCTCGGCGATGACTACGCCAGGAGGGGACGAGAGCGAAAGAATGGAATGAGAAAGCGTAGTGGCATTCGTGAATAAGACTATAAAACACCGAGAAAGTAGAGAGAAAAACGGAGGTGTAGGAGAATAGAACTGAGGGAACGGGTAAATAAGGGATAGGAGACAAGGTAAGTGAAAATATATTTAAGTAAATTGTCAAATTAAGAGGGCCAGAAGTAAAAGCAATATTTCCAATAGAACACTTTTTTGAACAAACGAAACAAACTTCATGTAAATCTTAATGATTAAAAAAATGCGACTTATTTGCATTCAGTTTTCTTTAGATGTGAATTTCTGTGAAGTTCAGTTTCCAACTTGTATTATTTTTTATGCATGAACCTTTTAATTAGTTTTTCTCGTTTATCAAAAAGAAGGGTTGTAACGGAATAACTGCTTTTAGTTGTGGACCTCCTCAAATGTGAGTGACGCTGAAGAGCATGGATGTGCTGAAGAGCATGGGAAAACATCGTGACAATATTCTAGCGTTTCATAAATTCCCCGAGGAAAGATGCTGGGAGCAGAAAACGGCGGGGGGTAAGATGCGAACGAGATACCAGTAACGATGAAATGTAGCGACGGGTTGTTACGGAGTCTTGATGAAGCGGAAGAGTGCGATGGGAAGCGGGGAGGGGGGGGGGCTGATTGCTCTCCGTGGGCTGTGATGAAGCGGTGGGGTGGCGAGAAGCGTAGCCAATTGGAAACGCCGCGCGGGGAGTGGCAGTTTAGGAATTTATGCCCCGTAGTTTGTTTTTGAGTGCCCCGCAGCCCAGCTCGCTCCTCCCTCTACCTGCCGCAGGCTTTCCAAGTCCTCCTGGGAGCTACATAGTCTGGGCGGTCGGACGCCTAGCGCGCTCGCATTTTCGTTTAGGAGGCTCGTGCCGAGAAGAAAGAGAAGTAAGGGACTTTCGTTTCTGGGGAACGGGAAGGTTAGGAAGGGGGGATCTTAGGAACGATTTGTCCTTGCGAAGGACCCACCAAACGACCTTGGCGGTCGCTCGTGAATAGCGGTAGGGGCAGGTGGTCAGGGTCGTCGTTTCTTTGGGTGGTCACTGACATCGCCTTCGTCGCCACGATTTTACCTGCCGGCCGAGTCGACGATTTCTTGTGGGTGTAAGCTTTTCATGGAATCGCCGAGCGGCCGGAGACGGCTGCCAGGCCCGGCAGGAAACTCCTGGGAGTTCTGTCCTTCTCGGAAGAGTTAACTCTCGCCTTCAGAGGCCCGATCCTGCAGGGACTCAGCGTACTTAGAAATAGACGTTGTGTGTGCCATGTCACGGACACGTAAATGCTTTTTCGGGTGATTAATTGGTAATTTGTATTTAAATTCAAATCTATCGTTTGCTTCTAAAACTATATCTTTAATTTTCCAGGAGATTTAAAGATCGACTTTTGTAAATGTACGTTTCCAATATACATTATTTACAAAATGAAAGAATATTGTTAGTGAACGATTTTAACCTACTATACATTAGAAATCTTTATATACATATCTCATGTTAGGCTGCGGTATTATCATTAAGTAAGACTGTATTTTTGTTTCCTTATGATATGTGTACAACATTTCATCACTTCTGTTTCTCTTGTGTATGTTAGTAGCGAGATAGCGCTTCCTATTATTTCTATTAATACTGTTTATGCATCGAGTGGTTAGAGAAACTAATTGATAAGTTATCTGTGGGATTCTCACGCTATGATATTTCTGGCAGCGTATGTGTCCCTCACACGGACTTCCTCCTTCTGTAGTCCCGGCTCATGGTAGTATTTTAAGAACAGTGACTGGAAAACAGTTTTTAACTTTTTTGACGTAAATAAATAAATAAATAAATAGATAGATAAATATATATATATAGAGATAGATAAATAGAGAGATAAATAGATAGGTAAATAGATAGATAAATAGGTAAATAGATAGATAAATAGATAGATAAATAGATAGATAAATAAATAGATAAATAAATAGAGAAATAAATAAATAAATAAATAAATAAATAAATAAATAAATAAATAAATAAATAAATAAATAAATAAATAAATAAATAAATAAATAGAGAAATAAATAAATAAATAAATAAATAGAGAAATAAATAAATAAATAAATAAATAAATAGATAGATAGAGAAATAAAAGTATTTTAACAATCTAACGATAACGATCTAGGTGCCTTCGTGCGGTGAGCGTGGACATAAGAGCGTGTACTTTACGTGTATTTGAATTCGAAAATTCTGCGAATCTCTTCCAAGGAATCGTATGATTCCTATTGGAACATACGATGGAAGTGCTAGCTAGTATTTAGAAAAACTTAGATTTGAGAAAAATGTGAAAATCAGAAGATAAGTCATGTTCTTATTTTGAAGTAAATAGGTATTTCATGTCCAAATGTGCTCTCTGATGGATGACTACAATTTCAAAATATTTTGTCATTGTAAAGTTAACTTCTCGCGCTCTTCTTATAAACTTCAGCATTCGTCACATCAATTTCTCATAGATAAGAACAAAAAGTAAAACAGAATTTTAATAATTAGTTAAACTTGTATCTGTACATGTTAGGGTGACCCTTAGCACGGAAGCATAGATGTTTCGACAGACATATTCAGTCGGGTCGTAGCGACGTCGTAACCACACAGTTGGTAACATTGAGCAGTCTATCACAAGCTAGCGTCACACTATTGTTGTGACGTAACGATGTGTATCGTTTGATTGATCGTATTTCAGATATGCATCATTACTCCTCCTATTAACGAGACCCGTCTACCATGAAACTGAATTCTATACCTGAACGCTAATAGCCAATTCCACTTCCTAAATTCATTGCACTCTATTACCATATTATATGCTAATTAGTAAAAATCTGAATGCAAATAAAGCGGGTGATTTTGCTCTGAGCTTTCACATGTAATGGCATCGCCGATATAAACACAGTTTTTACTGCACTCCCTCAAAATTCTCGCCATCTATCACATACGATGAGGAGAAATATATAAATTACAATACGGGAATATTGGTGAAATTTATGTAAACTTAGGCTATTCACAAATAAACACACGTTAATGGGAAAGCAAATTTAAACTGGGTGTAGGTTTATGAAAAATACATGTTACTCCTATCTCTTACTTTACATGCCATTACAGTGTATGTTATCTTCAATCTTATTTTTGCAATGACATGTGCTGTGGGGATTCTAAGATAAAATGATGAGATCCGCAAATGGCAATTGTTTCGGGTCGTTGTATTTGATGGTTCGCATTGAAAGCGCTCTGCATCTTTTTCGTACGCACAGCCGATTTACTTACTAATCACTCTTGTACACTCATTGAGTGATTGGGCTGCATTTCGAAACAGAGTATCCAAGAATCCCAGACTATTAACTTTTATCATATTCTGTTGTGTTTTTAAGAGATAGCATTTCAGTCTCTGCAGTTGCAGGTTGGTGAACGTAGTTCCTGCATAAGTAGGAATTAAAGATTTTTGTTTTTAGGAATATATGTCACTACTAATATCGATGTTTTCGAAACATGAATATTTTCGGCTGGAAACATCGATATTATATGTTTTGCTTTTGATGTTTTCTTCAGATTGCTACATATGTTCAGAAACCTGGATGTTTTCATAAAAGATCTTCATGAAATAAATAAAATTTCAAAGGTCTTCATTGTGGATTTCTCGCAGACAACAGCCATTTACAACTGTCACTGTTGACGACCCCCTAGGCGGCATGAATCCGTTTCCTAGTCGCAACTTTTCTCCAATATTATTATTTTTTTAAATTATGTTTTACGTTGTAACATCGTTAATCTATATTTTGACCCTTGAGTATATAGAACATTAATTAGAAAATTAAGATGTATGAAATTAGAACCAGGCCATTTTAATTCGATATATTTCATCATATTTAAACATCGACTTTTTTATACATCGATATTTGTGGTCGATGTTTCAATCAACATTGAAAATCTTTTAGGGAGTTTGTGCACCTTCGAACGTCATAGCACTATAGATCTGCGCATGCGCAGTTCACTTTAGTGCATCTGCGCATGCGCCGAAGATCTATAGTGCTGCCCGCTACGGCGTGCAGAACTGCCTTTTGCTGATGTATCGAAGTATCGATGTATGGATGTTTTGCTACAATTCGCCATCACTAGTCAGCCTCCCTTTCTACAGCCCTCTATAGCACTCGCGTTGCGCAGAGCTAGAGCCGTTGCAGCGTAGAAAGTAGCGGCGGCGGCGGCATCCGCGATAAGCTCTTATTTGCGCCCAGGCGTGACGCAACGCCTTGGGAGGACGTCCTGGCGATACCCGCTTCCTGGCCGCGCGATACAGCCAGCGCTCGCCTCGCTTTTGCCTCGCCTCGCCTCGCCTCGTCTCGCCTCGCGCTGCCGTAGGCGCTGGAGCCCCGGGAAAGTCTTTGCCAGCGGCGGCGAAACCCGCGAGAAAAGCTGGACGGCGCCGGGAGAGGCGTCCTGTTTCTAGATTTGCCTAATGTAATTACGTGCCTAACACAACCATCTTACCCAACAGATCCGCGAGGCGAGGGGCCAATTAAAGAGCTCGTGAAATTTGTAAGAGTATTAGAACGCAATTTTGTGGGATTAGTCAACACTTAAATTAAAAAGTAATAATGGCGAAGTAACATGTATTTGAAAAATAATTGTTTGAATAATTTGAATTCACTGTTTAAAATATCGTTTCCAAGGAGGCAGCTCGATTTTGGATTTGATTCATTTTTAAATAATTATGAATTATCGCGTTGAATCATTTAAGTATTGTGACCACCCGTTTTTTCAGAATATAGATCAGCTGCTAAAACCAACGGAGGGTCATAGTATGTGTCAGAACGGTATTATAATTATTTGATTAGTTTTTAAAATTAATAATTTATGTACAAACACTATTCAGAAAATTGTGGAACCTAACCTTTCTATTTCCCGTCGGGCCAAAGGCCGGGCTGGTTGATAACGAATTATCTGTATTAATGAGAAAACACAAGTAGAATCACGGTAAATCCAATCACAGGGACCTGAAATAAAGAATTGCTGCCAAATTCCTATTAGTTCTGGTGGTTTCGTGACAGGATTGTTTCTACATTGAACCAAAATTTCTTGAAATGAACATGTTCAAACGGAGTTATTTGTGAAACATTTCGTGTTGGTTTTACTTATTCTTCGATACGGGTTAATATATTATTTTTAATGAAGTTACTGGAATGTGGACGTTTGGAACTTCCCTTTAGAAGTTACTCGTTATTTAAGGTGCATTGAGAATAACGAGATTTATTTGCCGTTCCTCAGAAACGTCCCAAAAATGTGCCCTTTTCCATATCAGCAGGAATTGAATTCATGTGATTTTTTTTAAAAAAGCATTCTGACAGCCGTTTAAATACGTTTTTCTTTTATTCAATGTCTTTATTAACACATTAATTCAAACGGCCTCGAATTTTGTTTCACGGTCTTGGTCCATCGGCACACCGCCTCTGCATTCGTATGTGTCTCCAATGATTGGGTGTCAGATAAGCTTTTATAAACGCGAGCTTTTGCAAGAGGAAGATTGGAGTACGCCTGTGCAGGCACGCAGTGGATTCGATTAGAGCTTATCTTTACTGCCTCGGGCGAGAGTATGAATAATTAACTACACGGTGCCACAGCTATCTGGATTTTCGTCAGGCAGACGTGAGGTCTTCACTTTCCCGCGACTAATCTCTGGGTTAGGATACAGAGCAGCCGAGGTGGCTGTTAAAAGCCTGCAGCGCTTTCGGGCCCTTTCTAATCTCCTGGAAAGTGTGTTATTTCGAGAAGCAGAAGCGGTGCTCAGTCACCTCAAGGCGAGTTGTTTTGTGGAGGGGCGGACTGAAATATCTGGCAAACTTGGGAGGCGCTTTCGATGCCATAAACATAATGAAGCGGGAGTGTCAGGGCACATCCCTTCCCTGCACCAGCTCCCCCGTCACGAACGGGTTGGGTGAGCGTGGCGTCACCCACTTGTTCGACAAAATCGCTGAATGACTGAGGCGTCCTGGTACTTAAACTTGCACACTTTAGTACTTGAAACCTTTCCTCCCTTCCTCGTAGATCTCGCCTCCGCGATGTAGCGTGGTTTATCGCGGAGTTGACTCTTGGGGAAAGTTCCTTCGGTGCGTTTGGACCGACGATCTGGGTTCCAAGCTTGTCCACGACGTTCGCTGCCGACGGGGGAAAGGAGTAGGGGCTTCTCCCAGGGGCGAAGAGGTCCCTCCGTCGTTGATGAGCCCCAAAGTTCCCGAAATTCCAGATTTTACGCCGGCAACGGCACGCAGGGCTAATGAACGTCTCGAACGCGTTATGTAGAAGGATAATTTCGTTTCTGGTTCGCCGACTCTTCGCGGGAGCCACCCTTGCGTCCTCTCCGTCTCTGTAGCTCTCCCTCTCCGTCGCGTATCTTCGCGACGCCCGTTGCCGAAACTTGAAGACAAGTTTCTTCGGAGGTTGAGCCCGCAGTGGCGGGAGGTGGTGGGGTAATTCAGCCGGGGAGAGACGAGGTCTGAAGGTCCCCGCGGAGGTTGAGAGGAAATCGCTGACATACATCAAGACGCCCGGATTAAATTGTGTCGGATTCCATTGTTCGCTGCCTTAAGTTCCCATCTCTCTCTCTCCCTCGTCGTGCCGATGAAAGTGCGTTTCACGTTTCTGGCCGTTTGAGTCACAGTACCCTGGTTTGGTGGTATAATAGTTAGTGAATCGGGCTGTTTTACCCAAGTTTGAGGACTCAGACACGATCGCAACCGTGGATTTTAACGGGCGAAAAAATCCTTAGTAGGCTTTCATTCGGAGGGGAAGTAAAGTTTGCTGTCCCATGTAGCAGATTTACTGCGTGTAAAATACCCTCAAACCCCAAAGAAGCTTCTGAGCTAACTTCAGATCGTCAGTTTCGACCCCCGAGACGATACTTTCTTCTCCGCTAGATGGTGAAAAGAGCTTAGCGAAATGTGCGTGGTCAGTAGGAAGGTCGGGTTTGATGGCCCCCTAGACTTGCCACGTAAAATAAGGCGCTAACTAAACCGACAGACCCGACGAAATAGTGAAGTGGAAAATATCAATAAGCACATCATGAAATAATGAAGTTTATGTTTTTCATTAAATATATTAAATTTCATTAAATAATTTTAAAAAAATAAATGTTTCATTAGGGTATTCTCCACCTTGCCGCCTAGTAGGTAGCTCCGCCACTGACTAGCATTGCCCCATCGTCACACTTTCTGACCGTTCATTGTTCCCTTCCGCCAACTAAGTTGATTGCCCCCCCTCTCCCCGATTCTCAAGGAAATCCATCATGCGACCGGTGACTTTTCGTCTCTTCCCTTCGTCCTCAGTTGCCTGGCCGTCCTCAGTCTTCCGGTTCTTGCGTTTGGCGGCGGGTCCGCCTCTCGCCGGCGTCTCGTGATACACGATTTCATCGGCGGGCGGGCAAACAGGAAGGATGGTGTAATAGTCACGGTCCGGGGCCTCTCGCTTCCAGGAGGTTCTGTGTGAACGGGCGATGGCCGCGGCGCCGGCGCACACTGGGCCCTCGTTTCAAAACAAGCGCGTAACGAAAATAAATGAAAGACGGGTGAATAAATAGAAATGAAGTGTTGAGTGAAAAAAAAAAACTATTTGGAAAATACATGAACTCTTGAAATTGATAAAATTGATCTTTTACGAGATGAGTCATTTAAATAATATAATATAATGCATTTGTAAGAAAATCGTGCCCTTTATGTACTACGTGAAAGAGGAATAAAATTAAAATTGAGGTGACTAATGTATAACATAAACGCTCAAAACACATGTTAACAAGTGGGAAAAATCGACGAAATAGGAAGTATTTTGTTTTCAGGTTTATTGTGCATTAGGCATTTTAATTTTACAAAATAACATTTTATGTGGAATATGTGTTTTCTTACGTGACCTGCAGATTGCTTGCTGAATTTTTGGTATACACAACACTGGTGCTGTCGTCACTGTGGCCCACAGTACGATTGCACTTGCGTTGGTATATCGTGGCCCACTGTGCTGTAACGTTTGTGTCATGTGCCCCATTGAGCGATAACTCTGGCGTTGCTACATTGTGGCCCACTGAGTGCTGCCGCTAGGTTAGTGTCATGTGGCCCATTGAGTTATCGGTCTGGCGTTGGTACATTGTGGCCCACTGAGTGCTGGCGCTGGGTTAGTCTCATGTGGACCATTGAGCGATAGCTCTGGCGTTGCTACATTGTGACCCACTGAGTGCTGGCGCTGGGTTTGTGTCATGTGGTCCATTGAGCGATAACTCTGGCGTTGCTACTTGTGGCCCACTGAGTGCTGGCGCTGCGTTTGTGCCGTTGTGGGCCACTGAGCGCTCGCGATGGCGATGGCGATGGCGATGGCGAAGGCGGGGGCGACGAGGCGCTTGAACACTCGTGGAGGTCGCGCTTGCCCAAGGTTTCCTTTTAAAGTGTGTTGGAGCTGAACAAGAGAAGCCGACTTTGTTTTCGCCGCCGCCGCCGGTGAGGTAATACGCGTAGCGCTTGCGGCGCAGGTTCGCCCCCTCCCCTCCCGCTCCCTCCCCTACCCCCCACTCCCCCTCCCCCGCCCTGTCGGGCGCCGGTAAGCGGAGGGGGACTTTGTACGGGTTCCCTGAGAGCTGTTGATGAGCTTGTAGTGGAGAAGTGCGGCCATTTACGAAAATAGAGAAATCGTATACATTTTAATCTGGAAAACAGATTAATACGCCCACCTCTTATAGTACGAATTATTTATTCGTGTACTTGACGTAAACCATCTGTTGAGGGTTCATCCAATCTGAAGCTTATATGTCGCTAGTGTCGTCACTATGGGGACGTTCAAGGTCCCGATTGGATGAAACCGTGAACATTTGAATTACGGCAAGTGGACGGTTAAATAAATCCTAATGTAACTTCAAACTGTCCCTCTTTCAGAAAATATCTAACGTGACTCTTCTGAGTCAAAAATGTCGCAACTCCGTTTGTGCCAAAAATAGACAATTTTTCAGATATGTGAAATATTTAATCTGATCCAAGGATGGAAATGTGACATATAAATAAGCAACTGCATTTACAGATGTTTTAAGTTTAATTTTTGTAATAATCGTGAAATAGAGTAACCCTCCTTCAAAAATATAAGAAATTAGTATTAAAATATTCATCGTGAAAAACATTTTCTTGCTTTTTTTGTAATATTGTCATTTTTCTTCGGTGTTTGTTAGGTAATTAATTCGAATGTCGCTAAACAGAAATGTTTTCACACCTCACTGAATACTGCCAGTATTATATTTCGTTCAATTTGATTAATGCAGAAGGTTTTTTTTAAATTTATTTCAAGTCATTTATTTTTCTCTTGTACAATGAATCCAAATTACTATGGTTTTTGAGGAGTGAATCTTTCATTAATAGTAATAGCCCGTGGCATCTTGACTTAACAAAAACCGGTCCATTTTTTACTGAGCGAAACATCTGTCTCAGCCAAAAGTGCGAAAAACTTTGAGCGCATTCCAGATAGTAAGTAACTCCTAACTCCGCGTTCCAGATGGCGAACCATCTGTTCGTTTTGAAGCAACGAAGCGATTTTCTCGGCACCTAATCCAACTTCGCCCCCTCTTAAAGAGAGTGGTCCCGAAATAGGTCGAATTAAAACTCACGAAACTTGTTTTCCATAACGTCCCGAATTAGCTCTGGCGTTTTGTGATGAACTATGCTCCCTCATCTCCAACCAGTTATCGAAAGTAAAGAGCGGCTGAGCGCTGTGAGCGCAGTTCCCAGCTCACGTTTTCACGGGTGTATATTTTTGAGCGCAATTAATGTCACCGTTTTCAGTCTCACTCTGGAGCGTTAAATTAAAGTTACGCTAATAGCGCGTTTACGTCCTATGGACCCGTAATGATGAAGTTCCGCCCCTCCCGGGCAAAAAACGAAAACATGGCGGCAGTCCGCACTGCGGAAATCCTTCCAAAAAACGCGGCACCATGGCCCCGCACTGAACCCGCGAACACAGCGTAGCGAGAAATCAACGGCCGGGGCTATGAGATACGCGCACGGTCGGCCAGGGGTGGGCAGTGATGGAAAGTGAGAGCGTAGGCTTCCGCGGCCGGAGTCAGTATTTAATTGGCTGTCCGGGTGACGCCGCGACCATGGCAAAGGTGCCGACGTTTCGGTCGCCATTTTGCGACCTTCCTCAGGGCGCGGCGTCACCCAGACAGTCAATTAAATAGTGCTTGAAAGTGTTCGTGATGGCGAATAATTCTCATATAATAGGTTCATTTTCTGAGTTGATTCTCCATGTATATTGGAGTGTTGGAGTTCTTTTACTGGAATTTTTGTAAGAGCAAAAACACAGGATGAAATGCCTTGAACTTTGTAAAATACATGTAATATAAATGCACATATCGATGTAGTGTACATCGCAATGATACAGTTAACAACCATGCCTAGTAGAAATTGGATATATAATAGTTATTTATGCAACAAAGGTTGTAATGGTCAAGAGGTGACAAAATACCCGAGAGTTTATTGTCGCCCGAGATGATCAGCACCTGTTAACGCCCGTGATACATAAATGATTTTACTTTTTACCTAATAGTAATGGTGCAGATTTATTTATTTACTAATTAACTAGATGTTGTTTTGACTTCGTTTCTCATTTCGTCTTTTCCTCCCAAATTCCCTCTCATAATTCCTTCCATTAGAGCGCATGTAGCGTCAATCAAGTGCTTAATACGATACATTCATCCGTATTTCCCCCGAGACCACGATCCTCTCGGTCCAGTTAAGTTATGCAGCGTGTATCGGCCCCCAATCGAAGGCAATTAGAAGCAATAGCATACCAGTACAAATTTTATATATATATATATATATATATATATATATATATATATATATATTATTATTATTATTATTATTATTTTCGTTTCGGCCAACTAGGACCACGCAGGGCAAGGAACCTGCACTTACCGTGGCTCAGTTTTTCATTTAATATCACGGTGGCAGGTGCTTGCGAACACTTCTTTGGGGGGACCAGCATTAAGCTGGATCCGATTTTTATCCCCCAAGTATTGTTAGCCCTGGGGGTATGAAAGATGAAATGATGATGATAATGAGGAGTGAAAGGACGACACACTCATACAGACACACACAAATACACCCATGCCCGAGGCGGGACTCGAACCCGCAATCTTCTGGTCCGAAACCACTACGACACTACTGCCTTAGCGATCTCGGCCATCTGATCGGCATATATATATATATATATATATTATATATATATATATATATATATATATAATTTGTACTGGTAGGATGTGTTATAACTATTGTTTAAAACGTTTCAAAACCGAACGAGTCAAAACCTAATTGCAAACAATTATAAGCTGCCCATTTTGAGAAAAATGCTCTTTTTTTAACATCGCTGAATATTTTCTAGAAATTAATATCACATTCTTACGCATATCTTGGATAGTTGTCAAATGGTGATCTTGACATTTCTACAGCCTCGCCTCGCTTTTTATACGCCCGTCGGGCACTTTCCCATAAAAAAACACCGTCCGAAGGCATCTTTGGATGCGCGTCGCCTCTGCCGAGTGTCCTGCGGAAGCCGCCTTTGTGCAGCCCTGTGCGCGCCGAGCCGCTGCGCTCGCGGGCAATGAGCCGCGAGATCCCCGCCACTTATGCCGGCGCACCTCCCTCCGCCGCGCCACGCCGCGCCGCGCCACGCCACGCCACACAGCGCTGACGCGGCGTCTCTTTTTGCCCTCAGAGCGCCGCTCTCTGCGCTCTTCGCTCGCCCGCGCTCTCGCCCGCGCTCTCGCCCGCGCTCTCGCCCGCGCTCTCGCCCGCGCTCTCGCCCGCGCTCTCGCCCGCGCTCTCGCCCGCGCTCTCGCCCTCGCTCTCGCCCGCGCTCTCGCCCGCTAGCCTGCACTCTCGCCTCCTCTCTCGCCCGCCCTCTCACGATCACCTGCTCTCTCGTCCAATCTCTCACGATTGTCTGGTCTCTCGCTCACCCTTCTACGCTCGCCTGCGCTCTCGCTCGCCCTTGTACGTTCGCCTGCCTTCTCGCACGCCCTCACCCTCGCTTGCGCTCTCTCGCTCGCCTGATCTCTCTCTCTCTCTCTCTATCTATCTATCTATCTATCTCTGTCTCTCTCGCTTGCTCACTGCTCTCTCTCTCTCTCTCGCTCGCTCGGCTTCCCTCTCCTTCGCTCTCCTCAGGAAGAAATATCCATGCTGACCCAACATTTCCAGCCTCTTGTGAAACATTCCAAACCTCGTCTTCACCTTTAACACACATGATGTGTTTCTTACTGTATACATGTGGATCCGTTCTTATTAGAGCGTGTCAGTTTGTCATTTACATATAGTACACAGTGAGACATACGCAAATACAAAAACCATCTTCACATGAAAACTGAGGTAGATACAGAAATTCTGAAATTGACTCTAAATCTAGATTTAGAGTCAAATGATCTTCCAAAAAGTGTGGTTTGTTCTTGATAAAGAAAAAGTTTTTTGTAGACCAATGTTATTTGTGTAGACCACAGTAAACTTGTAGTCAAGACCCGACCGTGGATCTGGATGTAAACAACACACGACGCCTCATGTACGCTGCATGTGGACCGTAACGAAGAAACCAGACAGTGCCGTCTCTCGGCGGCCGTGGCTTGCGACGGCGCGCGTTCCGAGGGCCGGCGCTGGGCGTTGCGGCCCGTCGTGCAGGCCACCGCCCCCGCCACGTCTTGTGCCAGACAGATCGCTATTTGCGCTGCAACCCGCCACTTTGTAACCCTAAATATCAATCCGCCCCTACTCCTGAGCACGCCCGCCGCCCAGGGACCCGCCATAGGGCGCCTCGCCGTTATTACGACCATGCATCACGGCTGCTTAGGGCGCGCGGAGCGGGGCGGAGGGGTAATAGCGCGCTGCCGCCGCCGCCTCCGACACCAACACCGACGACGACACCACCGACACCATCGATACCATCGACACAATCGATACCACCGACACCATCGATACCACCGACACCACCGATACCACCGACACCACCGATACCACCGACACCACCGATACCACCGACACCACCGACACCACCGATACCACCGACACCACCGATACCACCGACACCACCGATACCACCGACACCACCGATACCACCGACACCACCGATACCACCGACACCACCGATACCACCGACACCACCGATACCACCGACACCACCGATACCACCGACACCACCGATACCACCGACACCACCGATACCACCGATACCACCGACACCACCGATACCACCGATACCACCGACACCACCGATACCACCGACACCATCGATTCCACCGACACCATCGATTCCACCGACACCATCGATTCCACCGACACCATCGATTCCACCGACACCATCGATTCCACCGACACCATCGATTCCACCGACACCATCGATACCACCGACACCATCGATACCACCGACACCATCGATACCACCGACACCATCGATACCACCGACACCATCGATACCACCGACACCATCGATACCACCGACACCATCGATACCACCGACACCATCGATACCACCGACACCATCGATACCACCGACACCATCGATACCACCGACACCATCGATACCACCGACACCATCGATACCACCGACACCATCGATACCACCGACACCATCGATACCACCGACACCATCGATACCACCGACACCATCGATACCACCGACACCATCGATACCACCGACACCATCGATACCACCGACACCATCGATACCACCGACACCATCGATACCACCGACACCATCGATACCACCGACACCATCGATACCACCGACACCATCGATACCACCGACACCATCGATACCACCGACACCATCGATACCACCGACACCATCGATACCACCGACACCATCGATACCACCGACACCATCGATACCACCGACACCATCGATACCACCGACACCATCGATACCACCGACACCATCGATACCACCGACACCATCGATACCACCGACACCATCGATACCACCGACACCATCGATACCACCGACACCATCGATACCACCGACACCATCGATACCACCGACACCATCGATACCACCGACACCATCGATACCACCGACACCACCGACACCATCGATACCACAGCCACCGCCACCATCGACAGCGACACCATCGACAGTGAGACCATCGACAGCGACCCTATCGACAGCGAGACCATCGACAGCGACCCTATCGACAGCGACGCAATCGACAGCGACCCTATCGACAGCGACGCCATCGACAGCGACGCCATCGACAGCGACGCCATCGACAGCGACGCCATCGACAGCGACGCCATCGACAGCGACGCCATCGACAGCGACGCCATCGACAGCGACGCCATCGACAGCGACGCCATCGACAGCGACGCCATCGACAGCGACGCCATCGACAGCGACGCCATCGACAGCGACGCCATCGACAGCGACGCCATCGACAGCGACGCCATCGACAGCGACGCCATCGACAGCGACACCAGCGCACCTCCATCTCCAGCCCGACCATCGATTGCGCGCCTCGAGACACCTGAACGCGACCGGCTCCGCAATGGACACGCAGCTGAGGCACAGGCCCCGCACCGCTAGGCCGCAATTTCTAGGCGAGCGCCGGCCGTTTGAAGCCCTGCCCAAGCTCGGCTGATCGCGGCCTCGAGAGTTAGTGTGGGCGGGCGGGGTGGGCGGTGAGGTCTGTAGTCGCGGGAGGACGGGGTGATTGATCCTGGCTGCGGATATTGGAAATAGAATGGGCGTGACAGGATATAGTGTCAAGATTATAACAGAAATCTCGGGTGCCCGATGAACGTCAGCGACGTATGGGAGTTACGCTGTATGTTACGTTACGTTGTAATTTAATTTTGTATGAAGACGGCGAGAGTCCATCCGGAAAGTTCCTTAAGTGTGAGAATAAGGGAGAATATGAGAAAGTGGGGCAGAAAACGTGTGGGGACAAAATTCGAAGAATTCGAAAAGTACGCCAAACATAGTATGTAGTGATGATGGAATTTGAAAGATTTTAAAAACTTGAGATTTAAGAAATTGTGTTCATATTTCTATAGTTATTCGACAGAGCTCAAAGAACTTACTACTGCGAATCTTTTTTTTAAATTATGGCTCGTATTGCGGGAATTTGCTCCCTTTATCATAGTGTTTTTCGGGTTACAATATGCATCCAATTCTACACGTCGAACATGGAAAGGAAAGTAACGCCTTACAATGTTCCTTTCTTAGAAACGTACTAATTGTCTCCTTGCGCTTTCTTTCTTCTTTCACCTTTTCGTCTGCTGCAGCGCGAGCGGGTCGCTCTCTTCCTGTTCACGCGATGCGTATCTTCACGAGCGATTTCCCGTCTCCTGCGCATCTGCGCGGGCATCTCCCCCCGCCCGCGCCGCGCTCTTCATCAGATCTGGCCCCCGCCACGCGCGGCGTCCATCTGCCTTCGCTGTGACAGTCGCCGCCGCCCCCGCCTACGCCGGCGCCCCCGCTGCTGCCGCTGCCACCACCGCTGGTGCCGCCCCCGCCGCCGCCCCCGCCGCCGCCCCCGCCCCCCGCCTCTCCCTTCGCCTCTCCCGCCGAAGCCCCCACCGCCTCCCCCATCGCCGCTTCAGACCCCTGCCGCCTCTCCGCCGCCGCCGCCCCCGCCTACGCCGTCGCCCCCGCCTACGCCCGCGACCCCGCCTACGCCGCCGCCACCGCTGCTGCCGCTGCCTCCCCCGCTGCTGCCGCCGCCGCCGCTCCCGCCGCCGCCACCTCCCCCGCCGCCTACCCCGCCGCTCCCGCCCCCCGCCACCCCTCCGCCGCCGCCGCCCCCCGCCTACGCCCCCGCCCCCGCTGCTGCCGCCGCCACTCCCGCCGCCGCACCCCCCGCCGCCGCCGCCTACCCCGCTGCCTCCCCCTTCGCCGCTCCCGCCCCCCGCCGCCCCACCGCCTACGCCGCCGCCCCCGCTGCTGCCGCCGCCGCCGCTCACGCTGCCGGTCCCACCGCCGCACCCGCCGCCGCACTCCTCGCCGCCGCCCCCTCCCCCGCCGCCTTCCAATTCGCCGCTCCCGCCGCCGGCCCCCCTCCGCCGCCGCCCCCGCCACCTCCCACGCCCCCGCCACCCCCGCCTACGCTGCCGCTGAGGCCCCCACAGCTGTCCACGCGACCACCGCCGCCCCCGCTCCCGCCACCGCCACCTCCCGCAGCCGTCCCCTTCACCGGCCAGGACACGCGAGTTTTGGGCGCGTCGCTTTCGGAACGAGAGGAGGAAAAAACATCACGGCGGACTGGAGGGGAGCGTGGGGCGGGGCGGAACAACAGCGTGGGTTGTTCCACCGCCCGGCGTCACGCTAATAAAGGAGTGTCGGTCGGCCGCGCGTGGCCCGGCGCTTTATGTAATGCCGTGTGATGCGGCCGCTCGCCGCGCCGCCTGTCCGTGCGTACCGCTCCCCGAGGGCTCGACGTAGCGGAGACGCTCTTTTGGGATTCGGGCTACGATTTACATCTTTTCACATCATTTTCGTCATTTGACAGTGGGAGCCCCTCTTCAATCAACCGATCTGATGATGTTCTGTCTCTACGACCATACGTTTACTCCATTTAGTTTAACTCTTTACTTCACATCTCGCTTTACCATCAATCTGAAAAAGTTCACATAATTTGTTTGTACGGTCGTAAGTTCACATGTTTACTCCATTTAGTTATACATTTTACTTCACCACCGCGCCGTATCTTTACTATTTCACGATAGTTCACTGCTCTTCATGTTTCGGATATCTCTTCATATGACTAATTTTCGCTATTGACTATTGTTCAAGTGTGTGTGTGTGTGTGTGTGTGTGTGTTTTATTCTTCGTTCATTTCTTCATCTGCCCTCTGTCGTTTTATCGTGACGTCTCAATTTTCATCCACGGTAGATTTTGTGACAAATTTATTCTATATTCTTCTAAACGCTTAACTGTGAAGGGCACCTTCATTACTGTCGCAATTACTCGCTACATGTACTTCTTGCTCCCGCTAACATCGCGGCACGACTGTTGGGTTGTCCTGTCTTCTGTTTATCTTGACAAATTTCCCCTATTCCAACCCTTCACTATAACTAGCACGTTCTACAATTTCGTATTTCTCGCCTGACCTGGAAATTCATTGTACTCGGCTGTTATTATCTCCATTAACGTGTCTTTTTTTCTATCTCATTTTCCTGCGGAGAATAGCGAGTAGCTGCATCTATATATCTCTTGGCCCCCACTGTCCACGTGGTGCGGACGCCCCCGCCGTTGTCCATGTGGGCGCGCACCCGTTATGAATTCGTGGTTCGCGTGATGAGCCCAGCGGCGGTGAGGAGGGCGGGTTGGCAGCCTGTGAGCGGGTGAGCGGGTGAGCGGGTTGGCAGCCCGCGGGTGAGCCCCGCGGTGAACGACGCTCGCCCACCGCCGCTGCGCCTTCGCCGTCGCCAACACGCCCACTCCCCCTCTCGAGGCCATCACCACCACGTCGCGTGCCCACCTCGACGCCGTCACCGCGACCACCTCCACGCCTGCTGCCCTTCTCGACGCCGTTACCGCCACGTCCCCTACCCACATCGACGCCATCACCATCACCACCACGCTTCCTGCCCACCTCGACGCCGTCACCACAACCATCTGCACGCCTGCTGCCCTTCTCGACATCGTCACCGCCACGCTTCCTGCCCACGTTGACGCCGTCACCGCCACGCCCCCTACCCGCATCGACGCCATCACCATCACCACCACGCCTCCTGCCCACCTCGACGCCGTCACCATCACCACCACGCCTCCTGCCCACCTCGACGCCGTCACCACAACCATCTCCACGCCTGCTGCCCTTCTCGATGTCGTGACCGCCACGCTTCCTGCCCACGTTGACGCCATCACCACCACGCATCCGGCAGTATCTCGACGCCGTCTCCATCACCACGTCTGCTGCTCTTCTCAACGCCATCACCGCCACTACACGCTTCCTGCTCACGTTGACGCCATCACCTCGACACCTGCCTACCTCGACGCCATTGCCATCACCACCACGACTCCGGCACCACCTCGACACCGGCACCATCACCAATAAGATTGCTACCCATCTCGACGCCATCGCCGCCACCACCACCACTCCTGCTGCACGTCGTGACGTCATCACCGTCACGCCTGCTGCCCGCCTGAAGGCCATCACCACCACGTTACTACCACCACCACCACCACCTGCTCCGCTATCAACCACGACCATCTGCCACCACCACCTCCTGCTATCAACTCGCGAGTGGATCCTTGGCCTCCATTGCCTCCACACCACCGTTAACTTCACCACTATCACCTCTGTTCCTCCCGTCGCCAGCGCAGGTGGTAGGTGCGGGGCAGACCGCCAACAATCGCCTGCCGCCGAGCGCGCCCCCGCCCCCGCCCCCGCCGCGGGAGATAGGGCGACCGCGATAAGGCAGTCGGGGTGTCGGCGCCGGGCGCGCCGCTTCCTCCCGTTACGCCCAGATCGCGCCCTCTCCGTCCCCGTCCCCGCCCGCGCCCCCCGCCGCCCGCGCCGCCGAGGGCAGATAGGCAGCTTTACGAGGAGGCGACTGGCGCTCTCGCTGCGTCTCGGGAGGCCCTCGGCAACCGCTCGCTATCACACCTCCGCGACGGCCCTTGTTTTCACACCGCGCCCGCACGTGGCCTTGCGGCCCTCTGGGGCCATTCCTTTTTCTTTTCCTCTTTCTTTCTTTTTCGTCTCTCTCCCTCTCTGTGTCTTCCTCTGTGTCTCTCCCTTTCTGTCTCTCCCTCTCTCCCCCTCTCTGTGTCTTCCTCTGTGTCTCTCCCTTTCTGTCTCTCCCTCTCTCTCTCACTCCCTCTGTCTGTCGCTCTGTGTCTCTCTGTCTGTCTCTCTCTCTGTCTCTCTCTCTGCCTCTGTCGCTCTCTCTCTGTCTCGCTCTCTCTGTCTCTATTTCTCTTTGTCTCTGTGTCTCTCTGTCTCTTTCTCTGCCTCTCTCTATGTCTCTCTGTCTCTTTCTCTGCCTCTCTCTGTGTCTCTCTCTGTCTCTCTCTCTGTCGGTCACTGTCCGTTTCTATCTGTCTGTCTCTTCTTTGTAATTTATGTCACTCGATGGCAACACTGCTATTACGAGGGGGTGGCTTCGGTATCTTATACTACTTCCCTGTAATTATTATCCTTCTGTGTTTCTACTTACATGTTTCACTATTTTATTTGTATTCCTTCTCTCGTTTTGTATTCCCCCATCACATCATTACTCTTTTCATGGAAGCCTCACTCATTTTCCTTATCCCAATTCTTGCCCGACGCCCTCCATACACGCATCTCCGTTTTCTCCAACCTCGTCCTTTAGCCGCTCCCATGCCGTCTTTATTTCTGTCTCTTTGTCTCTCCTCCCTAATTTGTGTCACTCGATGGCGGCACTGCAGTTACGAGGGTTGGCTTCCCTATCTTATGCTTGTTCCCTGTAATCACCACCCTGCTGTGACTCTGCTTACACATTTCTGCTTCTCTCCTACTTTCATTCACGATTTTATTTTTCGCATTTTTATTCCGTCTCTCGCTTTTTTTTTAAATTCCCTCGTCAAATCGTTTCTCTCATCACGAGACCTTCGCTCGTTTTCCTTAACGCAACCCTTCCCCGTCGCATCACGCCCCCCCCACACACACACACATGTTCCTTTATTCCGTCCTCGCCCGTTCGCAGCTCCCTTGCCGCCGTTTCTTCGTCCACGCCGTCACCCCCCTTTTCGCCCGTATCGCCTCCGATTACCGCCGACTTTTACTGTTCATTCTTCCCGTCGGCGGGGCGGGCGAGTCGACGTCGGCGGGGCGGTCCATTATGGAAGGCCCTTTCGTGTTTCCCGCGCTGCCAATCTTCATTAGCGAGGCGCCGTGGCGTGCGGAAGCGTTATCATCGACGGGGAGCAGAATTGGGCGCACCGCCTCGCCCTCGCTGCCTTTCAAGCCACTGCGGCGCTGCTTGTACAGGTGGCGCTGCGCTGCTTGTAGCGGTGGCGATGCTTGGTCAGGTGGCGATGCTTGTAGCGGTGGCGCTGCGTTGCTTGTACAGGTGACGCTGCTTGAAGTGGTGGCGTTGCTTGAACAGATAGCGCTGCTTGTAGCGGTCGCGTTGCTTGTACATATAGCGTCGGTTGTACAAGTGGTGCTGCGCTGCTTGTAGCGGTAGCGTTGCTTGTACATATAGCGTTGGTTGTACAGGTGGTGCTGCGCTGCTTGTAGCGGTGGAATTGCTTGAACAGGTTTGCGCTGTTTGTAGCGGTAGCACTGCTTGTAGCGGTAGCGTTGCTTGTACATATAGCTTTGCTTGTACAGGTGACGCTGCTTGTAGCGGTAGCGTTGTAGTGGTGTAGTAGTAGCAGCGCTTCTTGTAGCGGTGGAATTGCTTGAACAGGTTGCGCTGTTTGTAGCGGTGGCACTGCTTGTAGCGGTAGCGTTGCTTGTACATATAGCGTTGGTTGTACAGGTGGTGCTGCGCTGCTTGTAGCGGTGGAATTGCTTGAACAGGTTGCGCTGTTTGTAGCGGTAGCACTGCTTGTACCGGTAGCGTTGCTTGTACATATAGCTTTGCTTGTACAGGTGGCGCTGCTTGTAGCGGTAGCGTTGTAGTGGTGTAGTAGTAGCAGCGCTTCTTGTAGCGGTGGAATTGCTTGAACAGGTTGCGCTGTTTGTAGCGGTGGCACTGCTTGAAGCGGTGACGTTACTTGAAGAGGTGGCATTGCTTAAAGCAGTGTGGCGCTGCTTGTGGATGCGACAGTCCTCACGGCAAAGTTGTTTGTAGTAGTGGAGCTGCACGTAGAGGCTATGCAGCTTGGGGCAGCGACGTTGCTTGTAGAGGTGGTGTTTGCTGGTAGAGGTGATATTTCTATTGGGGGTGGTGTTGCTGGTGGTGGAGGTGGTGTTGCTGGGTGGTGGAGGTGGTGTTGCTGGGTGGTGGAGGTGGTGTTGCTGGGTGGTGGAGGTGGTGTTGCTGGGTGGTGGAGGTGGTGTTGCTGGGTGGTGGAGGTGGTGTTGCTGGGTGGTGGAGGTGGTGTTGCTGGGTGGTGGAGGTGGTGTTGCTGGGTGGTGGAGGTGGTGTTGCTGGTGGTGGAGGTGGTGTTGCTGGTGGTGGAGGTGGTGTTGCTGGTGGTGGAGGTGGTGTTGCTGGGTGGTGGAGGTGGTGTTGCTGGGTGGTGGAGGTGGTGTTGCTGGGTGGTGGAGGTGGTGTTGCTGGGTGGTGGAGGTGGTGTTGCTGGGTGGTGGAGGTGGTGTTGCTGGGTGGTGGAGGTGGTGTTGCTGGGTGGTGGAGGTGGTGTTGCTGGGTGGTGGAGGTGGTGTTGCTGGGGGTGGAGGTGGTGGACGCAGTGTTGCTTGTAGAGGCGACGATGAAGGTAACGACAGTCTACGACCGGGGCGTGCCGAGAGGCGATTCGCTTTGCATTGAGCAGCATGACCGCGTGGCAGAGAGCTTCCCTTCTGACAAAGTTCCGTACGTGAGGCGAAATTTTGATTCTCCTTTACCCGTGTCGCAGACTCGCGATGCGCGCATAACGCGTGCGTCCCGCCCAAAGTCTTTCAGTCGATGCTTCCAGAGGTGCGGGTGCTACGGTCTCCGAAGGTGTGTGGGCGTTTGCGGCGATGTTGGAATCGTGACACCTCGGTGCTTTTGTTTCCTTTATGTCTTTGTGGGCTTGTCTCACTATTAGTCTTCATCTCTGCAATTCTCCTTCTCCTTTCACAAAGGTATCTCCGAATAGTCCTGACCTTACAGGCTTGGCTGTGGTTATTCGTCTGCTTATCCTGAAATCTGCAGTTACTGCCTCCTTCGGACTTTCCTTACTCAGTTTTAGATTCCTAGTGCCGTGAATATCTATTGCCTTTCAATATTTCCAGTTCCCTTCGCAACTTACTGTGTGGTTATATATCTATCAACCCTGCCCTTGCTACCTTCTACTATTGCCGCCTATAAATCGCTTTCCTTTTCATTCCATCTTTGACTTCAATTTTTTTCGAGTATTCTTATCGATCGTTTTTATTAATCTCTGATTCTTCGAAATGTTCCATCACGATTCCCCATGACACTTTGAGCAGTTCGTCTCTTGTTTTTTCTTCGTACTCATACACTGATAGCTGATCAGTTTTTATAACTTTTGCATTCATAAATATTATATAAATAGTCTTACGTTGTACGTACTTTTTTTAAATTTTCTCTCCACACACTGTTACTTCTCTTCACGTCTCACGCTTCCTCTTCTCGTTATAGCACGCATTTTCTCCTCTTTTCATATCCGTTATTTTTGCCTGGACCTGTCCCTGTGCCATTTTCGTTGCCGCTTCCGCCCGCACGTGCGTTGCCGGGCTTTCTGGGCTGCCTTCGCACGCGGACCCTCTAAAAGGTGCGTCAAGTGGCTTTTCCTCGCGCAGAATTCGCACTCTTGTTCTGCGGAGCTCAAAGGAGATCTGGTTGAGAAGCGGGAATTCAGAAGAGGGCGCGCGCGCCACGGAGACTGCGTGGGAGGTCGTAATGTTGTTCGCGGAAGGGGGGGGGGCGCTACCGGCCCGGGAAAAGCCCCCCCCCCGCTATTTCCGACGCTACGCGCTTTAAATCGCTGCTTTTTCGGGATCCCTCTGAAGTTCTGGGGCGGGATTTGACGTCCTACCAAGACCCTAAATGCTGAGTACGGTTTTACTTTTTTTTTTTTTTTTATTTTGAAATTTGTATTCATTGTGCGGTGAGTGTTTCCTTTCTTCATAAAAGAGATATAATACGCGAGGTGCTTCGCATAGTATACGTAATGGTATGAAACGTACTGTTTGATGTTGGTAATGTATCTGAGTGGTACGTGAGGTTACTGTAAAAAAAATTAAAATGCTCATTTTTAAGTAGAACGAAAAAAAAAAGTTTTTCTATTGTGTTGGTGGAATGTTTAGTTATTGTGAAGTTTCTGTTCTCTTCTGTTCGAGTTGATAAAGTATAGCTACAGTAGATCGAAAATGTAGATCCAAAAGGCGTCTCTGCTTGTACATATGTACACATTCAGAGAATATACATATTTGACCAATGGCTTTCGTTAGGAATAAATTGGAACGCGAAAAACAAGGAATTATATTCATGTTGTCATAAATTACACTGAAGAGACAATTCTGTAATTTTTTGGTAATGGATGGATTTGTTTGAAATAATTCTTTACCAAACATTAGTCACTCGGCTTACGAGTGACAGTCTCTTACATCGTTTGACAAGTGTAGATTTCCAGCAAGAAAAAAAATAAATAATTTTGTTCGTTATTTGACATCGAATTGTTCAGGTTTACGAACGGTCTAAAACTAAATTGTCCGGAATCCGCTACATAAGATGGAGTAGCCTCGCTGTGAAGATTTGAACCCGAGACAGCCGTATAAAGGCAAAAGCGTTCCTCGGCTGTCTGCAACCGGCCTGGCCTGGTCTGGCCGGCGCCGCGCCGCTCTCGGGCGTCGTGACGTCACGCGGCGGGCATCTGGGATGGATAAGAGGCGGAGGCCCGCGCGCCCGCTCGCTCGCTCAGCTGGAGGCGCAGTCGGCTTTCTTCCAAGTAGGGGCCTGACGGCGCCGCTCTTCTGACGATGACGGCGCTAGGCGTCGCGACGTCCAGGCGTCCTCGGCCTCTCGGCGACGCCACTCGACCGCGATGAGT
This sequence comes from Gryllus longicercus, assembly GCA_038098605.1. NCBI lineage: Eukaryota > Metazoa > Arthropoda > Insecta > Orthoptera > Gryllidae > Gryllus > Gryllus longicercus. The sequence goes on from JAZDUA010000695.1 coordinate 658,000, forward strand.
TATCTCGACGCGCGCGACCTCTCGACGTGAAAATAGATGCGCTGGCTTCTGGAATGGTCGACGAGACTTCCGCCATCGGGTTCCTGCTTTCACCGCAGTTGTCTTTATGAACGCTATCCTGGCATCCATAGCTAGATGCAAGGGCAGATCCAGCTGGTCATGGGGAGGAATCGTGAATTTTTGTTTAATAACAAATATGATTATTATTTAACAAAAATTCAAAAAAATAAAATGGGAAAAGTGAAGGAAAAATAAAAATAAGGAACACAAGATTAAATTGAAGAAGCGTGTGAAATGTATCGATACAAACACTATATACACTATAACAACAAATATGCTTATTATTTTAGTGTATGTAGTGTTTGTATCGATACATTTCACACGTTTCTTCAATTTAATCTTGTGTTCCTTATTTTTATTTTTCCTTCACTTTTTCCATTTTATTTTTTTGAATAATAAGCATATTTGTTATTACAGTGTATGTAATGTTTGTATCGATACATTTCGCACGTTTCTTCAATTTGATCTTGTGTTCCTTATTTTTATTTTTCCTGCACTTTTCCCATTTTATTTTTTTCTCTTTGGTCTCCATGCCCCCCCTCCCTGCTGGATATACCACTGGCTCAAAGAGGTCAAAGGCGAATGCCATTTCTTTAAGAATGTCAATTCTTTAAGGTTAAATTTGAAGAAATATTAGTTGTTGGGATATTTTATTTACTCATCCAACAGGTTTCTTTCTGGATGGGAACACCGAAGTATTGTCGGGTTAAAAATAATTTTCTAATGTACGTTAAATACACAGATAATGGAATATTTTCTCGGGCTCATATATTTCTTTTTCCTCGAGCTTTTTACCATAAAAGCATGATTGTCGACAAAATATTGTCCGCATATTCCATTTACATAACTTGCTTCCTAGTATTAATCTTTCTTACTTGCTAATGAAATAGTGACCATGTACTGAGCTTATCTTCCGCCGGGCACCAATATTCTTACCTAAATTTACTGCTATTCAGAGGGACTACACCGCATCATTTTGTCATTGCAATCGCTTACCCCCAATTAAAGGAATAATTGTGACCATACTTGTCTTTTACCGCCAAAGATACGTTGAATACATCAGCAATTCAAGTATCCTATTTTTTCCTATTTTGTGTTGCATGAATGTCGCGAATTCCGTTCCATGTTCTCAGTAAATGCCCAGTAAACGTTGTTGTGAGTAGTTGGTTGGGACATCCGCCTGTTGACGTAAACGTGACTAATTCTTGGAACTTAGTATTTACAGATGTAAACATTAAGAAAATAAGGTATAAGATATAAGGTAAAGAAAATAAGATATAATAAATTATTTTGTTTCTTTCTTTTTTACAGGTCAGTATAATGCTCTCGAACTGTTCGTGCTTGGCAGAGTGCAAGTATTGAACGTAAGTGTCGATATATTTATTGGCTTAAATCGTTGTATAATATAATTTAGACGATTATACCGTATTTTAGTGAATATTTTGCGTCATGTTTGACAGATAGTTCATAGACATTACTTACGTGAAGTTAATAATTGACTCCATATTTATACACGTACTAAATAGAGATAATTTGTCGTGTTGTGTCATTCATTACTCGTCAATACGATGTCGTTATCTGTCATATGAAGTTTATTGACAAATTCAACACGTTGGTTGTACAAAAACCGACTTCTTTTCATTCTATGAGTTTTCACATAGAAATGTTCATATATTGCCAAATTCAAACACAATTAGTATATTAAATTACAGAGAATGTTTTTCGCATACAAAATATCTGTTTTTTGTTCGCTTGGAATATTGCATGCATACACACACCCTGGTATTTGTTTGCAGTTAATATCACTTCATTAATCCTAAATTACAGCTTGAAACAGTACCTAAATTAACCACTTGCCACGAATGTTTTGTTATGAAATGAGAATTTCTGCGTGTCGTGTGCATATGCAATGCGAAGATCTCAGCGTAAAATGGTGTGTTAAATTGTTTTGTGCCCGTTTACTCTTATGCATATCAAATTTGTGAGACAAGCATTGTTAGACCACCCTCACCATCAGTTTGCGGCCACCTGTGTCATCTTCACCACCGCCATCATCACGATTGCAACCACCCCCACGCTGTCACCTGAAAGGTTGCGAAATGGTTAATAAATTTCTTTATTAGTTTAAGACCTCGAGGAAAATAAATCAGTTTTAATTGTATGGTTTAAAACCCGAATATAGATACGCAAGCGATCTATTCAACAGTAATTCGCATCCTTCCCACTTGATATAGCTATTTATTCGAATTTTCTTTATTAAGAGCAAAAATACTTCCGAATCAATGAAGTGTAATAATGTGGATAAAGCAGCGTCTCTCACAGTAACCGTGTAAGTGAGAGGTATAGAATGGAAATTTATAATTCTAAATTAAAATAAGTATATTAATGTTTAATTTAAAAGAGTAAAACTATAGAACTGCATTCTCTAATTCAGTTCGTCACAAAATTATATATAATTGAATTATAAGATATATATATATATATATATATATATATATATATATATATATATATATATATATATATATTTCTGATATAACTCGAACAGTTTCGAACTGTAAAACGTGTCACATTCTCTGTGAGGTTAATTTCAATGTTATGTGTATGATGTAATATGACTATGTTACACGAAATAATTAATCTGTGTAGTGCAAAACTTAGAGAATACTGCAATTGCTCAGATGTTGGGCAAAATGATCTTCAAAGCCTCTAATAAGTACGAAAATCTCTTTCATGGTATTTTAATGGAAACGTGTAGCTATTTGTACTTCACGCATTTTTAAAAATGTTGATTGGCGATATTACATGAGGTATATTGTTTTGGACTTGTTCTTTAATTGCAAGCGGTTGGTGTGAAATTCATTTTAGACCGAAGAGATAAAAAATAAATTATTAGGTTATTGAAAACTTTTTAGTAGTGTAATTTCAACTTGTTCAGTTCGTCGTTTAATGAATTGAATTATAATATTATCATTTACACTTGTTAACGAGACCTTTCATTTAAAATTCCCGCATGAGTTGATTTAATTTTAGTTTTATATCTTGTAACTATTCAGATTTTCTTAAATCATTTTCTCTTCCCCATCTTCTCACATCTGGACAATTGTCACAGACGTTTCACAACGCACCTTCGAACTTTCTGGGTATCTTTCTTCCTCTTATGCTGGTGCGGAACCAGATACGAATTTCGTGAGGGGAAATTCAAAATGTTTTTTTTAGAAGGTGTCATATTACAGATTTTGTAAAATTTAGGCTACGCTAACTCACGATGCAATACGATTTTATGTATTTTAATGATTATCCGAAAATATTTTTGCTGGAATGTTTCGTTGCAAGTTAAAATTAATAGATACTGAAAAAGTTTCGGAGGGGAATTTCCCTCGATTCACTTCCCGTGAATCCGCGCCTGTCTTATTGTAATTGAACTCCCCATATCAGCCCCCAATTTTACATTTCTACTAGTTATGATCTTTCCATTCGTCACTTTTCTCCGCATCACCACATTTGCTGGCGGTGCCTCACTTCGCTTCCGACTCTCCTCCATTCGTCCGTTGTTCATCGCATGGCGCGCCCGTCAGCGCTGTGCGCGCCGCGGCGACTGGTGACGCAGTGCGGCACCCGCCGGCACGCGACCTCTGCCGCCTCCGAAATAAGTCGCGCCTCCGCCGCCAGGGCCTCTGTCACACACGTCGCCTCACCTGCGCCTCCGCTCCCACCGCCGTCGCCCACGGCGACGTTGCCACCTTCACGCCATCATCTTCAGGCCGACGTCAGCCCCATGCCATCCCCTCACGCCGCCACCGCCACCGCCACCGCCACCACCACCACCACCACCACCACCACCACCACCACCACCACCACCACGCCACCGCCACCGCCACCACCACAGCTACCACCACACCGCCGCCACCACCATGCCGCCACCACTACCACGCCAACGCCAACACCACCCCGCCACCACTACCACTCCGCCACCACTACCACGCCAACGCCACCACCACGGCACTGCCACCACCACTCCGCCGCCACCGCCACCACCACCACCGCCGCCACCACCACCACCACCACCACCGCCACCACCACCGCCACCACCACCACCACCACCACCACCACCACCACCGCCACCACCACCGCCGCCACCACCACCGCCACCACCACCGCCGCCACCACCACCGCCGCCACCACCACCGCCACCACCACCACCGCCACCACCACCACCACCACCACCACCACCACCACCGCAACGTCCTACACCCACGACACCACGCCGTCCCCGCTCCACCATGCTGCTGCCATCACCCCGACGTCCCACACCCACATCGCCTCTACCACCCCGTCGCCACCATCGCCTCCACCGTCTCTCTCTCGCGTTCATCCTCACCACTATCACCATTCCTACCATCCCTACGTTGGCAACCCAACCCGTAAGTCACCGCTAACACCACCTCCACCAATACCACCATCACCACCACCCCCAGACCGTCATCGCCTCCACCACCTCCAACACTTTCACCACCTCCACCTCCACCCCCATCCCCTCGCTCCCATCGCCTCCACGCCGCCACCTCCAACACCTTCGCCACCTCCACCGTCCCCGCTCCCGCCGCCTTTACATTCGTGAGATGTGCGTTAGAAGCCGTCTGTCCGGAGCAAGCCCCCCGTTTCCCCGATCCAATTCCATATGCATCTCCCCGTTGCGCCACGATCCCGACCCGATCCGATCCGATCCGTCGGACGTGACCTGCTTGCGGCTCTCCACTTCCTTGAGTATGCGGCCGCGCGCGCATGCCACCTGAATTCGCGCCGTGGAAATTACATGCGATGGCGTCACGCGCTAATGTATGCCAGATTGGTGGATATCCGTTCGTCGTGCCGCAGCTCGCAGTTGGTGTATTTCTCGGCGACGCACGGTTTATAAAAGGAGAGAACAGCCTCGGGAACTGTTGAGAGTAGAGTATCTGTCTGGGTGTGACCGGTTTGCTGAGACACAACGAGTAAGATTAATAACTGTTTTGTGGTAAACATTCTGCCCAGTTTCGACAAGAAAAGCTAGAAGATAGTTGTAGCTTGTTTTCTGAAACATGGGTTCTCTGGTGAGTAATGGTCAGTGTCATAAAGTAGTTTTAAGATAATTTATTAAAAGTTTATTTTCTCTTGAGAACGTGATGTTTTATTGTCAAACAAAGAATTCCAAATAATATTGTTATGTTCATGAAATCTGCCGTTATCTTCAATTGTAAATAAGGGCACTGAAGTAGTACATATACCTGTTTTCTGTTAAGAACGTGATGTTTTATTATCAAATAAAGTATTCCAAATAATATCGACATGTTCATGAAATCTGCCATTATCTTCAATTTGTGAGTACGGGTAGTGAGGTAACTCGTAAACCTGTTTCCATCAATAATTTTACCTGGATTGATTTAGAGTTTCTACAAATTCGGAGTTCGATTTTCGAGACAGAACAGCGCTTAAATGCAGCTCCCATCTAAGGAAGAAAACTGACATAGCTCACATTCTGGTAGGAAGTAGAATTCCTGCAAGGACTGTACATCCAAGTGGGTCTGGTAAACACTGTGGATGCATGACTCTGCTTCCGATCTCAAACCTATCGGGGGCACGACTCGGCAGCGTCCTGCCTTATCTGGAGTCAAAAGCCTCTCGGAACTTTACGTAAGTTGCGAGAAGGACAAGCGAAGAGCGTTACACGAGATAATCTCAAGGCTTGCGTTGTTTACAGCAGGCCGCAAGCGGAGCAGTGTTTTATTAATTTTAGTTAATTCGCGACAGTCGCAATCATATTTGGCGGGTATAGCCAGTGTTTTCGAGAATAAAATTAAGATGTTGTCGTCCCAAGCTGTGAAAATTATTCACCTTTAATTATTTATTTTTAGATGTGAAAGTCCCTTTGGTCACAGCTCTTCATGCTGGTTTCCTTATAGAAGACATCTATTGCGAAAAATCATCTACATTACTAATTTCCAATCAGGGCAGAAATTTAAATAAAACTACGCAGACTCCGGCCATGTGAAAGGTGTCGTTAGATTCCCAGGAACTCGAGAAATATCAAAAAACTATGATATAGTTTGAAATTTGACAAAAAAATGTACATATTTGATTATGTTATTCCACCTATTCTCATGCTGCGCATATCGAATAAATCGTCATACTCAGCGCTTATGTCGCAGCTGACGCCATTATGGTTATGTATATAATGAAACACGTACGAATGATGTGTGAATGTAGAGAAAAAGAAGAAAAAATAACTCGTCCGTAAAATAACAAGCTCTGTAGTATTATAGTATTGACAAAACCGATCTTAGTATAAGTTAGTAATGCCAAAGTGCAAGTAAGTTAACTTAAGGACTAGTATGTAAAACTTAGCTGTAAGAAAAAGCTCCTCCTCTACCTGCTTAAGCCGCAAGGCAGCAGGTTAATGTAAAAATTTAAGTTGCCAGTTTAATTCCCTTTCTCCACAGGGTTACTGTGGAGGGGACCAAAGGAAAAGCTGACGCCAGACCACAGTACGGTTCTGAGAAAGGTCGCCCGTGGCAGGTCACCAAATACTATTTTTGTTAAAATATTAAATTTATTGCCGACCTGGAAGGCCGAGGTGGCTAGAGCGTGTACCGACTCAGCGCCTCGGTCTGAAGGGTCGCGGGTTCGAGTCCCTGCCACAGGCATGCTTGTGTGACGTAGTGAAATGAGAAATAATTCAAATAACAAAAATAAAAATAGTATATTGAAAAGTTACAGACTAGATACAATAAATTGCTTAATTTAAACACTCCGGCAACCTTTTCTTTCCAGTACCCTGCTTTACCGCAGAAAAACAAGTCACGCGTGATGCGAGCCGTCGGACTTCCGTCCCGTGACAATTACCGTCACATGGCCTGATGCCAAAATTTAAACCGGTCGCCGTCTGGCGGACCGCGTGCACGAAGCACCCGAGATCGTCTGGCCCTTACACTCCGGACATCTCGCCCCCACTCTTACGCTCCCTGTACCTACGCGTACTAGGCCCTCTGATGTAAACTGAATGAGAACGCGGGCGCAGATGGCGCCGCGTTAAATAGCTGATGGCTACACCCCCCACCTCACAAGTTCCCTAGATAGGCTCGCCTGCTGTATCTTAGGAGGGGGGATACACCCCCACCACACAAGATTCCCAGGTAGGCTCGCTAGCCAGCTTCCTAGGAGTTTACAGCCTAAGGTTATTTTTGGCTCTGCCACGCTGTCTGCGTCAGTTGCCAGAGCGCCAAATCCCGGATGTTCAGGCTCAACCCCTTCCTCCCCCGCAGAGCACTTTCACCGACCTAACGGTTCTGGCCCTCGTGTTAACGACGCCACACTTGTTTGTCCCTTGTCTCTCATGTATGTATTTTCGCGGAGGGCCTCGCGTTCTGCTGACCTCAGATCAGAGGAGCCCGCTATGTGTGTTAATGTCTAGTGTTTGGTCACATATGCGTCCCATCGGGACACAAAGGGTAACCGTCTGTCGGCTGGAAAAAGCCCGAAGAAGAAGATTAAATTTATTACAGTATTACACAAAAATAGTTTATTTGTTCGTGCGTAGGCTTCCGCGGCCGGAGTCAGTATTTACTTGGCTGTCCGGGTGACTTCCGGATCCGCGTTCATGGCGAAGGTGCCAACGTTTCCGGTCGCCATCGTCGTGGCGTCACCCGGACAGCCTAGTAAATACAGATTATTTGTCGTTTATGAGCAGTGTTACTTATGTGTTTTTTAAAAATTTAACTTATATGGTTTTGTTCAGCAGCGGTTTCGGTGATGATGGCCGCTACTTATTTCTGTAAATTTATTAACATCGGGTCAATTCAAATATACTCTGTCATGAACATTAACCTTGATTAGAAAGACCGATATCGTAATCACAGAGATTGATTTGCAATTTTCCGCATATTAATGAGATACAGTTCTCTCAATAACAAAGTTGCGGTAATTTTCCGCCCCGGGGAAGTTGTACGTGCATCTAACTAGACCGAATTTCATCCGAATTTCATTAATCTATCGGCACGCAGGAATCTCAGCCTATCATAACCACACCCACCGCAAACTGCGCCATCCAACGCATATCATTGTCAGTCACGCGCGGCTCGCCCCCCCCCCCCCCCCGCCGAATTATTGGAATGGCTGGCGCTCGCCCCGCTCCCTGTGCCCTTCGCCCTTGCCCCTGCGCCGCGGCCACACGCACGGCGCACGCGCGCGCGCAACGCGGGTTGCAGAGGCGCAAGAATGCGCAGCCACGTGACCGCGGCTGTGCGCAAAAGGGAGGCGGGCCCCGAAGGAAATTGGAAAGAAACCTCCCTGCTAGGGATGCGACATCGATGTCGATGGTTTCAAAACGTCGATGGTTTTGTAGAAACATGGATGTTTTAAACATCGATGTTTTTGTACAAACATGGATGTTTTAAACATCGATGTTTTTGTACAAACATGGATGTTTTAAACATCGATGTTTTTGTACAAACATGGATGTTTTAAACATCGATATTTTTGTACAAACATGGATGTTTTAAACATCGATGTTTTGTACAAACATGGATGTTTTAAACGTCGATCTTTTCGAACCATCGATGTTTTTGTAGAAACATGGATATTTTAAACGTCTATGTTTTCAAAACATCGATGTTTTTTTGAAACATCGATGGTTTTGTAGAAACATGGATGTTTGAAACATCGATGGTTTTGTCGATACATGGATGTTTTAACATCGATGGTATTGTAGAAACATGGATGTTTGAAACATCGATGGTTTTTGTACAAACATGGATGTTTTAACAACGATGTTTTTGTACAAACATGGATGTTTTAAACATCGATGTTTTTGTACAAACATGGATGTTTTAAACATCGATGTTTTTGTACAAACATTGATGTTTTAAACATCGATGGTTTTTGTACAAACATGGATGTTTTAAACATCGATGTTTTTGTACAAACATGGAAGTTTTAAACATCGATGTTTTTGTACAAACATGGATGTTTTAAATATCGATGGTTTTTGTACAAACATGGAAGTTTTAAACATCGATGTTTTTGTACAAACATGGATGTTTTAACAACGATGTTTTTGTACAAACATGGAAGTTTTAAGCATCGATGTTTTTGTACAAACATGGATGTTTTAAACATCGATGTTTTTGTAGAAACACGAATGTTTTAAACATCGATGTTTTTGTACAAACATGGATGTTTTAAACGTCGATGCTTTTGTACAAACATGGATGTTTTAAACGTCGATCTTTTCAAACCATCGATGTTTTTGTAGAAACATGGATATTTTAAGCGTTTATGTTTTCAAAACATCGATGTCTTTTGGAAACATGGGTGTTTTCAAAACATCGATGTTTTTAGGAAACATGGATGTTTTAACATCGATGGTTTTGTAGAAATATGGATGTTTGAAACATCGATGGTTTTGTAGAAATATGGATGTTTGAAACATCGATGGTTTTGTAGAAACATGGATGTTTGAAACATCGATGGTTTTGTAGATACATGGATGTTTTAACATCGATGGTATTGTAGAAACATGGATGTTTTAAACATCGATGTTTTTGTAGAAACATGGATATTTTAAATATCGATGGTTTTGTAGAAACATGGATGTTTTATACATCGATGTTCTTGTAGAAACATGGATGTTTTAAACATCGATGTTTTTGTAGAAACATCGGTGTATTAACGCCTATGTTTTCTTAACATCGATGTTTTCTGATCGCTGATTTTTTTCTTTTCCGAAGAAAAATTCCCAGTATCCCAATACTGTAAAAGTTATAATATGAAATATAACTTATGGTAACACTGTTAGTAGTTCGTGTGTTGAAACAAACGCTGTTTGTACCACTTTCATCGATAGATACTCTCGCTCGTGATGACCCCCCACGCCCTAGTATTTCCTGTTTCTTTATATTCATATCGCACAATGAGAAGTGGTCAGCAAATGCGCTGCGAGCACGAGTCTGCCCCTTGTTCTCGTATCCTTATTTTGGGAATTTACAAACGTAAAAACTGCCAAATTAAATTTTTTTTGCCCACGAATTCAATGCTGAAGTTTACTAAACCACCTTGATAACATGGATATTGAAAAATATCGTTTCAATTACTTGTTTGAATTCAAATGTTCTACGATAACTTATAAATGAATTTCTCTAGAGTAAGCCTTCAGAAAATTAGTAGTTTTTAGTACAAAAATCTTGTTTGATATATTGCCAATCATCAATAAACAAACATAGCTCGAAAACGTGCTTCTCTGGAGCGGAAGGAAAGCATTCGTTTCACATTGGCCTATCCCCCTCCTAAAATTCGCCAAATCCGCCACTGGTGGTTGAAACCCACTTGGTCGTGCTCCCAGCAGCCGCTCTGCGAGTGGTCGGTGGGGAGCCCGAGCCTCCGCAGTGGCCCTGGACTGCGATTGACGCGGTGGGGCGGAAGGGCGTTTCGACCCAGGCAGGGGGAGGGGGACGAGGTCGAAGGAGTAGGGGATGTGCAGCGACAGCGTCGCGAGGAATGCGTCGGTGTGTCGGGGCTCGCGGTCGGCGGTACTCGGACAAGACGTGGTATGTGTGATTGAAATCGGCCTCATAGTTCCTAATAGTTTGTCCGCTCCTCTCGGCTGCCCTTCGAGCCAGCGTGATTGGCAGCGAGCCAACCGCCGCCCCTCAGCGCTGTTAATTGAATTGCAATTTGCCCTGGCCAGAGGCTAAATACAAATGTTAATTAACGGAAATTGAAACAAGACACTAAAATGTAATAATTAATACGCTTTTATTTTCAATGTTGAATTTCTGTGGTCGTTAATAATCCTTGTATCTGACTGGAGGGTAACGCCTGCATTTAGAAAAGGTGTTTTACTGGAGACTTTCTAGTATATAGCAACTCACGATAAAAGTATTATTAACTTTGCACTACAATTAATATGCAACTATTCGTAACTAAACGGCCATTACATTTTTTCAGTAAGTTTCATCATTTAAATTTCTTCCATTGCAGAATCTTTCATCTTGTATCGCGTGAGATAAATAATCAGTTCCAATAAACTGCATATTTGACTACCCTAGCCATGGTGCGAGTGCCCAAGCTATGTTACATTGTGAATTAAAGTGCAATATTAAGAGAAATGGAACAAAATGAATGCATAGTATGTTGTTTGTTCGACGCACTTCAATATTGCTTTTATTGAGTCGCTGTAATTCCCTCCACATATTATGATTGCAGAGCAATATTTTTCCTTTGTGACAATGCGAGCATCGACTTGCATGTAGAGATGTAATTATACTAACAAATAACAAAATATATAACATTGAGATAGTTTCAAATACCAAGGTTTTATTTTACAATCAGTTATAACAAATGGTGATTTAACTTGGTATAAATGAAAATGATATAAAAATATCAGTATAATTATTCTTATTTGGCGTAAACGTACAACATGCACTAAAGCAAACTAGGTAAAATGTACGTATTGGGAATCTTCTTATAAAACTAAAATCTATGGCACTTTGAGGCACTGATAAATGAGACGAGTGTTGTAACTTTTTAGCTACAGGAAATATAAATCTTACTATTATCTGAAACGAGGAAAGTTAGAATGTTTGGCTTGGGAGGTCTTTGAACAAAGAAGAACTATGTGTATTTGCGCCATGCGTTGTTTGCCAGGATCTGCAAGACGGGACTTTTCGACTGCAGACTTGTTTGAAAAACGTTTTTAACATGGCGTCTACATTGAATGCCATTTGATCTTTTGCCCTCTGTGAGTCAGCGGAATACAGAAAATGCCTAATAGACTATGTTGCGGTGAATCAATAGGAACAAAGAAACGATCACTGTACCTCGTTAAGTTAAATGTGTGTTAACGCTCAGCTAATACTAATAGCTAATACTTCGATAAGTAGTAACATGTCATTTTGATGTTGGTAATTCTTTATTCCACGCTAATTCTTAGAAATTGCAAATGTTTGTAGTTTTTTTTATTACGGTAATTGTATATTCATCTTAAATTACTCTTGTAGTTAACGAAAATTTTGCCAAATGTTAATTCACGGCTTTTCATTCTGTATTTTCTACAAAGATCACTAAACTTTTGTAATACTGACAAACTTTAAAAACATATTACATTTCTGTAACATCTCAAATGTAATAACCAAAACTCTCCGTAACATTTCAGCAACCGTATCGTTTCGTGAAAAGTCGAGTCCAAAATTTTAATGAACACTCCTCTGGTAAGGTTGGCACTCGGCTAGATAGTTTTGTAAGGAAGAGCCCAGAAAATATTTTTATCACCTGAGACTCACTCAAAGAAGTATCTCCTCGTAACGTGTTTCAATTTAAACACCTCTCCCAGACTCCAGGTCGCTCGAAAAGCCCCTCTATCGTCCCGCTGGTAGGTTCCACCCGGTGTCTGTAGACCCAGCGGTGCACAAATCACTTGAAAGGTCGACGCTACGCTTCAAGCAGCCCGGAGCTCCTTAGGGACTCGCCGCCGCCCGCTCCACCCCACCCCACCGCCCCCGTCCCTGCCCCTTCCCCCACCCCCGCTCCCGCCCTCGCCCTCGCCCTCACCCCCGCCCTCGCCTCCACACTCGCCCCCGCCCTCGCTCTCGTCCTCGCCCCCGCCCTCGCCCTCGCCCCCGCCCTCGCCCTCGCCCCCGCCCTCGCCCTCGCCCGCGCCCTCGCCCGCGCCCTCGCCTCCGCCCTCGCCCCCGCCCTCGCCCGCGCCCTCGCCCGCGCCCTCGCCCGCGCCCTCGCCTCCGCCCTCGCCCCCGCCCCCGCTCCCGCTTCCGCTCCCGCCCTCGTCCCCGCCCCCGCTCCCGTCCTCGCCCTCGCCCTCACCCCCGCCCTCGCCGTCGCCTCCGCCCTCGCCCCCGCCCTCGCTCTCGCCCTCGCTCCCGCCCTCACCCCCGCCCCCGCCCTCGCCCCTGCCCTCGCCCCTGCCCTCGCCCCTGCCCTCGCCCCTGCCCTCGCCCCTGCCCTCGCCCCTGCCCTCGCCCCTGCCCTCGCCCCTGCCCTCGCCCCTGCCCTCGCCCCTGCCCTCGCCCCTGCCCTCGCCCCTGCCCTCGCCCCTGCCCTCGCCCCTGCCCTCGCCCCTGCCCTCGCCCCTGCCCTCGCCCCTGCCCTCGCCCCTGCCTTCGCCCCTGCCCTCGCCCCTGCCCTCGCCCTTGCCCTCACCCCCGCCCTCGCCCCCGCCCCCGCTCCCGCCCTCGCCCCCGCCCTCGCCTCCGCCCTCGCCCCGCCCTCGCTCCCGCCCTTGCCCTCGCCCCCGCCCTTGCCCCCGCCTCTGCTCTCGCCCTGGCTCCCGTACTCACCCCCGCGCTCGCCCTGTCCCCCGCCCACGCCCTCGCTCAACTCGCACTCGGCGAGCGAGGCGAAGCAAGCAAGCGAGCTTCTCTCCGCGGGCAGCGCCCGAGACACTGGCAGCATTTCTCATTAAAACGGTTTTAATAAATCCTCCCGTACGAAACTTGCCTCGAAGTTGAGTTTGTATGAAATCTCGCCGAGTTGATTTTGCTTGCGAATCTGCTTCGCTCGACGCGCGCTTCCCCCCCCCCCCCCGTCCTCCCTCCTCAGTCTCGACGCTCCGTGTTCGCTGCCAGAACAATTAATTAACCTAAGCACTTAGGTAATTTATTTACTGTTAACTTAAACAGTTTTGCGCTGAAATGTCAGCATCAACGGCGTTCCGGTCGGCGTGTTGGTAATCTTGAGGCGGACTGGGGAAGTCTCGCCGGGGCCGAGAAGAAGTTGGGGCGAAGGCGGAGTGGGGGGTGGGGGGGGTGGAGGGCTAAGCGTTCTTTAATCAAGTGCAGATTAATTTTATTTGGCGCAACGAGGTTAGGCGTTAGGCGAGTAGCCTGCGGGCGAGGCGCATGGGGGGGGGGCGCTTGGTTGGGTGAGCGAGGGCGTGGGTGAGGGGTGAGCCGGGGTCGTTGCGCGCTGTTGCTCGCTGATTGGGGGGACAAGGGCGGGTCTCGTGTGTGTGTGTGAGTGTGTGTGTTGGCCTGGCCGGCCGAGCGCCGTGTTGTCCCTGGGCGCCTGTGGGCAAATCGTTTGGTGGCCGTTGCCGTCCTTGTCCTGCAAGGCAGTCCTTGGAGATTTATCTGATGTGTCGTGTCCAGCTATCCCCCTCATTGTGTCCATTTCACTCCGGTCCAGTTTAGTTCATTACTGTTGACTTCGTTGTAGTAAGGCCCAGGGCAATCTAACCCTTTCCCAAAATTGCTCAGACTCTTCATCGTATTATGCCGCTCCGTGTAATTGGTGTCTCCCTTCACTCAATTGGATCTCTATTGCTAATTTGGAGAATTTCTTCTTTTGCACTGTCTTCCTCCTGTCGACACTTAGAATGTTTGTATTGGATAGTCGTCATGACTTGTTCTCGTGAATTGTCATTTTGACAACAATTTATTAGTGCATGCTCGTCCATCCCACTCTTCTTTTCGAGATTGCTGCCATCAATTTACAACTACATTGACGAGCGAAAGGTCAGGATGATACATCATATCTGTAACATTCTTGGAAATGAGCCTAATATACACATATGTGTATGTATCACTGAAGACATAGGAGACCGAAAATACATAGAAACAACATCGCCACGCCCTAACTCTCATCTACGCGAACCGGAATGAAGGGGTCGAAACGCAAACACGACAGTAGGGGTTGGCGTTTGCCCTGCACGCGGGGACCAGCTTCCCAGACAACTAACTGCATTCGAACTCCCAGATATTAGTCGGCTTCTGTACACTCCTATTCCGCCCGACCTCCATCATCCTCCCGTTTCCTGTTTCACATCGGCTTCTCTCCACCGCTACCCGCCCCCGTCTCTCTGCCTGCTTCCGTTGCGCGCCGCGGCCGGCCCGCGGCCTCGAGGGGGCGGCTCGAGCTGATCAGCGAAGCGCGAACCGCCGCCGCCGCCCTCCGAAATTGCGGCCGCCGCCGCCGCTCGCCGCGCCGGAAAGTGGAGGAAGCCGCCGGTGACGTCACGAGCGCGCCGGAGCTGCCCCCGGGGGGGTGGGACAGGTCGCGACGTTGAGGGACAAGCGCGTCCCTGCGGGTGACGGGCACGCCCCTCCCCCCCCCCCGTAGCACGCGCGCGTGGTGACATGTGCCGGTGCGAGCCGCCCGACCCCGCAAAGGAAGAGGCGGTTAATTCGCGGATGTTGGTGCCGCGACGCGGAAGCTTTTCGGTGCGAGTGGGTCTGCGGGACCAGGGGCGGATCCAGCCAATCGTTTCGTAGGAAAGATTTTTGTTACATAATAATAATTTGTTATTATATTTTGTATTATTTTTGTAGTGTATATGAAAGTAAACAATATTATTTTTTAAATAATTACTTAATTCTACTATAAATAAATATATAAATCAATTTTTCCAAATAAAAGAATGTATCGTTCGAAAAATCTAGGAATTTTTAAGGGGGTCATGGCCCACATGACATCCCACAGTGTGGGACGTGATGGGATTTATTTGAGACGTGGGGACGGGTTCCTGCAGTGTGTTGTAGGAAGTGGCGTGACCGCTTTTCTCGAAAACTGGTTTTAATTCGTCGTTAAATCCGGTTAAACTGTCGTAGCAGTTTGTTTTCTGTTGTTTTACTAATACGATAGAGCCTACAGGGAAAAGAATTCGCCAGAAACTTTTAATTGAGTTATTTACTCACAGGGCGTGTGTGATAATATAATTGATGGCCTTGTTCTGTTTGTATCGTTGACGGCCATCTTGAGTGTGAGATACTGCTACTGACTACCTCGACCTTATTTGTGATAATCAGTGCTGTAAATTCCAAAATTTTTAAGATCACTCATTCAATTTACAGACTGCTATGTAGTCACTGTATTGAAATTGAGTTTGCGTAAGGAATCTGAGTTAATTTTCTTTGTATGCATGAATGACATCAGATGTATTTGGACGAATTTGAAAGTTACAGATTACATCTTAAGAGATGTGACCTTACATGGAATGCAGGATCTATCGTGCCGTTTATACGTTAGAATGTTGAAAAACGACTTCCTGAAATAAATAGTCGATGCAGAGCTGTGTCCTGGACGTAGTTAAACGAGCATTCCGCATCCGTAAGCAGTTGAACCGTGACAGCAGCCGTATCCTATTTCAGAACAACTTCGGAGTCGCTTATAACTTCGCTAAAGAACATTGAAAGCACTGTCTCATCAATCAATACGTTCATTGCCCGAAAGCATCCGCAACGACCGCACAAAACATACGGAATACATACATACATACATTTATTAGAACTGCAATTGGGTATAACCCGGTGGCAGTTAATGATAATAATTGCAAAAATTACAACACTTACATTAATAATAATAATACTAAGAATGATAATAATAATAACAATAATAATAACAATAATAATAATAATAATAATAATAATAATAATAATAATAATAATAATAATAATAATAATAATAATAATACCGCACAATACAGTACAAGACGAAAAGCAGCATTGAAAAGTGCATTGATCACGTTCACCGCACTTCACTTCACTTCACTACGGAATGTGGCGAAAGAACTGTTCCCTGTGTAAAATCAATACGCGTCACGATTTGGCATCTTCACTGACGCTAGTAACATGTTTCCTAGACGTTTTGCATGTGTTAAAGTTATTTTTACTGAGTACACTCCCACTCCCCCCGAGCTGACGCATTATTCAAGTACGCAATACGGGGGACGTAAACTCGTTCAAGATAATATTTCATCTACGAGCGCTCTTCATTGTATTTCCATGTCCCATACATCACAGCAACAGTGATCTCGATAAGAGTGGTAATCATAGGCTTACATCGCCTCCGGAACCGCTGTTATTGCATTACACGGTCGTCTTTGAAGTGAAGTGTGCGACGACGGCGGCGTCCATAAATCTCGGCGCTCTCATCGCTTGAAAGCGATCAGTCAATCGCGCGGAATCGCCGGCAGACCCCCCCCCCCCCCTCCGCCCGTGGCTCCCGATCGATGGATCGCTCCCGACCGAGAGGCGTTGACAGACTCCGGTGCGCTGCGAAGGGCGCGTTCGATCGTCAGTGGGCGCAAGTGGCGCTACCACGCGCCGATCGTCTTGCGTGACAGCTGTTCCCCGGGCAGAGGCGGCCAGCGCCCGGCAACTCTCCGTCAAAATTTTTTGCTACGATAGGATGCGCTAGTGTCGCCGGATACAGCCGCTGGTAAGGCTCGCCAACTTTCGCTCATAAAAATTGGTCAAGAAATACGAATACACTTTGGTTATGAGCGATTTCTGAAATAAATTGCAAAAGAAGTTAAATAGTATGTGTTTATCTTCTAAAATTCGATCGTGAGTGGGCGCAAGAGGCGCTACCACGCGCCGATCGTCTTGCGTGACAGCTGTTCCCCGGGCAGAGGCGGCCAGCTCCCGGCAACTCTCCGTCAAAATTGGGGAGAAACCCAGAGTTGCTACGATAGGATGCGCTAGTGTCGCCGGATACTGCCGCTGGTAAGGCTAACCAACTTTCGCTCATAAAAATTGGTCAAGAAATACGAATACACTTTGGTTATGAGCGATTTCTGAAAAAAATTTCAAAAGAAGTTAAATAGTATGTGTTTGTCTTCTAAAATTCATTTATTCATAATAATACACGCATGAAAGTAAAGGTAGCGCGAACAGCGGGCGCGATCTTTTGTATTGGTAACAGTTCGTATTTTAGTTCGTGTAAGAAGGTGATGATCTAGAGCGCGCCACTGTAATGGTTCCCACCACGTTATATGGGAGTTATAGGGCCCTGGAGGCGACGTTGCCTGCCGTGAGAGTACTCTAAATGCCAGGCGAATGCCGGAGCAGTACCCTACCGAAAGGGCCACGGACCGCGCGCGATCTTTCCGTTCTCTTCCTTGGCCTATCCTCACGCTTTATTTACTTACACACACACACATACTAACATGAGCTACTCTACCACGCATGACGGCAGATCGGTCGGGAATTTAGAGTTTATTCCGGCTGGGGCGGTGCCCCGCTGGTGGGAAATACCTGGTTGGGGAACAACCCGCTAATCAACAGGTCGGCGTCGGATCTCTCCATCCAGCGGAGCAAGATCACCGCCACCTCCAGAGCAAAAAAATATAGCAAAAAACGTACCTCTTAGCAGTTGACCACTCGTAATCAACCAATGACAGCTTTTTCTGACATTTGCCTTGTGCTCTTTGCACACTTGGCATCACTGGAAAAAATAATGAACTTCGTCTTGTATTATATATATATATATATATATATATATATATATATATATATATATATATATATATATCCTTGCATATTTGGTTTGCTTGCGTTTTGGAGGTAGTGATCAGCATATTTCAATTATTTGTCTTGGCGGTGGCACCACGCGCTTTGCGCGCTGTCGTGGCGTCCAGCGCAGCCTCCGTATGCGGAGAGGGCGCATTCCAACCCACGCGCGCTCCCGCGCCTCGCCCCCTCCAGCGCCGGCCGCCACTCGCTATGCCGCGCTCGCCGAGGGCCTCGCGCCGCGCGCATACCTGTCCTCCGCCCTTGCCGCCCGCCTCGCCACCGCTCCAGCTTCCTCCCTCGCCTCCGCCCTCCCCCCATGCGCCATCGCCAGCGCCTTCATGCCACCGTCCTCTCAACTCCCTCCGCCCTCGCCTACAACATCGCCTCCGCCCTCCTCACCTCCGCCCTCGCCTCCGCCCTCGCCTCCTCCCTCGCGTCCGCCGCTACCTCCGCCCTCCCCCCCTGCGTCCTCGCCAACGCCTCCACGCTACCGTCCTCTCAACTCCCTCCGCCCTTGCCTACAACATCGCCTCCGCCCTCCTCACCTCCGCCCTTGCCTCCTCCCTCGCCACCACTAGCTTCCTCCCTCGCCTCCGCCCTCACCTCCTGCGCCCTCGCCAACGCCTCCACGCTACCGTCCTCTCAGCTCCCACCGCCCTCGCCACCTCCTTGGCCACCGCTCTCGCCTCCTACCCACCTATTATTGGATTTTTTGATTCTATGTATTTTTTTTTTTTTTTTTTTCGAAATGCGACCTCGGTCGCTGTTACTGTAACGCTCCCTAGTGTTGGCAAGGGGAAAATTTTTCTCGGACCTCCTGTGGGAGAGCGCAAGGCACTTCAATAAGATCACGTCCTAGGTGTTTCGCGGTTACGTAAGATGCTGGCCGAAGACAAAGACAGAAGACGAACGGGGGCCGAATTAAAAGGCCTCGAGGCACGCATCCGGCCCGCGGGCTATGTGTTGTCCACAGCTCCACATGTGCGTTACAGGAGTACCAACACGTTCATGCACCCAATTCAGTTTTCTCATGAAGTTGCTCACCCCTGCGCTTATGGGATCTTGCCATCCCATCCGTCGCGGAACACACTGTATGCTCAGCATGCTCAAAGGCGATCTGTCGTAGCGAAAAGTTATTCGCGTGCTCTTTGGTCTGACTGCTCCATCTCCCTCTCAGGTCCTTGAGGTGGTGACTAACATGGAGACCCCCCCCCCGTTAATACTTACTGCCCTCCGCTCGCAGCCAATTACAGCGTGTTATCGCGTGTGCTTTAGAATTAGGGCGGAGGCGAGGGAGGAAGCGAGAGTGGTGGCGAGGGTGGAGGCATGGGCGGAGGCGAGGGCAGAGGGAGTTGAGAGGACGGTGGCATGATGGTGATGGCGCAGGGGGGGAGGGAATAGAACACGCGCGACCAGAAGAGGGTAGAAAGGATAACGTGCCCCAGGCCCCGGCTTGGGGCTCCAAATTTTTCTTCACTCAAAAGAAATTTTAAAAAAATTATTCATATACAATACAAGTTTTACGTTATAAGCTATTTCTGATGCGTGGAGAAATGAATTCTGTTTATGAATTGGGGAAGATTTTTTGTTTGAAATGAGGGACCCCTATGGTTCAACTGTCCCAGGCGCCACGTTTTCTCTGGATATCCCTGGGTAGCAACGCCGAGTGAACCACTGGACTCTCAGTACATTCTCTCGCATCTAATTTTCAGTAAATGCAATAAAATTGTAATGCGATTGTGACTCACATGAATGAATTATACAAAGGAACATATGCGTATTACATATTACTAAAAATATTTATGTATGGAAGTGTTTTGGTTGATGCGCAATCACCACACGAGTTGCCACTGGCGACGACCATCATACTTGTGTACGTTCATGAAAAAACAAATGGGAAATGTAACACCTGGGCGTAAATATGTAGGTGTTATTCACAATTCACAAATGAAGAGGCTCTGAGAAAAAGAGCCAAATGTAAATAAGCGGATTGTCAATGCGTTTGTATAATTTTTTTCAGGTGCGGGGCGTCATACATTTTTGTTAAATAATAAACATATGTTATTATTTTGTATGTTATTTTAAAGTGTATGTATGATGCCATAAATATTGTTTTTTAAATAACTACATAATTCTAACAAATATTTAAATCAAATTTCCCCAAATAACAGAAAGTATCAAACGAAACCCCTAGCCTTTTTGGGGAGCTATGCATCCCCCTCTGCCCCCATACTAGTTTGTAGAGTCCATGGCATTCTGTTGACGTGCGGGCACCCAAGTGAACATTGCGCCCCCGGTCGCGGCCTCTGAAAACCCCATGCCGCGTTACCCCTCCCCGTCCCCCTCCCCGTCCCCCTCCCCGTCCCCCTCCCCGTCCCCCGCCCCGTCCCCCCCACTCTCTTTCCACCACCCCTGCCGCGCTGCTTTGCCCGGCCCTGCCTGCCCGGGCCGCGCTCTGTGCTGCTGAATGTTTGATAGTCGGTTGCAGCCGTAGTTAGTGGCGCTCTCGTAGGTTTCCGGGGTTGATATTTTAGTAAACAGCTAACGGCTCGGGCCCAACCTGCATTTGTTTCGGCGGACGACCTCTCTGTGCAAATGAATATTTCAGTTCACTCTATTTGGCCGCGGTGGCGTTTCTTTTTTTTTATTTATTTATCGAATTTCGCGCACACACAACGCTTGTGTCTGGGGTTTTTTAATTAATGTGTAATATCCGCACGACTTAATTGCTGTTTCATTTGGAAGGTAGTTTAAAATTTACGGCGGCCTGGTGTGATGACGGTTGTTGAATAGTGAAATGCTTGTTTTGTCTACAACTAATGGAAACTCGGATGAGACAGTGCTTTTCACTTTTTCACTGAAATATAAATACGATTGTACTTATGTAGAGTTACCTTGTTAGAAAATGGACGAAATGCACGAGTAGATGTTTTTGCCATCTATATGATTTTTGAATTTTTCTTGGTCACAATATGTCTTCTCCTGGGCATGGAGAAGTCAGTCATCCACCTCAGTGCGAAGACATATTTTTAAAACATTTTTTAAAACTCTAAATGGAATAGTTTGGGAGCGAAAAATATGGATATGCCAGTATTGCTATACTTTCTGTACTACAGAATAGATTCTGTAGTGTAGAACATCACTATACAGCGTTCACAGTGTTCATAATTCAAAGGAAATGAAATATATAATCATTAAAACATTGCAATAATATTTCTTGCACAAGACATTAAACGTATCACTGAATCTATTCTCATACCGACCCTAATGAACATGCGCCCAAGTAACTTTCAACAAGTACAATCGAACATAACACATCCCTCACCTCTCCACCTGGGTCTCCTTTTCTCTTCTTCCTCTCCCTCTCCCTCTCTCTCCCTCTCTCTTCCTCTCCCTCTCTCTTCCTCTCCCTCTCTCTCTTCCTCTCCCTCTCTCTCTTCCTCTCCCTCTCTCTCTTCCTCTCCCTCTCTCTCTTCCTCTCCATCTCTCTCTTCCTCTCCATCTCTCTCTTCCTCTCCATCTCTCTCCTCCTCTCCATCCCTCTCTCTCTTCCTATCCATCCCTCTCTCTCTTCCTCTCCATCCCTCTCTCTCTTCCTCTCCATCCCTCTCTCTCTTCCTCTCCATCCCTCTCTCTCTTCCTCTCCATCCCTCTCTCTCTTCCTCTCCATCCCTCTCTCTCTTCCTCTCCATCCCTCTCTCTCTTCCTCTCCATCCCTCTCTCTCTTCCTCTCCCGCATGTCTTCCCTTTTCTCACCCTTAATTTAAAAGCTTTGCGAACTAGGCTGTAAGTGTGTCCACCACCAATCACATTCCCGCTCGTTTTCGACAAGTCCTCTCCGTGAGCGCTCGCCGCCCTCCCTCGAGGGAGGTGTCTGGGCGGCCCCGCGGCGACAGGGCGCGCCGCGATTCCGACCTCCCTGGGGAGGCGTTCGCGGCCGCCGGCCACGCGGAGGAACTCTTGACGCATAGCCCCGTCGCGGCAAAATATTTCGACGGAATTATCGCCGCCGTAACTTCCCCCAATGGTTTCGGGTAATTCGACACGCCGCGGGCGGCTGTGGAATACGCCCCCAAGGCCTTGTTTCCTCACGCCATCGCCCCCGTCCGTGGACCCGCTTCCGCTGTCTCTGCGGCTTGTGCCTCACAAACGGCCATACTTCCCGTGTCCTGTATTCCCCCTGCCGTTCGATTCTATCCGCTTCTCTGCTCTAATCATCAGTAGCCTCGTATGCAGGATCATGCTCTCCATTAAGTGGACAAATTTCAGTGTCGATTTACATGGATCACCTCGCCCCAGGTAGTCGCTTTTCGATTCCACTTCAGTTTATGTTTACTGCTTGTTTACTCGTTTTACGTTTCTGTAAGAATTTCTAAAAGAATGCCTTTAAACCAGTACTGCAGAAAAGAATCGGATTCTAGAACGATGATGTCGTATATCTCATATTACGTACTGTGTCGCATTCCTAAAAGTGAAAAAAATGATACATAAGTCTAAAAATGAAACGGCAGGTAAAATTCTCCGTGGACAAAACGGCCAGAACTCTATCAAAGTGAAATCGTATACCACTCTGCAGTTACGTGCGTAATGCTGCTATTTCATAACGTTTCTTCGTGCTACTTCTATTGGGGCACGGAAAACGACGTGCCCGTGATGTAACAAACAATACCCGAACTGTCGAGTCACTGCGGGGCCAGCCATATTCTACACCAGTACACGTTGGTCCCGTTCCATTGCGTGCCTCGTAAATATAACATGTGCGAGGGTCACGGCCATAAAAAAGGAAGGGGCTTTGTTATCGAGAACACGATCCACTGCGATCGAAGAGTACACCATTGTCGTTAACGACGGCTCCTCCTCCAACTGTTTTGTCACCGCGGTCGTGGCAGTCGGAGGGACGCGTGTGTAGTAACAGTACCCGCACGAGGACGGGGCGGCTTCCATCTGTCTCCCCCGCCCTACGCGTTGCTTGCACTCCAGACCCCGTCCCCGCCGCCGTTCCCGCCCCTGGCCCCCGCCGCCAATACCCACCCCCTCTGACAACCCCACCCCCTCTGACATCACCACCCCCGTCGCCATTGCTGCGGCCACCGCCCCGCCGCCGTCACCGTCCTGCCACTGCCATTCCTGCCGCCAACCCCACCCCCGCCGCCAACCCCACCCCCGCCGCCAACCCCACCCCCGCCGCCAACCCCACCCCCACCGCCAACCCCACCCCCACCGCCAACCCCACCCCCGCCAACCCCACCCCCGCCGCCAACCCCACCCCCGCCGCCAACCCCACCCCCGCCGCCCCACCCCCGTCGCCACCGCTGCCGCCACCGCCCCGCCGCCGTCACCGCCCTGCCACTGCCACCCCCGCCGCTGCCACTGCTATCCCTGCCGCCTACGCCACCCTCGCCGTTGTCCCATCACCGCCTCCGTCGCCGTCGCTGCCGCCCCCATCACCGCCACCGCCACCACGACACCACCGCCACTGTCCCAAGTCCTGCCGCCACCCCATGCCGCCTACGCCGCCGCTCCCATCACCGCTACCGCTGCCGCCGCCGCTGCGTCCCCTTGCGGGGCCGTCCATCACTGGGCGCCTCTGTCCGCCCAGGGCCAGCGGCCGCAGACCCCAGGCCTGCAGCCATTTGCCAGCGCGTCCGGCGAGGAGGCCGCGAACTGCCGCGCCCGTCAGATGCGTAAGCCCCATCTGCGCCCTCGCTACATCATCGCTCCGCCGCCCCCACCACCACCGCCACCACCGCAAGGGGAACGGCCATCATTTGACAATCGACGGCGATGATAATGCCATTGTCTGTAACAACCTCGTTGTACTCATGAAGTTCGCTTTTCGAATGACGGAAACTTGGAAAAGATTTCGGTAAAGGTGATGACGTAAATGTACAGCTTGTCCTCCCCTCTTAAAATGTTACTACTCTAAATGTATGTAAATTCAGTGGTTAGGCGGAAGAGCAGGCCCTATGGCCTGAGCCTCGCCATTAATAAAGACATTATTATTATTATTATTATTATTATTATTATTATGACCTTTACGAACTAGATTACGATCTCCGTTTTGTAGAAAAGAGTGGCCTGCAGCAGTAGGAATACAAATGTCGAGTGTGTAGAAAATTGGGTCTGCAGCGACAACAGTTTGTCAGTGCTGAATCTGAACATGATAAAACTGGAGCTTCTTTCTTTTTTGTCACATGACGTCAGCTGTGTCGTAGGCAGTGAAGAACTAAGTATGAGGAAATAGGAGTAAAATTTAGTCAAGTTAGTTTCGGATTACCTTAACAAAATGTTTGCATTTTTTCGGTTAAAATCGAAATCGTTTCGGTGTTTATGTATTTTTTCGAGTTTCCTCCAAATCTGACGAAATGATGCCACAAGGTACGGAATTTTCCCTTGAATTTATACATATAGTTGAAATATGTTATGTAGATACGTTGGGGAAAAAAACTAATCTTTTAACATTAAGGTTTTGCTGAGTTTTCGCTCCCTTAATATGTCGATTGTCAGTGAAATTAAATCTCAATATTTACAGATGTGAACATATTGATGTTTGGCACAAACAGAGTTTTAATAAGACTCTTTATCAAGATGCGTACTTGGCAATATGAGAAGCGATGAAGCTGGTTAATGTTTTCGAGCGTTCTTGTGTCTAGTGAGAACCATTCTACAGATGATTTCGTTGATGTTGAAAGAACTCCGCTTGGAATGATGCTGTGTGCACTCCGCTTGTTCTGCGTTTTGCTTTGCGGTTCGTGTGGTTTCCGGTGCTGATGTCTGGTGTGGCGTCTGGCATCTTCTCATGTGCACACAGAGGAAAGCTGTTCTCGGTTTTCCTTCTTCAAGAGTCGTAATCTAACGCATTTCTGGTGAAATAACTAATACAGTCACATTGTTACTAGTAAACAATGTGTGTTAGTTAATGCAAATTTGCAAAAAGCGATGCTTTAACAAAGAACAATCTTTGTGTAGGAATCAAACTGACACCATTTCCTTTTGCGTTTTTGTTCTCTTCAAAAATAAGTCAAAGATAATAATTCCTCTGTCTCAACGAGAGCTCTAGCGGCCAGTTACTCTGATCTGTAGATTTCCGAGGTTTCTCCTGTAAATCCCAAGTGATTACCAAAGATATTTCCCAACTAATGGGTCACGGACCGCGCACGTTCTTTCTTTTCTCGATAGTGTAATTCATTTTCCCCTATTGACACACACACACACTCACACACACACACACTTACATGCTCTGCACTACTACACACGTTGGAAGACCAGTCGACTGCTTACAGAGCTTGAACTAGCTGCAGCGCCCCTCGTTGGGGGAGATACCTGGAGCTTTTTCGTGTTCGTGATACGGATGCGACATCGTTGTAAATGTTTTTAAAACATCCATGTTTTAAAAACAAACATCGATGTATTATCACCGATGTTTTTAACATCGATGTTTCTTCTTTTCCGATGTTTTGTTTCTGAATGAAAAAAATCCATGACACACTACTGTAAAAGTTAAAACATGAAATAATTACTGATAGTAACAATGTCAGTTCATGTGTTGTGACCGAAGAGACGGTGTACTTGTACTACCGCCATCGACCAAACTCTCTCGCCCGAGATGACCTCCATGCCCTTATATTTCCACATTCTTCATATTCATTTCGCACGAGCGTGTATGGTCTGCTCCTTCTTCTCGGACCCTTATTATTCGTATTTCGTACTTACTTCTCGTACCTGTACCGTTTATTATTCGGCGAATTAATAAACACGACCATTGTCAAATTACATTTTAATGCCCACAAATTTAATGTTGAAAGTTACTAATCCAGTCAAAAAGAAAAAAGAATAGATGTTGACAAACATCGATGGTTATTCGTCGATGTATTTTGAACATCGATGATTTCATTGCGAACATCGATGTTTGCTAACATCACCAGTTCGTGGAGTCCGCGGGCGCGGGAGTTGGCCTTGCGCCGATGCGCGGCGCGCCGTGCCAGCGCGCGCCGGATGCGGCGACACGCTGCGACGCGACACGACGCGACGCGACACGGCGCAACGACGCGCCTGCGACGCACGTGTGCCGTCGCCCCCGCCATGGCTCCGAGAGCCGGCGGAGCGGCAGGCGCTTGGGACCACGACCGCTGCCACTTGCCACTTGTCGCTGATCTCCAAAGACTGCGACTCCGCTGCCCCTTTTTTGCTCTGTCCGGTTTCGTTTTTTGGAGGGGGCCGTTTTCTCGGGTTCTCTCCTCGCTCTCCGCGTTTTTTTTTCTTTCTCGTTCTCTTCTGTTTCTTGTCTGGTGCTTCATTTTTTTTAGTTCAATTGACTTTTTAAACATTTTTTTTTCTTCTGTGGCAGAATTTTCTCACAAAGTTGCTTTTTAGGGTTCCATTCATTGTGTTGATATTGTTAACGCATTCGAAGTATTCATTAATCTTCCTAATTTATTTAATTTATTTCATTTCATTCGCCTGTTCGTCTGGATTTCACTCCTGTGATATCGCCTTTTGGGATCATATCTCTCTTTGTCCTTTCTTGTTCTCAAGTCCCCTTTTCTTCTGAATCAAATTGACCGTGAATGGAATTTTTGCTCTTGTCTCTCACTCTCTCCCTTTTCTCTCACTTTTCTGTGTTTTTCTCTCCCTTTTCTCTCTTTTCTTTCTCCTTTTATCTCTCACTCTTCTCTCTTTTTCTTTCTCCTTTTATCTCTCCCTCTCTCCCTCACTCCCCCTCTCTCTCCCTCACTCCCTCTCTCTCTCCCTCTCTCTCCCTCACTCCCCCTCTCTCTCCCTCTCCACCACTCTCTCTCCCTCTCCACCCCTCTCTCTCCCTCTCCCCTCTCTCTCCCTCCCCCCTCTCTCCCTCTCCCCCCCCTCTCTCCCTCTCCCTCTCTCCCTCTCCCCCTCTCCCCCCCTCTCTCCCTCTCCCTCTCACCCTCTCCCCCTCTCTCCCTCTCCCCCTCTCTCTCCCTCTCTCTCGTTTCTGCCAATTTCCCTGCGCGCACTACCACCACCACCACCACCACGACCACCATGATCACAGACGCACCCATCGCCACCACGATCCTCTGCTCGGTTTTGAAGTGCTACGTTCCACTTCTGTCCAGCTTTTGGTTCCTTAGTACCCTCGGACTTCCCCCACCTGTCTCCTCGAACGGAAGTGTCGGCGGGCGCAGGTGGCTGCGCGAGGAAGTCTTCAAAGTCGAAGTAGACGTGCGCTCAGCGTCAGATCGCTTAGTTTCTTCGTTACGTGAGCCTTTTTTATTTTGAGCGGGGCCGCTCGACCATCGGAACGGCGCCTCGGCGCTGCGGGTCCCGCCGACAGCGGCGGTGTGGGGGTGGGGGAGAAGGCGTCGGCCACGTCTCGGTTTGTGGCGGGGCAACACGTGGGAATTAATGGGCTAGCGACGCGCCAGGTGGCGTTGAAATTCGTACGTGAAGGTTACCACGAAAATATCTGGCAGCCCGGCTGTATCTGTGGACGGCGGACGACGAGCGCGCCTGTTGTAAGACGGCTTCCAATGGACCTTTTTTTTTTTTTTTTTTTTTTGGTTGGTGAAGAAGCATTTAGTATCTCCTGACGGGTAATTTCCGGTCGAAACTTGAGGAAAGGTGTGTGTGCTTTGGACGCGAAGCGCTGGCAAGCGGTGGATCCTGCGGGCACGTGTGGCCTGAATGAATTCTGCCAAAGTGTTTTGCTTGGCTCGTGTTTCGAATTTCCATTCATGATACAAATATTCATTGGCACATTCAAATATTTGAATCATATTCTAATGTTGTATATGATGCTTCCATAGCAAACACAATACTTGCCAAATACGTCCCATACACTCCCCCACAAAGTAAGCGAACGTTGTGACTAAGGTTTTTGCCGAAGCTTGTGAGAGTCGTGGGTTGCAGCCCTACTTAGATAGTAAATTATTGTGCCTGCACTCTCATTGAATACATTAATATAGAGGTGGAACATCATTGTAGCTTATTAGAAATGTGTGATTTGGGTGGGGGGTGCAATAGTCTTTCTTCTATAATACCATCATGAGGGTCGACGAGTATGAGGGACGACATCATAGGTCGAGGAGCTCGTAGTAAACATCTGAGAGCGTCCACAAGACAGTCGCCAAGGATCAAACTTTTATCACTCACGCCCGCTGGGGCGTATGTGCGGCGTCCGACAGCCTCAACACTGCCTGTCGCTCGCCGCCTTTTGCCGTGTCAGGCTGTCTCCTAGCCGCGCCTTCACGATTTGTCTCCTCCGCGGCTGCCACCGCCTTCCTTGTTATGCCGGCCGCTCCATGGCTCTGCTGACGAGAGCGCCCGGCCCGCCCGACCCGCCCACCCCGCCCACCTCGCCCACTTCGCACACCCCGCATACCCCGCATACCCTCGCCCACCTCTCCCAACCCACCCTAATCACCCCACCCCCCACCCCACCCGCCCCACCCGCCCCACCCGCCCCACCCCACCCCACCCGCCCCGCCCATCACACCTGCCCTGCCCCGCCCGATCTGTCCCCCCCACCCAACCACCCCGACTGCCCCGCCCGCTTTCTCCGCCACTCCCTTCCCGCCCCGCTACACCGCGCGGTCCGCTCCGTGCACGCCTCGGCCTGCGCCGCCGCCGCACCCGGGGTTTTATAGAGGCGCCCTTTTACGGCCGGGACAATTTGCGCGCGCCGGGCACTGGCGGCGGCGGCGGCGAAAGGCGGTGCTCGCGCGGCGATTGCGGCGCGGCCCTTTAGCATGGCCACGCCCACCGCCCACGCTCGGCCCGACCCGTCCCGTCCAGGCCCGCTCCGTCCGGCCCCGCCCTCGCGTGGCTTTTCGTCACGCCTCTTTCCGGCCCTCCGACACACCCTCGCCTCCCCTCGCCTCGCCGCACCCGCCGCCGCCCACGCTCGTCCCGCCTCGTCCGTCCAGGCCCGCTCCGTCCGGCCCCTCCCTCAGCGCGGCTTCTCGGCACGCCTCTTTCTGTCCCTCCGGCACACCCGCAACAAGTCTCGCCTCGCCTCGCCGCCCGCCGCCTCACACGCTCGTCCCGCCTCGTCCCGTCCAGGCCCGCCTTGCCCTGCCCGGCCCCGCCCTCAGCGCGGCTTCTCGTCACGCCTCTTTCCGGCCCTCCGACACACCCTCGCCTCGCCTCGCCTCGCCTCCCTCGCCTCGCCTCCTCGCCTCACCCGCCGCCGCACACGCTCATCTCGCCTCGTCCCGTCCAGGCCCGCCTCGCCCTGCCCGGCCCCGCCCTCAGCGCGGCTTCTCGTCACGCCTCTTTCCGGCCCTCCGACACACCCTCGCCTCGCCTCCCTCGCCTCACCCGCCGCCGCACACGCTCGTCTCGCCTCGTCCCGTCCAGGCCCGCCTCGCCCTGCCCGGCCCCGCCCTCAGCGCGGCTTCTCGTCACGCCTCTTTCCGGCCCTCCGACACACCCTCGCCTCGCCTCCCTCGCCTCACCCGCCGCCGCACACGCTCGTCTCGCCTCGTCCCGTCCAGGCCCGCCTCGCCCTGCCCGGCCCCGCCTCAGCGTGGCATCTGGTCGCGCATCTTTCTTGCCCTCCGGCACACCCTCACCCAGGCCTCGCCTCGCCTCGCCTCGCCTCGCCTCGCCTCGCCTCGCCTCGCCTCGCCTCGCCCGCCCGCCCGCCCCTCACACGCTCGTCCCGCCTCATCCCGTCCAGACCCGCCTCACCCTGTCCGGCCCCGCCCTCGCGTGGCTTCTCGTCACGCCATTTTCCGGCCTCTGGCACACCCACGCCTCGCCTCGCCCTC